>VZTU01020913.1:0-165515 GCA_013400835.1 Zapornia atra
CTGGGGAGACCTTATAGCAGCGTTCCAGTGCCTGAAGGGCCCTGAAGGCAAGCTGGAGAGGGGCTAGTTACAAGGTATGTTGTGATAGGATAAATGGTAATGACGTTAGGCTGAAGGAGGGCAGATTTAGATCAGGTATTAGGAAGAAATTCTCCCCTGTGAGGGTGGTGAGGCCCTGGCACAGGCTGCCCAGAGAAGCTGTGGCTGCCCCCTCCCTAGCAGTGTTCAAGGCCAGGTTGGATGGGGTTTTGGGCAACCTGCTCTAGTGGAGAGTGTTGGAACTAGGTGATCTTTGAGGTCCCCACTTGAACCATTCTGTGATTCTATGAAAGCAATGGTGTAAGAGAAATCAGCATGAAAAGAGCCAAGTGTGAAGGACATCAGCCTTTACCCTGTCAAGACTTCTCAAGAAAAGGGAGGCTGGAAAAATCATAGGCAAGAGGGAAGTACCACGGGAAGCATAACTCTTACAGCTACTGTAGCAGGATCAGACAGTCAAAGGATGCATTTGAAAATGAGTTTACCAAATCAGATTTATATCTTTTTAACTGTACACCTTATTAATCACCTGAGCCTATGAATCATCTAAGCTTTCCTTCAATTCTCTGGTATTTTAACTTGTAGGGGCTTGCCTATACAATAGCTACAAAGTAATAGGTCTTTTTCAACATATGGCCATTAAATACCCACTGCACTTACAGTTCAAACGACCCAAGTTCACCTTAAAAATGTAATCCTCCCATCCAATTATTCTGAAAAGCTCAAAAGTATTTTTCGCAGAAGAAAGGTTGCCAGAGCACAAGGCTTTTGCAGTGGTGCAGTAGAGAGGCACCCAGACCCCAAGGGTAATGGAGTGCTTGTATCTTTCTGTCACATGTGTCACCACCAGCTGCCAGGCTGCGCAATGGCAGGATACTATACCCCAGATGTGAAAAGCCAAGGTACAAACTCTAAAGTCCAGTCCAGATCTTCTGTCTCCAAGTCCTTTTATCAATTTTTAGCTCAATACTACCTGCTTTCATCTGGAAAACTGAAGTAAACACAGACAAAAAAGTAATCTGGTGCATTTTCTGAAGTATTGCGTCACTACTTTGAGACATTTCTTAAACCCATACAGGTCTTAAAGGTCCTCCTTCGTTTTTTAAGATCACAGTGGAATACAGAACCAGACATGCAACACATATAGCCCAAATGCAGTAGGCAGCATCAGCAGGTATATGCATTAAGATCCTTAAACTATTCCCTATGACTTAATCCTCCATTTTCCAAATGTACAGATACCTCACACCTCTCTTCTTTGCCGCAGTACATCATAATGCCATGGATAATCATATGGATGATTATTCCTCACTGCAAAAGCGTGGGGTGGGTAAACAAAACACAAACAACAGATGTCTACTAATCCTTTTTTACCTCCTATTTCTAGTGAGAGGAACTGTTGTGGACATAAAACATCCGCTTTGTTAACCACCTTGCGTGTTGTGCACTTGGAGAACAGGAAGTGAGCTCACAGCTTAAACTCTGCTGGCCTGCGATGGAAGATACTGGTTTTATTAATTCTTGGGGGGTTACTCTCACTCTCTCTTTCCAGCAACTGTTGATAGTCATCTGCACAGATCTCTTTGTTGCTGGCTATGGCAGAAAGTAAAAAAAAAGGGTACAGAATCACACAGCACAGACCTGCGTCTGTATGTGTCACCAGTGATCCATATCTTAGGCCGGGTGCAGCAGAAGTGGCCACAGGGAGATACTTTGATTGTCTAAAACGTAACAAAAATGACAGCTAAAAGTTTTCTCCATCTGTCTGGTTCTAAACAGAATTGCATGTGCATACAAATTGGGAAATAAAATGGCACAGCCATGAGATGAATGCGTTTACTGTAGACACTGATTATTTCACTCTTCTCAGCCCCATCCTGCTAATTCAGCGCCTGTGAGGAAGTTGTTCTGTGGTCACACAGGGCTCTGGGCAATCCAATGCCTGCCATCCCTTTTGGTCACCATAGTGCCTCTCCCCACTAGAAGATAAGCCTCTTTACTGGAACTGCAGACACCCACCCCCTGCCATCAGACACAGGTCGGATGTTACACAGAATAATTACGGCCTGGCATCCACTTGCCATGCCCCACATATCAGAACATATCCAAGCGTCCTTGCTTTTAGCTTAGCCTAAAATCTGGCATTGTTGAGTTTCTTTTCTGTTGTAAACAATTAATCTTTGAGAAGCTTAAAATTAGCTTAATATCCTCCTTCCCATTAAGGCTATGCAGCTATGCTTACGGTATTAAGCAGAGCATAGATTTACAGGGAGGGATTGATAAATGAGTCTTTAAAAAGCCTCTGAACCATACCTTAAATAACTTAGTTCTAAAATGCCTGACACACGTGGAAAGCAGTGATTGTGGCATAAAGGACTTTTGGACCTTATTTAACAATTTAACCTTATTTAAAGGATAATTCTTAACAATTTTTTTTCACTTTTTGGTAAAGTATCCATTCCAAATACCTGAATTGTTCCTATTTGAACAACTTCATAAAAAGAAAAAAAAAGTCATTCTGATAGAAATTAGAATGTTGAACAGAAAATGTTAAATCCTTTTTGGTTTTAGTGTAATTTTTTAACATCGCCACCCATTCAGAGAAGTTCTGGTTCACAGGTGCAGCACAAACTATGCTCTCCCAGGTGAGCCACCACCATGGAAAGACACCTCTCCCCACATCTCATCGTATTGCCTATCCATTGAAGCCTCCCTATGGCACAGGGTTGGTGCCGACAAAAAAAGGACCAGAGCTTCACCTCATACATTTACACCCATGCTCACATCATCACAGACCAAGAGACCACTGCCCAAGCAAAAAATGCTTCTGCATGAGAAATTCAGGGCACAGTCTCCAGCAAGGTAGTGCTGCGTGGCATAAACTATGGTTTAATCTACCCAATAGAGGCTAAAATTTGAAAGAGGACTTTTGGGGCACTGAACTGTATTGTTTAGACCTGGTTTTGAGTGGCACATTTCAGTGTACAGTCTCTTGCTACTAGGAGACAAGTGCAGGGAATACAACTATTAACAATGGCTTTGTGAATTATTAAAGATCTTTCTTTATCCCAGCTGAAGAAACAAATGATTCCAAGTCCAGAGAGCACACGGTTCCTCTCCTAGCAGCAGTGGGCTTCTCTCACAGGGAGAACATTTTTATTAGTTTTTCAAAGGGCCTGGTATAATCGTGCCGTGCTTACCTCTAATGTACTGTAAAGAGACTTGAATGGCTGCCAGCAGGAGGGCTGTGAAGGGACTTCTGAGGCACTGTGACAGGCCTTCAATTGACTTTACTAGCAGCTTTTACACATCTCTTCAGAGCTCCATTAAAACAGTTTATTTAGTGTTATTCCAATTGCTTTCATTAAAAGCTTGTTTTGTGCTGTTCCAGTTGGAGTGCTCTCTTGTTCTGGTACTTCTCTGAGGTTTCTGATGGGGACAGAAAAGCTACTGCAGTTATCCTGCCGACTGTGTATACTGCTTAGTTTTTACCTAAGTCCCTTATCTTCACATACTTTGAAGTCCTTGTTCTTTGCATGCAAATCATTCCTACCCAAAAATTAAATCTGAATTGCTGCAGCAATGCTAGAAAGGCAGTTATGGATAAAGGATGTATTTTATTAGACTTCAGTACTCAGGGACTATGGATATGCTTTTCTCACATCAAAGAGAAATACTCTTACTTAGAGTCAACTCTGGCAAAAACAAGCCAAAACTGTAGGACAGCTAGAACAGAGTCAAGTTTAACATGTGGCCTTCTGCTCTCAAAAGAGGTCATTCAATGAAAAAGGCACAGCAATGGGCTGCCCTGAGCCATCCCTAATTTCATTGCCACCTGACATGTCCCTCTGCAAGTACCAGCACTGACATTCAGCCATCTCCATCTAGCGTGGGGCAGAGCTGCAGCTCCTGGACTAGCTGGCTCTGGAATTACTCCCTATTTGGGTTGCTTCCACTTGAGATCTGCAAAGTTAACATTTGTTCTAGTAATTTCTCCCCACCTTTCCCAGCCTTCCCTTTCTTCCTTTTTAAATGAAAGCGTGCATTTACGTGAAGAAAGGACAGGCCTTTAAACATCTGAAATAGCTCTGTGCTAGATTTCCACTAGAAAGCTACAGAACTTCCTTGGAAGTTTCCTACAGCACAGCTCCCATGTTCATAACTCATAAAAGTTTCACATGTTTAGGCTTTCATGTTCTCTGAGCAGAAGCTGGGTTGTTGTTTTTTTTTTCCTTCTTTTTAATTAAATCACTCAAGGCTCATGAACCTAAAGAATCAGGACAACTTCTCTTTCCTCAAAATTGTGTGTGTGTATCTTTATACAGAATAGGGTACTTCTATCTCAGAAGCAGTTTTTGAACTTTTTTTTTACAAAATAATAGCATAAGCATTATTAGTAAATGTTGCTGAATTGCTGCCCTGGGTTTCATTCCTTTTATAACCTTTCTGAAGACCCACTCACCTTAGAAAGATCCTCACAGTTAATTCTGAATTTTTTTCCAAAGACAGCTGGCACCTCCCTGCCAAAAGCACTGACATGCTACTTGGGGCTGTTCATGTACTTTGACATTTGCTCTCCCATAAGCACATATGTTGGGGGTAGTACTGCAGCTTTGGAGTGAGTATGAGAGCAGCCAAAATATTTGAGAAGCTAAGCAATAACTCTGTTGTCATTTAAACTATGCCAAAATCTGGGTTTCTACTCCGCAGTTTGACTGTGAGACATGCAAGTGATGCAACTAGAAAAGAATATTAAACCTCTCTTCCTCCCTCATCTCCCTTGTGAAACATTTAAGGGAAACTCAGATGATTTTCCAAGTTAAGAGAAAATGAGGCATTACACGATGGGGGCCCAATCTATTACCCTCAGGACATGGGGATAACGCCCACTGACATCACTAGAGATTACTCATCTGTGGGCTAGGAGAACAGGAGACAAAGATGTTCTGTACAGACTGCATGTCTAGACCCCAGAGCTTCTTCTAATTTGTCTTGAAATTTCCAGCCATTAAATTGCTTTGCCAAACCACCCAGTTTCTTGGCTTTTCAGCTCACCTGATCAGCTTTCTACCCTCACAGTCTTGGTTTTTTTTACCAGTACATTAACTAAAGTTTTTAATGTGGGTTTTCCAAACTTTATAACTACTCAAAGAACCAGTAAAGAAAAAGACTAACATACAAGTTACCAGGTTCTAGATTGTTCCCAAAATAATAACCACAAAGACCTGCTTATAAAACAAATATTTCGTTTTTTAGATGTTATGGTGAAATGTGGACTGGTTTTTAGGCAACTAAACAGCCATTCCTGAAAATACCTTGCTGTTTTGTATCAGAAAGAGTACGTCTCTGCGTATTTAACAACAAAAGTATCTTTTTAAAATGGGAGAACTGAACTGACAAAGTGCTAGTGCTTAGAAACATTGGGAAAACTGCTAGGAAAGCAGGTAAAGTTTGGCTGGAGATCCATTTTCAAGGAAGATGCATAAGGTGAACAAGGTATCTGAAAAGACAAATGAAAGATACACTTCCTTTTTTTTTTTTAACCTGTGATAGAGTCTATGGAAGGCTGATGTTTTTTCTCCTTCTAAAAACATGACTTAACTTTTACTCTTTTCCTGAAGACGACTCCTGAAAGTTACATTTACACACAGAAAATACCAGGTTAGGCAAAACAGAAACAGCATTTAAACAACATATTAATAGTTAAAGTTATTTGGGAGTGTACCATGTACACAGCTAATAGCTGTCAGTCAGTCCTCTATTTTTTTTACCTCCTTACCTCTATGGTTTTCACTCATGTTCTTCTCTTGGTTCTCTTCCTCTCACAAGCATCTCTACCACCTTTCCCTTCCCACAAACGCTTCCACCACTTCTCCCAACTATGTTAAGTCACTTCTTGTCTCTGCTGCTCCTCTCCACCAACCTTAACTCTCTCACTTTGTCTCCCCTTGATTTCTGACATGGTAAGCAAGGCTGGGACTGTTTCCTCATGGTCATCAGTCACAGAAGTCATGCTCTACAAGCAGTAGCTGCTTTAAAAAGGGCAACACATGTTCACTGTTTCTTCCAAAGAAAAATGCCTTACGGAGTGATGTGACAAAGAGGAATCTTTAGGAGGGTTGATGGCAGTTCCTCCTGAAAGGTTTCACAGCTCTCACTCATGCTTGCAGATGAGGCAAATGAATCAGCTCTTCTGTAGGCCAACAAGGATCATGTGATCACACGCACAGCAATATGGATACCAAGTAGGTAGCCAGGAAGCTGGCTGTTGACGCATGGTGGTCCCTAGGTGAGGCGCCAGACTCTCTCCTACACTTTCCCATGCTGGTTGGTGCGCCGCATTGAGGGAAAGAGGCCAGAAATCAATCCTGCCCAACTAAATAGTAGCAGAAGCTGGAAAAAGCACAGGCACGGGCATTGTAACGAATGCCAGGGAGCAAACACCCACAGTAACCCCTTCTATGAGAAAAATAAAGAGGTAAAACATAAACACCTTAGGCCTGCAGATAACAAAACAAAAGAAAAACTGATTTTCATTAGAAGCACAGTTTTAATAGTAGCAAAGCAAGGGGGAACAGTATCCAAACAGCACCTTTCCTAAGCAAAGCAGTGTTATAGAGTAAAGGGTGAATGTTCAATAACTGGAGAGCTAATGCTTACCAGACCAGTAGGGTATAAATCCTGGGCACTCACAACTTATGACAAAAAAGCAGTACTTGATTCAGCACTTTTTCCAATTAAAAACTTTTTGTAATCCTATCCTTCAAGCAGAGACAGAAAAAGAAAAGATAAATAGAAGAAATGAACCCTGGGGAGAAACAGGCATTTTCATTCCCAGAGAAAGCTTAACTGAACCAGTGATTCTAGGACTTCACAAGGCTTGCTAAAGTCAAGATACTGGGATGTCTTTGGCAGAGACACAGGAGCACAGAGTCAGACAGCATGAAGACCACCATTGTCCTTCTAGCCTCCTAGTTGGTTCTGGGACGAAGGAAGCATTTTATCCATCCGAATCTGGTCCAGAACATATTTCAGTGTTCCTCACTGTCTGAGCTACAGGTTGAAATAAAGCCCTGTGATAACTATGAAGACTGCTAACTACTAGAGGGAGGACAAAATTGAAGTTTTCTCTTTACCAAAACAGCAATGCTTTGGTTGCTTAGTAGTAACACAGCCACACTTAAATGACATAGAATGTAAGGGGATACTCTAGTCGTGAGAAACCAGCAGCCTGTTAATGCTGGTGCAGGAAGTGAGGCCACTGAGAGCTCATGCCAACTTGTCATTACTGCTATGAACTTCAGTCAGAAGAGTTGCCTGAAGATCAAAGAACTGACTGATCTCAGTCTGCCTCCAATGCACCCAATCTCCCCTCCCCACAGAACTGCAGACACAAAGCAGGCACAATAGTTCCTACACCCATCCTTCCTGAAACAAGTTCACAGTCTTCCTAACCAATCTGTTCCATCACTTTGTTACCTTTATAAATACACTTCTAACATAGGTCCCAATCTCTGCCACAGACTTGCTGCTTGAAGTTCCTCCTGTTTTCCTCATAGGTCACTTTCTCTAAATCTCGTCATTCCCACTGTTCCACTCTGGACCTCCTCTGCTTCACCTTCATCTTTGTTACAGGGCTGGGAAAAGCTGAGCGCAGTACTGCATCTGGGATCTCACTGGGAAGGGGCAAGTAATCTCCTATCATACCACCCTAGCAAAAATCTTGTGTTCCTTTGTGATTTTGGGGGGGGTTGTTTTTTTGTTTTTAATAAAGCAAATGGTCACAAAAACTTCAGTGCATTTTCTGTTCTGTTATCCCAGACTCTTAACAAAGAAGGCTCTGGAGCATGAGGCCCAAGGTAGGCAAATGAACGATTTCATTTGAGATGCCACTGACAGGACAGCGGAAGGAGAGTGTTTTGTTTAGACACTCAGTTAAAACCCCCCCTATCTTCCAGATGGCTGGGAAGAAAAGATTATCATGTCATCATGTTTGCTAAAACAGAGCTTCTGGCTCAGGCTGGGGGATGGCAGGGAGCCCAAGGAAGAGGCAAAGATGAGTGAGAAGCACACGAGGAACTCAGAGGTGGAAACAGAATGAATAAAAGAAACTCCAGGTATTGATGGTGAGAGTGGCCTAGTAAATGTGTGAACTCCTTCCACTCTACATAAATTCATTAGCATGTCCTCTCATAAAGATGTAACTTAAAGATTTTAAGGAACATTTCAGCTATTCATTGGCAATGAGAGACTCCATTGGCCAAAATGAAAATTGGGGCCAACTAGTTCCAATTTCACATCTGTAGAGAATGGTGAACGAAAGATTAATTACCAGCACAAATCAACTAATACACACTGATTTACAACCACAAGTGAACTGTGAGTTTGGAAAGTACAGGCATGGACTGCGCCTGTAATTTGGAGGCTAAAAAAACCCCCAAAACCTGACAACCCCTCCCAACACACACCAGCATTGTGTTACTGACTGTAAACATGTATTTGACTGAAGAATTTGCCGAAGGGTTGAGTCTGGCAAGCCAGCAGTGAAGAACTGCATCTAAAATTACATCCCAAGAAAGAAGGAGAGACAAAGAATGGGAAGTAAGCACATGAAACATAAAAGGTACAAGAAGAGAAGAAAAGAATTTAAAAATATAAAAAAGAAACATTATTTTAAAAAGGGGGAGGAATAGCCTTTACTGAACGCAGACCAAAGCCAATCTATCATTCTGCAGCTAAACAGATTCACTATCATTCTATTATTTTAAATAAAGCATTTTTTCTTTTTTTTCTTTCTCCATTCTCTCTTCTCTGTTTATACCTTCCCAACTTGTTCTTTCCCCATCCTAATGTGTCTGGAAAGACTTAAGAAATCAGATAGCATGAAAATAAAACTCCAATAAGAGATCTGCTCAGTGACACCTTCAGACTTCAGATTTTGGCAGTGATGAAAATGAATTCTGATACTACTCAGAAAGCCTTAGACTGAAATAAACAGGTTTACAGAAATAACTGTTTTCACAGAAAGTGTCTGCCATCTTCAGAATTTCTCAGCAACTATCAAAAGCTTAATCCAAACAATTTTGGCTACAGGTAAGAATGAAGGATAAAGTGTTAACAGCTGGCTACTTAGGGAAGGTTGATGAGGGGCAGCCTGCTAAAGAAAGAGATTAGTTTTTCCAAGAAAAAAATTACAACCTGCAAAAAAGAGAAAAGCATGCATACAAGGCAAAGGGTACTGGCAAAAGGCTTCCAAAGTCTCCCTTGTTTCAAAATGCAGCTGACTACAGACTTCACATCAGTTCTTCCCTCAGGCCATTCCCAATTCCCTTTGAAATTCTAAAACTACAGAACATGGTTTTAAACAGTGGAGATATGTAAAGATTTGAACAATTTATCACAAGGTGTCAAGATTTTCCAGCAGTAAATATGTTTGAGATCAGGACCAGGTTGTTTAAGCAGAAATATTGTTACTCCTTTCTGACCCAAGAAGTTAGCAGAAATTCTGGGTCAAAGTGTCATTTTATTCTAAAAGAGAAGTTGATACAGGGGACGCACATCTCTTTACACGATCTTGCTATTTACAATGAGTGCACACGAAAATCTATTTCCCTGAACACAGTAGGAGATAGCTTATTTGCTCACAGTGCTCAACTCCCATCTAGCTGACAATGAACTCAAAAACCTCTCTTTGTAAGTTCCCATCCATCCTTTGGGGTTTTCACTTAGCGCTTGCTTTGCTTGACTTCTTGCTTCTTTTCTGTCCAACGGTCTAGAGTTATAATTGCTTCTTTTTCACTGTAAGATACACAAATCTAAGTACATATGCATTTGCACAAGCAGTGACATATGTTGTGCTTTGTATGGAAGCTGTTACAGTTTGAACAGTTTTGTTCCACTGTGATACTTGTGAGTATCGAAAAAGGATGGTGGTTCACCTACTGCTTACAAAAAGATTTGAGCTGCCCCACAGTAATGTATCTGCATCCCACCACAAGTTATTGAGACTAATATAGGAATTAAGTCACATTCCAGAGCTATATTTGTCCCCCAGCCTTAACAGCTATGAATGTCAATCAGCAATAGATGAAAGACACCCTCAGGACAGATTATTAACTATGCTTTTAAATCCCATTTATATCTGTGATTTTCAGGAAAGAAGAGTTGTTAAGGGTGACTTCACTGTCAGGCAAGTAAAAATAAAAGAGCAAAAAGTAACATTTGTGAGGATCTGTATTTCTGACAACTGACATAAATGCCAGATGGAGCTAGCTGCTGCACTGTGCAGAAATGAAGCAGGCCTCTCTTAGACCTTGAGACATCACAGGCTGCCACAATGTAGCTACACTAAAGCAAACTAAGAAAAACAGAGTGTTTCAAAGTCCCAACAGAGCTGAAATGCTCTCAAAGTGGGGAAGATAGGGATTTTAAAACAGACACTTTGAATTTGTAAGGGATAATACCAAACACACATGAAGAGTTGTTTGAAAATCAGGTAATTTTTGACAACGGCACTTGTAGGAGAACTTTCAGAACTGTTTTCATCTTCCTTGGAGACATACTATGAAGCTGCATCACAAAAAGCTGAGGAGCCTTGCACTCCAGGTAAAGAGGAAATCTGTGACAGTATATAAGAGTTCTTTCTAGAAGGAAAAGACAGTGGAAAAAATGGGGAAAATGTTGGGCTACACTTTTGTCCAAAGTCAGGCCAAAGAACCACTTTGCAAAGGAAGGCTTCCAGAAGGAGGTAAGGAATACATTTAGACCCCAGAAGGAAAAAGCTTTTGCTGCAGGTGATTTGTCCCAGTTCAACAGAAATGGTTGTAAAAAGCTGTTTCCGTAAGATATCTTCTCCATAGCTGCTGTCTCTCCCAGAAGTGGCTCAGAGAGATGGTTTGACAGTTTCCAATATTCTGAAAAGGGTAAAGATGTGCCATAGAATGGATACTACTATCACTTTGCAAGAAGCAGAAATACATGCCATGGATAAAGAGCTAAAGACAACAGTCCTGGCTTAAAAGGACAATGGCAAAAACTGCAGCCAAGATAATTTGCTATCATCACTGAAAGCCAACATTTCCTAGAGTTCAACTTGCTTTCAAAATGCACATATCTAAGTCAAGAACTGTCAGAAAGATGTACACTGAAGCATAGGGGACAGGGGAGGGCAGGAAAAAGAAAGAAACAAAACCACATGCAATAAAAGTCAGAGAAGTAAAACAGAGATCCTCTAGTGTGAAGTTTTCCTCTCAACAAAGAAGTCCGTAAATGGGAAGAGATACAAACTGTGGCAACAGAAGAGGAGGAAAACCCTCAGCCCTCAAGTGCATAAAACATCACACCTTTTATCAGGGCTATTTAGCAATACCAAGTGGGCATCTGAAAGAGGTTAGGAGTTTCAGGTCAGCTTTCCCAGCATGCATCTCAAGACTCAAGGACCCCTGACAAAAAGAAGATAGGCAAGAGCATTTTTGGATGCAATGAGGAAAAAGCAGATTACAAGAGTCTTAGTTTTGATATTACAATATAAAACTTTTGTGACTCCCACCCCAAAAAAATCCAGCAGCTACACCTAGAGGTTGTGGGGGCTGTCATCTTCCGGGAGCAGCAAACTATGGTGGGAAAGGGAAGATGGCCAGAAGAAGCAGAAAAGACTACATCTCCCTCACCTGAGAGACTGGACCTTCAGTTCCTGTGGGTGAGCAGCACATCCCCAATTGCACTGACAAGAAATAAAGAGAGATGACTGACTAAAATTCTCAGCTTCTGCATGTCTTTGCCTGATGTAGCTCACACATTGTTTTGGTTTTATTTTTTCCTTGTGATACGTTCTTCGGTTTAGCAAGGGGCTCTGCTGAGCTCAAATCCTGGACAATAACTCAAGGATGCAGACCTAAGAAATCCTTGCCTGAACTATAAAACCCTACACAGAACAGATACACTTAAATTTCCACAGCGATGCAGTTATTCTTTCCTGTTTCTTTTGCATACCATTTTTATTACAAAGCCACACCAGAGCATAATTTAGTGGCTGCAGACATATTTTTCAAAAATCACAGTAAAAGTCACTATTAACGTGCATTAAAACAAAATATAAGAAATCCATCCAGCCATAAAATAAAAGATCAGACCTAATCCTGAGAAGAGGCTCCACATAATATAATTAGCACCTGAGATAGCAAAAGGAAGTGTGTACAGATCTCCAGAGAGAATTTTGTACAAAGGCACCAAATTATCCCATAAATACTAGTTAAGAGGACATGAGAGGATCATTTATGGATTAAAAACCTGAAACCAGAGCCAGACATACTTCATACTGGCCTCAAAGATGCGTTGACAGCTATTAAGGATACTTTTTACATCTTATTATATACACCCAAAATGTAATCTGACTCCCACAAAAAAAATGCCATCTATCTGCACTTCTGCAAGGCCTTTGACACCATCACCCACAACATCCTTCTCTCTAAATTGAAGAAATACAGATTTGATGGGTGGACTGTTTGGTGGATAAGTAATTGGAGACTGGCAAAAATGAAAAATTAGTGTTATAGATTACTCAATATACCTATCTTAAAGATAAGGTTAAATCTCTTGTTCATACTAGTAGTGCTAGAAATCTTCACAAGAGATGGAGCAGGTTTGTGATCTGACACAGTCAAAATAATTCAGTAAAAATCTACATCAGAGAAGTAACTTAAAAACACTCTAAGACAGAGAAATATTAGAAGAAATAAGATTGTAGTTGTGGGTGGTTGTCATCCAGTTGGTCACATACTGTTAAAATTGGTGGACACCTCCAGATCACAGGGAAATCAGGATACAGACTCAGCTGATTTGCATGAGAAAACATCATACTGGTGAGGAGCTTTAGCAGGCACAGGCACAACCAGAACTAGTGGATTTACCATCACCCAGCAATGCTCCATCCACCTCTCAGCAAAGCCCCACAGGGCTGTGCAATAGAGCTGGGAAACTCAGTGCGTAAGAGTTTTAACAGAATTTCCCTGGCAAATCTTGCTCTGCAGGGCTGGGAAAGTTGTTAAAAAGTCCAATGGGAACATGTCCTCACTCCTCAGCCTCTCCAGTCCACATCCAGCATCTTTGTTGAAATACTCCTTTCACAGGGCACATGGCTTTGCACAAGCCCAAGCCTTCTGTCAAAGCCTTCATTGTCACTGTCACTTAACAAGGCTGTTTATGTCTAGCTGAAATTCTGTACTGCGCTAATGGTGATCATTAACAGGACTGAGGATAGCCCTCACGTGTCCTGACCCCTGGCAGTACTGCTAGGCTTCCCTTCTCACTACTTTATTGCTGTTCTACTGAACACACATGGCTGCTGTTAAACTCCCAGCCAGCTGCTAACAGCTGCTGGGTTTTTCCCAGTTCATTAGGAGGCCACAAATAGTTTTAAATCATGAAGCTAATTAAGCAGAAATAAGACTGCCAAATGGTCTAGGCCTCAAACAACATACACATCTAGAAATTGCTGACCTGGTAAGAGACCACAGGGAAGAGTTCAGCAATGTCTGTGGATTCTGTGTCAGCTCATCAGCTTCCCCTATGCACATATTTAAGTATTATCTTTGTGGATCACTACCTTGGTGCTCCTCAGAGCTGGCTAGGAACAGTAGTTTTTGGCACCACAGCTTGCTGCTAGATAGGGCCATCAACAAGTTGTGCTGCCGGTTAGCGCTTCCCCCCATGCCTGGCAGAATGGATGTTCTGAGGCAACTTCTCTGATCACCCTGGTAGGAGCAAGGAACAGATCAACCTGCAGCTGTACCAGGTTGTACCAGGTACACAAAGCAACCTTGATGCTTTGTACTACACAGCTGATGAATTTTCATCTTGGAGATATGGGGAAGGCCTATCCGAGTGGTACCTAAGTCTGAGGTCTATTTCTTAGGCATGATATAAACACCAGTTCTTCAACAGTGTCAGCTCCACACTGCAAACAGCCACACGGGAGGCTGGAAAGCGTCCAACAAGGCTGGAAGCCAGGTTTGATGCCTCGAGGCTGAGTTCAGCACCGTGGAAGCAGCCTTCCTGGGGCTGTTCCCAGGAGGCCTGCGTAGCTCATGGCAAGAGCTGTGTTCCCTGCAGGTGACACACACATCCCCTTCCAGAAGACTCCGCAATTAGAGATGTGAGCAATTATGTGCTTACACAACAACACCCTGTACTACATGGATTTCTCCTAGACATCTGATGGCTTTTGGTTTTTTTCTAGTTGGGTTTTGGTTTTTTGTTCATTCCCAAGTTCTTTGCCCTATTAAAGACATATCTTGGGCCCAAGTTTGGGAGAATACCTTCAGTAGGAAAGACTGAATGCATATTTCTCCCCCCTGTATATTTCTGTTTTCCCAGATGATAAAATACAATGACATGATCCATACCTGCTAAGAACCAGACCAAAAATTATTTAATGTTAATATAAAAATTGAATTATATATTAAACACCAATTTAGGAAAAAAACACCTTCTATTATTGTTTTGTTAATTTTAGACTTCAAAGCACATAATCACACCACACCAGAAAGCAAAAGATTGGATTTTTTAAAGGAACAACAGCTTTTAAGAAATCAAACAGAAATAAAATCCTCATATTGAGAAAGGACATTTATTTTACTTTTCTGGTCCTTACAGCTGTTAAGTAAAAAAAAAATAAGAAATTATGAAAAGTTAAATTCTTGGGGATTTTAATTTCTCTACTGCCACAGATTAAGAATAACAACAAAAAAGTTCTATTAAAATTTTTAATGATGTATTTAAAATCGCATGAGTTGAAAAAAATACTGTACCACCAGAGAGGCGAGATACTGTAGACTGTAAAATATAGCAAGCAGCATCTCACTAAAGTCAACAAGAGTTAAACAAAGAAACATCATTAGAAAGCAGATGCTAGGATTCTCCTGCTTGCCCAGAGTCCCAAATGCATTTTCAGTTTTGCTCCTCCTTTAAGCACTGCTTTGCACATACAAGTATTGCTTACAGCCATCTATTCAGCTGTATGCAACATGAGATCCCAGGATGATCCATTGACAGGATTTGGTTTTCAGAGGCTGGTAAATAAAGACCCTTCAAAAACTGGCTCTCACAGACAATGGGAAAGACTAACTGTGCCATGCACATCACAGCATCCTGAATCTGAGACAGAGAAGGCTAGAGCAGAAAATCTGGATCCCTTATGTGGCTGAATGCAACTTGTTCTCCTACAGAAACACATTAGAAGATCAATTTATCAAAAACTTTTGACAAAACACAAATCTTCCCAGTAAATCTACTCCAAATTTGATTAAATAAGCCAACAAACTGCTTCACTAGTTAGAAGCCAAGACCCAGGAACAGTTGTTCCTGGACCTGCAACCATCTGCAGTCCTGAATTTCTGTTTCCTTCCAGGGTAGACATGGAAGCTTAGAGTAATGGGAGAGAGTAACAAGCAGCTTTCTCCTGGCATAAGCAAAACCTCCTTTTGGTTAAGGAAGGGTCCTGAGATTTTCTAATTCAAGGTCACATTTTTTTTGCAAAAGTGAACACATTTGAAATTTATAAAACTTTGTCTACCAGCTGGACATAACCAAAAATTGCAGTACTCACATGAAGAGCAGGAAACTCCAAGAGGTTTTTCTGTCTTGTTTGAACACAGCCTGCCCTTCCCAGCCCTCAGCTGCTGCTGCAGCTGTAGAGGAGCACCGAGTCCCTTGTGACAGGCTGTGGAGTGCAAGTCTCCAGGCAGTCATCTCCTGCCTACTGACAGATGAGTCCTTGGGACTTTCATTCAGAGAGCACTGATTTGCCACAGAGTTCTCAGTTCTTGGAAAACTGAACAATTCATGTCCTCAGTTAGCACAGCTCCAGCCCCACTGAAGAGATATTTCAGATAAATGCTAAGTAAACAAATGTGTTCTAATGAGAGACCTCTCCTCCTCCTTGCCTCCCCTTCCCATATCAGGACCAAGCACTGACAGCAGGAGAGGGACATGAAGACAGTTGATCTTCACTTTCTTTTTAAGGGTGGGCTGGAAAGAGCCAGACCTAGCTTTTAATTCTTGTTTCTCTCACTGCAATACTTGTGACAGGAGTCGTGGTGCTCTGGAGTCTGGCTTTGCTAGCAGAAGGTTTCAAAACAAAAATACAGACACATCTTTCACAGATACACGTTTGTCATATGTGGCATACACAGGCCGGATAGGTACAGCACAAAGATCTCAGTGACACTCATTTGCAACGACACAAATAGTTCCTGCTGGCTTCACTCACTCACAAGGACCCTGACTGCAACTGTCACAGAAATGCAGGCTGATAAAATCTTCATGCTGTACAGCCTTATTTCCCTCTGGGTGTATTGCACACAGATTAAGAGTAGGGTTACAGTGCTGGTGTGTTGCTTGAACCAACCTAATTCTCTCCCGTGGATTTCCATCTTGCTCCTTTTTCAGTAAGGCAAAACTAATGATTCTTAAGCTTGCCAATCCACACTCATTTGGAATAAGGTTTATTTATTCTGGCTTCGCTTTTATGGTCTTCTTTTCATAGCTCCATAGTACTCCCAAAGAGAGGAGGTTTACAGTGCATTTTAATGGAGATTTTAGAGGTTTTGCAGACTCAGAAAGGAGAATCATATCCACATACAAAAGGCAAGCTGAGATGCTGGGTGCTAGAGGGGATATCTCTTTTGAGTGCTTGCCAGAGAATACAACTGAGACAACAAATACCAAAATTCCCAAAGATTTATCAAAGTAATCTATCTTCACTGGCTGAAGTCTGCTGGTCACTTTTCAAACAAGTAAAAAAAAAAACCCAACAAATTCTTGGTGCATCCATTCATTGGCTATACATTAATAAGTATACATCTTCTTCTGGCAAGTTCCCCTCTATTTTAAGAAACTTATGCCAGAAATGTATTTGTGTAACTCCCACCCTTCTTCTTTCCCAGTAAACTGTTAACCCTTAAGGGAAGTGTTTCTTTAAATTATTTGTTGCATCAATTTCCTCTATGATTAGCAAAAAAACCCCAACTTGAATACCTGTTGGAAGTAAGGAACAAAAGCCTACAGAGGAGTTAAAAGGATAACGTGATCTTGATAAAACACTGGACTCAGAAGTAAGAGAGAGGAAAGATAAATTACAACAGAGTGAAGAAAATATGCAGAAGAATAACTGGTCAATTTAACCAATGCCTTTAAAGATTGAACAAGAATACCAGGAACATAGTAAATAACTCAGGAAAATATAATTCTGTACCCAATCAAAGCTGTGATTGTGGGACTCCATGGGGTAAATAGATGAAGTATGGGTATAGAAGGAAAAAAAAAAGGCAAAGCTGGTATACTGTATCTAAAAAAAAACAAGAAGGAAAGGAATAAAGAAGAAAAATGGGACAGGAACAAACTTGCTCAAAAGTTTGCAATGAGATGAAAGGCTGTTTTTTCTGAATGAGCTTAGCAAGGCAGATGACCAAGTACAATGCTTTGAGATGGACTTCCTCCTCAGAAGAGAAAGACAAGGACACTAAGTAGCTGACAGAAGTGCCCCAAAATCAAAGCTTGACTTTACCTCCCCAGGTATCTCCCCAGATAACCAGTACCCCAGGGATTATAATGCCAGTGAAGATTTTGGGAAATGTTATTAATACTTATTTCAGAAGACAGAAGAACCTACTGTTGAACTTCCAGATCTCTTAAGTGCATTAAAAGCTTTGAAGTAAGTGGGTGAAAGTATCCAGAAACAGTATAGCTTTCCCTTTTTTAAGAAAGGGAAAAAACCCAAAGAATTAATTTCGGCTTCCTATGCAGAAGCTGTTGCTTAAGACAGTGTTGATAAACAGCCTTGAAATTTTAATCCATTGGACATTTCGCCCCCTCCTACTTAGCTGTGTTTTGAAACTGGAATGGGAATCAAGTTTCCAGACACACAGACTTGCTCCTATTGTAGCTGCCCTCTGGTCAAAAGACAGAAATTCTCATCCATTTAAAAATCTACCAGCATCACAACGTTCACTCCAAAAGTATGACCTAACAGTTGTACAGTGGCCTTTCTGCTGGGGTCACAACTGACATATGCTGTTAGCAGATCCCAGTCCTAGTTTTTGAGTTGCCAATGTCATTTCCCCTAAAGTCATCTCTGCTGCACTCTATTCAGGCTCACTGGTCACCCTGACCTGGAGTTCACTTCTCTAACAACTCCCCCTGCTGCCATTCATTCTCTGTTTCTTCTCCCTCTGGCAGGTTCAAGAGCTTTTTCTATCCTTTCTAAACCTTTTAACCACCTATCCTCTGATGTGAGGTAGGATTCATTGCAAGGTCATCAGCTACTAGGACTTGGTTCCTGTGCTGACAGCTTTACACAGTCACAGAAGTTTAAGCTGCTATGAAAATCTATGTTCCCATCCCAACATTTTCCTCCCAGGAGGCAGAAAATTTGGTGTTCAAAGGCAGAGAAGGGTATAACACCCCCATCCCGAAACTGGATCAGTACTAAGCCTATGGGATTTAGGTGTGCCAGGACTGTCTACATTGATGCAAGAGAAAGAGCCAGTGTTCAAAGCACTGAGCTAAATTGTAACTTCCATAAAACACTAGGTACCACAGGGAAATATAGCATAACAGTTCCTAAAATCTAAAAGGAACAGACCCCAAGGGACACGCTGTAGAGTAATAAGAAGTGAATGGACTAAAGAGGGAAAACAAACACCAAAATCAAGCAGGTAAAACACAGTCTCAGTCCACTAGCTTGTCCAGCTTTTGTTTCCTGTTTCATGGAAAACAGTTTTCTTCCACCTAGCAGAGCACTCTGTTATTTCCAGGAACTTTCTGCAGCTCAGACATGGTTCCGGATGAAAACTCCCCACACAGATACACCCAGTGGCAGCAATTTACGGCACTCCCATTACATATAACTCACAAAATGAAAAGGAAGGTAATGAAGGATCGAGCTGACAGTTTCAAGTTTAATCTTCAAGCAATTTGGAAGTCATATGGAAGGTATTATGAACTTGAACTCACTCTTATTTGTTCTCAATGTCTTTGTTTCATTCTTTGCAATGTTTAACATTACAATCTATTATAGTTTTAGAGCAAGAAGAAGCCGTCACACCTGTTTTAAGGCCCATGAGTTCCCACAAATAGTAGGTATTACAACTAGGCAAATACAGAATAATCCTACTCCACAACAAAAAAGTGAAAAATATCCATTATCTGTTGTTTTCTTCCCATGCATTGCCAAGTCAGTAAAAAATCCACTCACCCAGTAACAGATGCAGCAGCTAAGAAAGCAGCTGTAGTAGAAATTACTTTTATGTGACCAAAGAAATATAACACCCAAAACCTTCCCCAAATCTTTTCTGTCTGGTTAGCTTCAGATCATCGTTCATGTTGGGTTTTGTTCGGTTGGTTTTTTAATAAAAAATTAATAGCTCAAACTGAGAGGAAAAGGAATGGGATGAGTTAGCAGGAATTCGAGGAAGAAGAATGTTACAGCCAGTAAATAGGCTTACGGGCTCTAAAAGGTCCCTGTCAATAACTGTCTGAGAGTACTGAGTTCTAGAAAGTACTGAATACTCTAGAAAGTAGGAAGAACACTATAGGAAAGCAGTCAATAAACTGACGAGGCCAAAACTGAAAGCAGTTGCAGAGGATGCACACTGTGCCTGGCTCAAGATACAAAGGATTCCCACCCTGGCGCCAAAACCGCATGAATCTAATGACACACTCAGTTTATACGAGGACATATGACCCAAGAGTGCCTCTTAGGCAAGGAACTTCTGCCAAGTTGTTCTCTCCATTCACACAAGTGACAGGAACTGTTATTAGTATCAAAACTGCACTTGCAAAACTTTTTTGCACGTAAGATTTATTTAAACACAAAGCTTCCTGCAGGTGAATACAAGGACTATTTACTTACATCAGTTGTAAAATTTATTCACAGGTAAAAGTATGTAAAATGCTCTTAAAATCTAAGGGTTCCAGGAAACTTTCATTTCTTTGGTGGGCCCATAATGAGGATTGGCACTGATACCAGTTATATAAGGAACTTTGCAAAGCTGAAAACAATGTAACAAATTATCCACTCATGGATCTCCTTTAGCCAGAGAAAATGAAGTGACAGACCGTAGTAGGATAGGCTGGCAAGATGGCCAGCATTCCCCTCTGCTCAAGTGTATTATTTATCTGTGTAGCGGGACACATTTCATATTGCAGTAACAATTTAACAATGGTAATAAGAACTTACAATATTAGGTCCCATAAAATCAGCTGTCAGTAAAAAGGAGAGACACTTATTGCATAAGCAATTTCCAACTCATCACCACGAACTTAGGTTGAAACAATCAGATCTGGTGGTTGCTTTTATTTACCTGGGACAAAGCAGCAATTCCCTTGCCTGCAGGAAATCTGATGGAGACCAAGGCTTCCTCTGGCATCGGGGCAAGACAGATCCCAGAAACCGGTGTCTGCAGCTTACGCTGAGATCTGCCGGTACAGTGGAGCAAGTTTCCAGCAACTGCACGCTGCCATCAAAGAACCTCGGGGGACAGAGCAAGTCACTGCTGTAATTCACATCTGAAATGTGTCATCTCATTGCCTAAAAACACGTCACGGTGGTACACAACTGGATATCCCCTTCATCCCCGTGGAGGACTGGCTGCCACATTCTAAGAAATGTAGTTTAGATGTGCCCTACTACAGCTGAGGTCGGAATGACCAGAATCACCTCCTGGGCTGCAACTAGTACAGAAAGCAAGTAGTGAGGAAAAAAATACCCCCACAAAACCGATTGAAAACAGAGCAAGAGGGATATTAGGACTTTGAATCACAACTGGGTAGCTGCAAGGTGTCTGCAAAGGATCTTGTACTCTTCCTATTTCACCTCACTCTCCATTTTCCATTTCTCATTACAGAATACCTCAAGCTGCTTGTCTTCTCACAGAGCAGTAATTTACAGCTGGGCATATTTAGATAATCTCACTTGGGTTTTGGTTCACTTCCATAGACCCCTGAACCACAGAGGCTCAGGAACTGCACACAAACGTGGGTGGGAACTTCTCCAGAGTGGCAAAGACGGCTTAAGGCAAGAACTACTGCAGTTATCTCAGCTTATGCCATTCCAAATTCTCCCTCGAGGCCCTCAGACTTTAAAACCCTCTCCCTCTGACTGAAGCCATCGTGATCTACAATGCACTAAGCTGTATCCCAGCCTATGGGTCAGCAATAGGACAATGTGCCTGCTCAGAATTCTTCAGCAGTGAACCATCTGGGTGCCTCTCTTGGCCTAGGCAGAGTTTCCCCTCCCAAAATTGTGTTACAGTTAAAGCCTTGTAAAATTTGCTTTTGTGCCTCTTTCCTACCAGGCTGTTACTACTTAGGGAATGCAGCAATCTTAAAACAGAAATCTCTAGGTTTCAGGCTTTGTTATAGGTTAAAACTCTCCCCGAATCAGTTCAGTCCCCCACAGGAATAAAACAGATTATAGAGAACATGTCAATATCTAAGCAGGGGGTGGAAGGACAGACTCTACCATGAGAAATCATAACTTATTCTTTCAAAGTGGAGCAGATACTACTGTTTCAGGCAAGCACCATCCTTGCTTTGCTTTCTTTTTGGACTAATTAGTGAAAAGATTCTTTATGTATAAATACACATTCTTAACATACCTCTCTTGGCAGCCCTTGCTTTCTTTCTCCTCACATATTTCTTTCAGCATCACTGACCATTATCTGAAAAGCAGCAGAGAAGCACAGCTCTTGCAGGTGTGTTTCTAAAACTGGAAAGGAAGAGAAAGATGTCTTTAACAAACTAAACAAAGAGCTAAAAGAACAGTTAAAGCAGAATCAATAATGGCATTGTGTGGTTTTGTGTGGTACTCGGAGCAGAGCCTTATTATTCCCAGGTAAGACACAGCAACTTTTTTTCAAAACTGGAGATGGCTGAATCTTATATCAGGAATATCCTAAAATGCAGCGATGTGCTAAGGAGCAGTGAATAAGAGTGTGAAGTTCTGTTTGCACCATCACTCTTTTCTGCTTTCAATATTACTCCCTTACAAAGTTTTCCTGGGACGTGATCCCTCTCCAGAAGAGCAAAGCTCATCCCTGAATTTCTTTCTCCAGTATTCCAACCCTTATTAACATTCTCTGTGCATACAAATCAAATGCAAGGCTCACGTTTTCAACTTCAAAACTCTTCACAAAACTTTTTTGGTTCATTTCTTGTTCATTATTTCTATTGGCAATATTTTCAGATTTGATGACCATTAATTCTGGCTTCTTCTACATCATCTTCCCCACAAAGAACACTCTTCCCAAACCCAGTCCCCCAGGTTATGCTGCACTCCTGTTTCTCATAAATGATGTCTGCTCTCAAAGAAATAATACCAAGAACATTCAACTCAGTGAAACGGTCCCTCCCTCATGTCTCATGTCATCTTGCAATCCAGCATTCTAGAGGGTCAGAGCACTCTGGTTGTGTTGGACTGTGTTTACAGAATCACAGAATCATAGGGGTTGGAAGGGACCTCAAGAGATCTACTCCCTTGCCAAAGCAAGTTCTCTAGGAAAGGTCGCACAGGTTGGAGTCCAGATGGGTCTTGAATATCTCCAGAGATGGAGACCCCACCACCCCCCTGGGCAGCCTGTGCCAGGGCTCTGTCACCTTCACTGGGAAAAAGTTCTTCTGCATGTTGGTGCAGAACTTCCTGTGCTCCAACTTACAGCCATTGCCCCTTGTCCTGTCCCCACAGACCACTGAAAAGGGGCTGGCCATTTCCCCCTGCATCCCATACTGCAGATATTTATAAACATTAATTAGGTCCCCCCTTAGTCTTTTCTCTAGGCTAAAAAGTCCCAGCTCACTCAGCCTTTCCTCATAGGGGAGATGTTCCAGGCCCTTAATCATCTTTGTAGCTCTTCTCTGGACTCTCTCCAGGAGATCCCTGTCTTTTTAATACCAGGGAGCCCAGAACGGGACACAATACTCCAGGTGGGGCCTGACCAGGGCAGAGTAGAGCGGGAGGATCACCTCCTTAGACCTGCTGGCCACACTCCTCTTGATACACCCCAGGACCCCATTGGCCTTCTTAGTCACCAGGGCACACTGCTGGCTCATGGCCAACCTGTCATCTGCCAGGACCCCCAGGTCCTTCTCCGTAGAGAATGCTTCACCTCTTCATAGGACAGTGGCTGAGACTGCAATATGAATATTAAAGCACAAGCCTCAATTTCCCAAGTTCAGAGACTTTCTAAATATGTTCCAGCAGTCATAGTGCAGGACTGAGCAAGGGAATTCTTGGTAGCCTCAAAGGCCAACAATGATGTGATTTAGATAGACAACGTTTCTTTTCTAGGACATGATCGGCCTTTGAATGACAACTCTGATCAGTTGTAACATGGTGGGAGATCTTACAACAGCAAGGAAAATTAGCCAGAAAACTAAAAGGTGTGAGCGTGGAGTGTTTGAATTTTGCTAGAAATGCAGCAGCATGATCACATCAGCAGCAGGCAAGAGAGAGACCTTTCCAGTACTGTCATCAGCACCCACTGGCCAGCATAACAGAGGAACTGATGTGGTGGCACTCAGACCAACTGTCTGATATCTGCCATTCAAGTGGCCAGAACTCCAATGCAAGCCAGCCTTGGTCTGACAAGGGTCTGGCTCCCAAACGCAGCACCCACATGAGCATGCCCGCACTACTCCTGGAAGCAGTTCTGGTGAGAAACAGTGCAGCACCTTCCACATGGCAGGAGAGGAGGGTTAACAAGCTGTGCTGGATTCATGCTGGCTCCGCACAGAGCTCGTTCGGGCATGTCTGCATTCAGTAATAAGCAGCAGGAACATGTAGTGACTCGGCTGCTCCAGATGGAACCAGCACAAGATCTGAAGCTGTGTATTCAGCACTGGGCCTGAGGAATCACTTGAAAATGGGAGCAGTAGAGAACGGGAGCAGAGATCTGCCATACCTCAGTCAATGACAAGTTGATCCAAAGCCAAACTATCTTCCTTCATTTATTGTGCTCCACAATGAGTCCTGCAACATTGTACCCGTGTGTGTTGCAGGGACACCAGCTGGCAGTGGACACCTCTCACGGTGCACAAAAGAGGACACACAGAGGGACCTGTGTGTGTCCACTCTCAAGGCAGCTAAGCTTTGGGGTGCACCTCGCAGCCTGCTTTGCCAATCTGTCAGTAAGAACAGTGGTTGTGTATGTTGTGGGTCCCCTCCTGCCTACTTTTGCTTTGAAAAGAAGCCTGGCCATGCAAAGGGGTGATGTGTAGCATACTCAGGTCTTACCCTGTGATATGAGCAGACCGTGACCTCAGTGTATACCACGTGACCATGATTACAGGGATACAATGAAGGGAACCTTCATTGTGCCATCATATCTGGCAATAGGGATGGAGAAAGCTGCAATCTTCAAAGTGAGACAATAGAGGGTTTTGAGGCAAGAGAAATGCAGAGACATGCAGAGCTGCCTGCTGGAGAAGTGGCTCAGCAACATGTCAGGGAGCACCTGAAATACTGGGGCAAAAAGGAGAGGATTACAGCAGAGGTGCATTTTACAGTGCTGTAGCATGTGAGGAGTGCCTACTGCGAGCAGCAGGCACAATATTTTCCCACAGGAGCACAGCACTCTTGCTGTCTAAACAATTAGCGATAAAGGGCTGTTCAGAAGGCAGGTGCAACAGCAGGGAGCTGCAGTCACAAGGAGGGACCTGCTGTGGAATTACACAGCCTGCCCCAGTACAGCAGTCATCTCCACGCCAAGGCTTACCAGCGGGGATGTCCATCAGGCCCTACCTGGTTAGGCAGAGCCAGTTCTACTTCCTTAGCCAGGGAAATGGAAGCCGTGGAGATGCAGATCACTTTGCCACTTTTATGAGTGCATAGCAAAGGAGATCAGCAAAGTGGGGTCTGAACTGCACTCTCAACCTGTTAAGGACCACCGGCTGTTAACAGATTACATCACACACTTGATGCAATATTGCTAGGGTCACTGTGTAACAAACTGCTTCACCACCAAACTTCCTGTACTTTACTAGGAGGGGAAAATAAACCCAGATGGCAAGAAAGTTTCCTCACCAGGACCATACCATATGATAAGAACATACATTTCTCTTCCTAGCCCCTCTACCTACTATAATGGCTGTAACTCTAACTCCATCTGAAAAGATACGCATTTTCACAAGATGGGTAGAAAATTACCAAGCACAGAGCAAGTTCTGTGGAGTTACCCTGAGTAGAAGAGTGCAGATCTGATTACAGTGTCAATTATGGATCATTTTTTTCCCCCAGATATGAGTAGGGACATGAAGAAGTGTTTATGGAATCAGGCACAGAGAAACAAGGATCTCACTATAGATGAAAAAGAACATCAATTATTATTTTAGCATTCAGTACATGAAATAAAAAAGGAAAAAAAACCCAGGATGCCAGAGATCCATGCACCGAATTTGTGATTTTAAAAAGTGAGGGGGAAAAAGCACTTAAGAAAATAGATATCTATTTTTTAAATAAAAGCATTTACTTGACTACTACTAGCAGGTAGCTAAGGGAAAATAACTCTTCTTAAATACAGACTCCAAGATCTTAAGTTTTAAACCTTTAGTTTAAAACCGAAGAGAGTTTTAGGACATCTGCAGATGGGGACCTCTGCAAGAATACAAGTGCAGCACTAGAGAAACAGAACAGGATCTTTTTCTTTTTTTAAAAAAATTATCCTGAATACACAGTTATCTCAGTCTACATGGGGTAACTGGTAACAGAGTGAGCAGTAGATAAGTTTTGTTCTTCTACCTGGTAGCAAATACATTTATTAGCTGGTTTGTGACCCAATTCCTGACTTCCGTCCAAGGAGAGTTTTGCCTCATTTCTTATTTCTTCATTTCTTACCTCCAGCATTTCCCACTCATCCCATTTCCTACTAGCAAAACTAAAATTAAACTGGGCATATGCTGTCTACAATTATTATTCACATTTGTTAAGCTGCCCCTCATATAGCTCTTTCTCTTAAAACTACCCTGTAATGCTTCTTATATTACCTTACACTAGATAAACCACTTTGGCTTCCTAAAAAGTTGTGCTGGAACATCAGGCTTACAGTCTTCAATTCTCTGGCCGCTGCACTAGCACAGAGCAGAGCTGTCTGGGTATTAGACCAAGCAGTATCCGCTGTGCGTGCCCCCACTGGAGTATTTATCAAGTAAAACCACTTCTCGTTACACAACAACTAAATGTGTTTGAAAATACATCGCTTCCTCCACTTGTGCTCAGACAAAGGAGTCTTCAGATGCAGCAACAGTTTCAGAAATATGCTTGTAAGGCCTCTCCAGAGTGTGCTTGCTTGCACTTCACTAACCACATAAACCAGCACAGACATTTTATTCCTCTGGTGAAAGACAAGCTCATTCCACAAACCAAACCATAATCCTGCAATGGTTTTGAATTAAAATAAAAATGCAACTGTCAAAGAATGTTAAGAGGTGAATACAAAACTCCTCAGAAAGTTAAACAATTATATGGAAGATCCCTAGTACAGCAACTACATTTCATAAATACAGAGAGTAGTGGGGTTTTTTTCCCAAAGAAAAAAATATTTTGAGAATCCAGACAGCAGCACCTATGTGAATTCTGGATAATTCCTAGTCATATTGCTGACATCACAGCTGTACCAGTACTGTGTTATACCTGAGTTTTAAAGAGCAGCACTCAAACTGTCAAAGAATCTGTCTTTTTTAGTTGAAAGCTGCTGGGATCCCAAAGAACATTTCTCATTTAGAGTTCATATACACATTTTTCTGTGTTTCCAGAGGAAAAAAACCCACAAAATTTGTGACGTCTTCTGATTTCTTTTTTTTTTTTCCTCAAGCCAGTTGGACATTGACACTTATTTAATCTTTCCATGTACAGTAATAACAGAACATCAGTAGATCAGCTGCTTATCACCTTCTACTGTAAAAGAGAAGTTGGATCACAGCTTCAGGAGTCAGTGTGTCTAGGAAGAGTCAATACATCTCACAATAGCTGCTGTCTTTGGCTACTTCCTATCTTTTCCTGTATATTAGATCTCTGAACTTCCTTTGCACTGCTGAGCAGGTGTAGTGGGATACCCAGACGTGTTTTCCAGCCCATGCTGTTGAGCAATCCTGGACCAGGAGTTCCCTCAATCAACAAATGTAGAGGAAAGTCTGAATAGCAGACCTTTGAACTGATAATTTCATCTAGACACTGGGAAGAAAGCTCTGGTCTGATATTTCAGCACAAGAATGCTGCCTGTCCAACAGCTGCGAGCAGCCCATATTGAGGACAGCAGTGGGATTGGACTGGAAACAGGATTTCATAATTACAATGTCAGCAAACAAGAAGCCCAACCAGATGGAGCTAAACCAGCAATTCCTACGTCAAATAAAACAAGTGCAAAGTGGCTGACACATGGACCAGCACTAAGCAGAAGCAGAACCTGGAAGAATTGGAAGAAGCCTTCCAATCTCAAGCCCTCTGGGGCGTAAACAGTAGTCATCTCAGCCACCATGCAAATAGAAAAGGGGGGGGTGTGTCTCTTTGCTTTGCACTCCATGCCTCTTCTGAGTGCACACAGCAATTATTTGTTTGAGCACTCTCACACACCTGTTCCTTTTTGCAACCAAAACCATAGGAAGCTTTAGAGAAAATTGAGAGGGTAATCCTAGCCTCCAACTCTCTTCATTTCCAGACAGAATCAAGATCTTTTGCTAGCTATATTAAACAACCCTTTCTGCTTTGAAAACCACACAGAAAACTAGAGGAAACATAATTTCCTTACATTTCCTTTCTTCACACTCACATATCCACACAGGTGTCCCTCCATAGTTGTCCCCCTCCCTAACATATGACATGAGAAAGAGAAGGGATCCTATGATCTATTTCACTGTACTTTCAGAGAATACAGTATCAGAAAAGCTCAAGACTGAACTGGAGCACTGGAAAAGAGATCCATGTGAATGGCAGCTAAACTAGGGACCTGTTTTCTCACACAGTGATGTTATCTGTACAGTTTGTGGGAGACTGAAAGATCACATCAAATATAATTAGGGAAAAAAAAGAAGAAAAAAAAAAAAGCTCCATAAGAGTAGAGCTGATGATCCAGTGGGACTAGCTGAAGGTTTACGTAATTTAAGAGGTGCAGATTGAAGATGTAATATGGCAAGAAATCATAAAAAGCCTTCTAATTCAGCCTGTACTTAATTGTTTTTAAATTATTTGTGGGCTAGACCAGACTGTGACTAAACTGTTTAAGCAGGGTCTTAATTCACATAGGAAGAGCTGACAATGTCAAACCAATGACGTTGTACAGCTAAGACTGTAGAGAACTGTAGAACTGTAGTATATTGTAAGGGAGAAGCCAGGTTTCACAAGCCTAGGAGAGATTAGTGGGAGGGTCAACTTTCAGACATACAGAGGCTCTAGGCTGTTAGATCTCAATGTTTGGAAAACTTACTGTAGTCACACCAGCAACCTAGACAAGCAAGCTGTTTGCTGCCATGGATGTGGGGAAAGCACCCTGTGTTTCCAGCAACACCCACATCCACCTTCAATTAAGAATCTGTGCATAACAGAGCCCCTGTCTGGAAGGCAGGGCATACAGAGGGACAGCACTTGGGGAAATATTCAGAAGCTTGGCAAGTTTTCTTGCAAGTGAAAAGGAGAACAAAATTTGAGAGAGATGAAGAGCTGAGCTTTCTGCAGGCCCCAATTACACTAGGAGAGTGAAAAGTTCAACCTCCCTTCTCTTGTCCCTTTCCTTCAGTTCCCTTGGTCCCCTCCTTTGGACACCTGTCATAGCACCCTGGCATACACTGAGAAAATGCCAAAATAAGCCTGGAATGCACATTGGAGATTACCTATTTCATTTGCTTTCTATAGAGAGCATACACCCCCTGTTTTCAGAAAAGTGTGGACTCCAAAGGGCTGAACTATTCCAGCATATTCACCGAAAGCCAGAGTCTTTAATGTAATCAGTAGCATTAACTACCAAAAAGCCAGGTGCTGCTCATGTTTACCGACCAGTTTCCTCTGCATAGTATTGCAGAGGTTCTTAAGTGCTTAATTTTTCAATACACTGATGACAATATTGAGGTTTTCAGTGAATTTTAAAAAAGGAATGAAATCCTTGGAGGAGCTAATAATTTAAGTAGTTGGCTAGGTGACCTAAATGAATTGAGTTGTGAGCCAGTTAATACATATGGCACTCTCCTTTTAGTGCAGAAGGTGACACTTGCTTTGTGTCTATTGGGCAATAAAGCCATACAAAGAACTAGGAGGACAGATCAGGGTGTGCACAGCTTGTCATCAAGCAACTTGATCAGATAATATAATTACTTTACAAGCATCATGTGATAGTCTGGGTAACAGTGGCAGAGCCACAGTGATGTAAGGGAACCTGCAAGCAGAATAAGCCACAGAGATAAATAACCAAGCAGGTTTTAAAACCTATGTATAAATTAGATTATTTAGGAAGTTTAAATAAACCAAACAAACAGTGGAGCTATTGCTTTATGACATTTTCCCCTTCTTACTCCAATCTCCTACCTATGATCATCTATACCTGTCATTCACTCATTACCTGCCATTCACTCTCTTCCATGAAAGTCCAGGAAGGCAAAAGTGTGATAAAATAGCAGACCTTCTAACAGGCTTTGCTTTGTGTTAGGATGGTTACTTTGCTTCTCTGTAGTCAACAAGTCAGTCTGTGCCCATCTTATTTTCTACTGAGCAAGCAGAGACATTCAGTCATTCTGTGCTCAATTTCCTGTGACTTTTCAGAGTGGAAATAATCACTTCTACCTTTATCTGCCTGGCAACTGCATCATTACATGTTGCATTATTACATTACAATGCAACATGATTGCTAGCTATATTTCCTTTAAATCAGCCTACATGTATGATGAGTCTCATGCAAGTAGCGTGACAGCTGTAAGGTAATTGATAGATGCTCCCCTCCTCTATTCTATTTCCACACCTGTGGACTTTGCCTCAAATTCTCTAAAAGTTCATAGTTTAGACAGGAATTTGAGTAGCATGCTGACCTATTAACTAAAATGCAGAGAACTTTAAAGTTGCACTGAAAAGACAAATTGAGACTTCCTGATTCCTTATATCAGGGGAATACTTAAAAATTATTTCTTCTCCCTCTGTGTCTGACTTCTTGTGCCTTCATTCTCATGCAGTTCATGTACTCAAAAGGATCAGATTCCCAGAGAGAGGGAAGCTCTATGTGCATTTCTGCCGGCACTTCCCCTTTTCATAGAATCATAGAATGGTCTGGGTTGGAAGGGACCCCAAGGATCATAGAGCTCCAACCCCCCTGCCACAGGCAGGGCCACCAACCTCCAGGCCTGGATCTACACAAGGTTGCCCAGGGCCCCATCCAACCTGGCCTTGAACACTTCCAGGGACGGGGCATCCACTACTTCTCTGGGCAGCCTGTTCCAGCACCTCACCACTTTTTCCGTAAAAAACTTCACCCTAATACCTAATCTAAACATTCCTTCCTTTAGTTTTAATCCATTCCCCCTTGTCCTGCCATTGTCTATCCTTTTAAAAAGTTGAATCCCCTCCTGTTTGTATGCTCCCTTCAGGTACTGGAAGGCTGCAATGAGGTCCCCCCGCAGCCTTCTCTTCTCCAGGCTGAACAAGCCCAGCTCCCTCAGCCTCTCTTCATAGGGGAGGTGCGCCAGCCCTCTAATCATCCTCGTGGCCCTCCTCTGACCCCTCTCCAACAGTTCCACATCTTTCTTGTATTGGGGGCCCCAGATCTGGACACAGTACTCCAGATGGGGCCTCAGGAGGGCAGAGTAGAGAGGGACAATCACCTCCCTGTCCCTGCTGGCCACCCCTCTTCTAATGGAGCCCAGGATCCCATTGGCCTTGCGAGCTGCAAGAGCACACTGCTGGCTCATGTTAAGTCTCTCATCCACCACAATCCCCAAGTCCTTCTCAGCAGGGCTACTCTTTTAAATATATGCAATAGAAATTCATTTAGCAGTACACAAACTGATGGCCACGTGTAGCCCTCAGTGAAACAGGAAAGCAGAAGTTTTGTTTCTTTCTAAGTTCTCAGAGAAAGTATGTTTAAAAAAAAAAGACTATTTGCTGGAAATCCACTTTCATACAGTGGATTTCTAACATACAAGAAATGGGTCAAGACACCCAGAACACCTTGCAGATATTAGCATGCTCTAAAAAGAGAAAAAGCTTCCTCAATCAGACACCTGTTTATCTGTTGGATGCCAGTATCCCTCAGTACCGCTCCTTCCTTAATATTTGACTTTCCAGAGAATAAATTCTAGGTAAACAAATAAACAAGCATCACTGTAGAATCTGCTGCTCCCACAGATCTAGGCTTAAAGAAGATGCAAGGGTTATGCAGGTCTGCACTATACAGTAGACTAAATAGTCCTTTAGTCTGCAATTTTTTTTCTTAGAGCATATGACTGGTAGAGTCATAACTCTACCAGTGTTGAAAAGATGAGGGCTTTGCAATTTTCATCCTGTGATGAGACAACGGTTGTTCCATAAAAATAAAAGTGCCAACACTGTGAGGGATTTGCAGCTGAGAGCATACCCTCTGTGTACCATTTTAGCTCTGGTTCTCTGTGTGTATCTTAGGAAATATTCAATATCCCATTCACCCCTTCCTCTCCCCCTCTCACTTTCTGCATTTTTTTGATTAAGTACCTGCTCTACACTTGCAATCTGATATCTAAATCCCATCCTTCGGTGCAGCTACACTACTAGTCTATTAAAACTGTGTTGCCCAGCTGCACGCTGCTCACTCTTCTATCAGAAAGATGTCATATCTGCATTAAAACCTCTCCCCTGAAAAACTACATCAGTTCTATAAGGCAGGCTGCTGCTGGATCTTTCATCCAGCCAGGAACTATGAGCCCCTCAACACTATTAGGCAAGTAGCAGCCGGCTAGATCAAGGCTCTTGAAAGGTCACTATAAAGATTAGTGATCAGTCAGAACTATCCTGCTGGCTACAGCAGCAGAAAGGAGTTGTGTTTGACCTTTATGCAGCAGGAAGAAATTATACTGCAGTGGCATGTTATCAAGGTAGCTTGCTTTTCACGTGAGCTGTTACACCCCTAGTTTCTTTACAAGAAAACAGAGAACAAAGATCCACATTGTCAGATTTTGAATCATCAACATATCCTTGGTGCTGTCAAAGTCTGCACAGAAGGAAACCAAGAAAGGAAAGATTAAGTAACCTCCACAAGGTCACTAACATCCAGCAAAGACTGAACCTGCAGATAAGAATCCAAGATCTTTAGAAGATCTCCCTGATGGGGGCAGAGAGAGAAAAAGGCATTGATTTAGTATGACCTTGCCCAAAATCCTTGAGCAAAATGGAAACCTAAACTTCACCAAATGCACCTGGACCACTACATAACAAAAACAGGAAATTGAGTTTCTTCTGATATACAAGATGCATTTACCAGTTTCACTCTGAAGTTGTTAGTGTCACTCTTCTGATAGAAACATTAACAATAACTCTCTCATCCCTGGCATATTCATTATTGTTCCACTATTGTGACTGTTTCAGGTCTTGAAAAACTTGTTCACCTCTTCCTCAGAGCTACAGGTATTTTTTTTTTCATTCCTGCCCAACAATCAGAGTGACTTTTTGACTATGCCTGCGATACAAGCCCTGAGCATATGAAAGCATTGCATATGCCACTCTGGATCATGATGACTACCCATTCTGTTTTCACAACACATCTCCTACTTCATCTGTAAAAGCTTTCATTTTTGTTCACAGTATGACATAACCCAGCTGCTACTTTGTCTCAGAATTGGGAGGGTTTTGACATTTTTTTTTCCAGTGCACTGTTTCCACTCCTTCAGTCGTACAAGCCTACCAACTAGTCTGTCAAAATATTTTGCCCCCCGTGGCTCTCTGAACACCTCTATTAATGTAACACAACTGTGGTTGTATCTACCAGAATGTAATAATAAAAAACCATATTCCTAATAGTTTCATCTGCAAGAAAAGTCCATAAACTAATTTTACCAAATAACACAATGGAAACACCTCTGCACAAACACAAAATGTGCTCAGTGCTTCAATAGTGTCTCCTCCAGTGCTTCCCTTTCCACTGGCTCAGCAAGAGATGCAGTGTCCCCCCAGAACTGCACCTGGACAGACAGAAGTAACTGCAATCACTACAGACAAGCTGGCAGCGCACCTTGTGCCCCCACAGCAGCGTAGTACCAGAATCAAACATCAGTGAAAAATAAGGACCCAGGAACTGGGTCTAGCTACTGCCTTCTGTTACCCCTAACTTGTACTGTTTCCTACCTCCTTGCCCCTGTTAGCAGAAGACATTGGTTTCATTCTCCTTTAGGTTAGGGAAGCTTTGAACAAGTACCTCATCTGTTCTGTGGGCTGTGTAGCCACTGGGCAGGAAGCCCAGCTATTGTGTAACTGCCCTGCTCAAAAGTGCCCCAACCTCCACTTTCTAGTCATAAGGGCCCTGAGCAACCTGGCTGGGGACCCCACCCACCTCTTGCCACAGGTCCATGGGCTTCAGTGTGGGTCAGGGCTGGTCACGCTGTCCAACCCTGCTCCATGTCAGACCCTCACTGTGGGCATCTCATTTCCAGCATGGCCTCAGGTCCTTTCTCCTCAACAGACAGTACTGCAGAGTCCAAGTCCAGCTCTGCCTCCAGCCTGGTCTTGTGCTGCTCTTGGCCACACCCTGGCTGGATCCCGGACCCAGCTCAGCCCCAGCTGCTCCAGGGATGTCACTGGAGCCTGTCACCTACCCCCAGCTCTGCCTGCTTGGCTCAGACCCCAGGGGATGGCACCCCATCAGCAAGGGCACTGCCCACAGTGGGGTCACCCTGGCTCCCAGCTCAGCCCACCTCATAGAGCAGCCTCCCTGGTATGAGACGAAGGAACAGGGTAAAAGAGCAGAGGCAGAGATCATAAGGATGAAGACAGTTTGACAAAATAGCATCTCAGCCTCCAGTGAGTTCTACCTCCTGAGGCTAGCACACTTGACAGCTCCTTCAAGCCAATAATTTGTTAGCTCCTGCCTAGTCCAACAAAACTTGCAAACCCAAATCCAGCTATAACTCAGAAGCTAATGAATTCTCTAGCACTTATTGCTGCCAAAACTCAGGGCTGCCTGCCCTCTGCAGTGTTATTTTTTCCCCCATTGCTAGATCACCCAGCTAGATGGATTGTGCTACTTACATTAACCACAAGACTGCTCATGCTGTAAATTAAAGATCCCTTTCCGTAGCTTTGCATCTTCTGCTCTTTGTGCCACAAACCCCTCCAGCTGTGGTGTGGATATAAAAAGCACTTGGCAAATAATTTGCCTAGAAACATTTTTCTACAGTTACAGCTGTGTCCATAACTAACTTGCTGTCACAGCTTGTGTCTGTAATCCTTATGTAGTCTTTTGAAGCTAGCACAGGATTACCAAATGGCTAACTTACTCTTCTGCTCAGCTCTACAGGCAAACACCAAGGCATTTCTAAAAAACTTCCATCCTTGCAGTCTTTTGTTCCAGCTCTTGGCTAGCTAACCAGTCTATAAAGCCTGGCATCAGCCACAGAAACCACACAGCACTTCATGCCTTTATACAGAACATCCTCCTGTCAGTGTGTGATCTAATTCAAAATACATCAAAACTGTGCCGACAGCCCCACCACACACCCTTGAGTTAAACTCCTCTACAGACTCACATTTGGGGCAGGGTAAGTATTCCTAAGCATAATCACTGGAGAACGTTTTCCTACAAAGATAACTTGTCTACCAAACCAGGCCAAGGAAATGTTCCAGGGACAATCTGTCCTCTGATGATTGCTAGTTAAACCTAGTTGATGTTTTATTTCTGGTTACATGGCATCATGACAGAAGGTATGGAACATTCCTATGGTCAGTTGGGGTCAGCTGTCCTGGCTGGGAACCTTCTCAACTCCTTGTGCACCTGAAGCCTGCTTGCTGTGAGAAGCAGAAAAGGCATTAACTCTGTGTGAGCATTGCTCAGCAATAACAGAAACAACTCTATATCATCAACACTGCCTTTAGTAAAAATCAAAAATGTAGCACCATACAAGAAGAAAATGAACTCTATCCCAGCCAAAACATCACAGGTTACAAATATGGAAAAAGGTGTCCTGTGATCTTTGTAATACAGAATGGTTTTCACAAAGTGATAATGACTCTGCTCATCAGCACCTTCTCCCTACCTAGATCACCTCTCTCTCTGTAACCTAAAAGCCAGTCAGTAACCAAAGAAATGACAACCAGTCCTTTAAGGATGTAGTCTAAATAGCCTCAACAAAAAAAACCCCATGAGCCTCAGGGAGAAAAGAAACTATTACATAGCTGAGAGATGACACCTTCCCTCATTAGTCCAGCAGAGATCTTACAAATTACTATTACCTTTTGTTTCAGTACGAATCACCAGAGCAAGGAACAGAGCCTCACAGGAGAAAGGGGCACCTGCAGATCTACCATCACCATGGCAATGCAGCCACACCACTCACACTTTCTCAACAGGTTTGGTTCTCTTCATCTCAACAGCAGTCAGCACGATGGGTTTTTTTTTTAAAGATTGTAAATCAACCCTGCACAAAAGCAAGAGAAAATACTCCTTTTACTCTTCAGCTGAGGATACACTCTAAAAAAGCTTTTATACTGCATGAGTTAAAAAGGAATTAGCCATTGAGGCAGAGGTATACAGCCATCTGTACCTATCCACCTGAAACATTCCCCAGTAGAACCCCTGCCAGAGTTCAAACATTTCTTAGGTACTTGCCTAGAGAAGCTAGGCATCTGGATAACAAAAAGGCTGGGATATACTACGAGGTGGATTACAACATGACAGGAGAAAATATAAATCTACACTATGTTAGTAAAATTAAACAGAGCAAAGGAAGAATAAAAAGGAATGAAAGAGTAGCAGGCTTTATGTTGGTAAAGGCTAGGAAGCTCAAGACCAGAATCTACCAGCAAAAAAGACCACCTGGCACTACATCCTGGTACTGGCCAGCCCAGATGAGCTGACTTAGCCTGGACTGTTTCCACATCACTCCCTCATAAAAGGTGCTGGTTGGGGAGGTGTCCTCCTGGGTGGCTCCAGGCAGTGTGGCTGGGGCACTCAGTCAGTCCTTGCATCATGCAGCACCCTGTGATCTTCCTGTCACATTGATGACATCATTTTATGGGGCAACATGGCAGAGGAAGTTTTTGAGAAAGGAAAGAAAATAATTCAAATTCTGCTAAAAGCTGGTTTTGCTATCAAGCAAAGTAAGGTCAAGGGACCTGTTCAGGAAATCCAGTTTTTAGGCATAAAATGGAAAGATGGGCATCAGCAGATCCCCGTGGATGTTACGAATAAAATAGCAGTAATGTCTCCACCAACCAAGAAGGAGGAGACACACAAGCTTTCCTAGGCACTGTGGGGTTCTGGCGAATGCATATCCCAAACTACAGTCTCATTGTCAGCCCTCTCTACCGTGTAACCCAGGAGAAGAATGATTTCCAATGGGGCCCTGAGCAGTGAGAAGCCTTTGAACAGATCGAGCAGGAGACAGTCCATGCAGTAGCCCTTGGGCCCATCCGGACAGGTACAGATGTAAAGAATGGGCTCTACACCACAGCTGGGGAGAATGTCCCTGCCTGGGGTCGCTGGCAGAAAGCACCAGGGGATACTCGAGGCCGACCCCTGGGGAGTCGGGGCTACAGGGGGTCTGAGGCCCGTTATACACCAACAGAAAAGGAAATACTGGCAGCATATGAAGGGGTTCAAGGTGCTTCAGAAGTGATTGGAACTGAAGCCCAGCTCCTCGTGGCACCTCAACTGCTGGTGCTGGGCTGGATGTTCAAAGGAAAGGCCCCTTCCACTCACCATGCCACCGATGCTATGTGGAGCAAGCGGGTTGCACTTATTACACAGTGGGCTCAAATAGGAAACCCCAATTGCCCAGGAATCCTGGAAGTGATCACAAACTGGCCAGAAGGCAAAGATTTTGGAATAGCACCAAAGGAGGTGATGCATGCTGAAGAGGTCTCACTGTATGGTGAGCTGCCAGAGAATGAGAAGCTAGATGTTCTGTTCACTGATGGGTCCTGTTGCATTGTTGATGCACATCAGAAGTGGAAGGTTGCTGTATGGAGTCCTACACAACAAGTTGCAGAAGCTGCTGAAGGAGAAGGTAAACCCAGCCAGTTTGCAGAGGTGTAAGCCATCCAGCTGGCTTTAAACATTGCCAAATGAGAAAGTAGCCAAAATGGTACCTCTATACTGACTCCTGGATGGTGGCCAATGCCCTGTGAGGGTGGTTGCAGCAATGGAGACAAATCAATTAGTAGTGCAGAGGCAAAACCATCTGGGCTGCTCCACTGTGGCAAGACATTTCTGTACCTAACTGTAAAAGTATGTCATAGAGATGTGTACGTACCCAAGAGTCAGGCCACTGAAGAACATCATAACAACCAGCAGGCTGATCAGGCTGCTAAGATTGAAGTGACTCAAGTAGACCTCAATTGGCAACGTAAGGGCGAATTATTTATAGCTCGCTGGGCCCATGGACACCTCAGGCCATCAAGGAAGAGAGGCCACATATAGATAGGCTCGTGAACAAGGGGTGGACTTGACCATGGACACTCTCTCACAGGTCATCCATGAAAGTGAAACATGTGCCTTGATCAAGCAAGCCAAGCAGTTAAACCCCCTGTGGCTGCATTCTTATCTGAGGCTCCTTGCATTCCTCCTCCTTATGGTGACGGTCCCCCTTCTGTAGCCATACACTCTTTTCCATTTCACAATAGCTCAAGGTTTCTTATGTCTTCTGTCTATTGGTACCAAAACTTTCAAAGTTGCTCAAGCAGGCACAAAGCAAGCACAACAGCATTACCATCAGAGACATAATGGAATCTTTCTGCCTTTGTTCAAGGTATCACTGGGACAACACGTTACTTGACTTCAAGTTTTCCTTCTAAATAACACATACTCCCAAATCACAACAGCATTTTTTAAAAAAAAAATCCAAAATCAAAAACAGTAATAACACCCCTCCCCCCCCCAAAAAAAAAGCCTAAAATTGCTAAAACAAACAGGCACACAAAGATTATTTTGAATTTATAGTACAATTTGGACATCTTCTAGTTTTTAGTGTAGAAGTTCCTGCTCTGATTCAATGTGCTCAGGAAAGACTCTGTGTCTAATCACACACTTCCCAATTCTTATCAATCCATTTGTCTACCTCAGAGCTTCAGGAAAATATTCTCACATTTGAGGACAAAAGAGAAAACCACCACTTAGAACACATTACTTAAGAGCAGCAGGTATCTTCAGATTAGATCCAAGATCTGATTTTATCTCCAAGGAGAAAGATTCCTGGCTAACAAAAGAAAAAAGGAGGGAGAGACACTGTAATGCTGCAAGAAAGCATTATTCATATTTAATTCATATTTACCTCACCTAGTTTATGGAGGTTTTGCACAAAATTAACAACAATGTTCCTTCAAAGGAACTCCAAAGCAGTTTCTGTAGAGAATCAATCAGTACAGCACCCATAAATATATTTCTGCTGTTCAGACTTTAAAAGAAAACATGAAAACCCCTAAAAAACCCAAAAAAGTCAAGAGCACAAAAAACCCCATCCTTTCTTCACTATAATAGCACAACTGTTCCCTCTCATAATTGTAGGGTATAATTTAAATGCTAGTCCCCTTGGAACGTTTATATCATCTGTCCTCTAAAAAACAGATGAGCTTTGACCACAATGAATTAAACTAATTTAATTTATATGCTAGGTATTCATATGAGGCTGCTTCAGTCATTTCCAGATGTCAGTCTTTAATCATTGGAACACTGAGATTCCCTCACTCTTCACAGAGGAAAAGCAATTCATTTTAAGATACTTTAGTATCGCTTTGAAGTATGGGAAAAAGTTATTTGAAAGATAACAGCTACAGCAAAGCTGGCAAATTTCTATTTGTAGCCCTCCATGTATCACATAAACCAACTTATATCAGGCTTTTATTTCTGGGACTTTGGCCCAAGCTTGATTCTCCCAGTTCTTCCATGTGTCACAACCACAAATGGCTGTAGAGGAACTAGATACAGCCTAAGTAACATTTTTTCACTTGTTTTCATTTCAGTCACCCTTCTACATCTTTTTTATTTGGACTGATAATAAAATCTAGAAGTACTTACATCACTCAGCTCCAAAAAACCCACAGTTTAATTGGTGACATCCACATTTGAGGAGGGTTGTTCTGATCAAACAACATGAATCAATGTAATTAATTGCTACAAACAGGATTGGCTGCAGGTATTCACTCACTCTTTCTGTGGCAGACCCTTCCAAGATCACTGATTACAATGGAGAAAGGCCAGGTTAGTTTATCACAAGGTCTCAAAAAAACCCAACCACCGAACCGCCCCCAGGTCAATTCATAGGTAAGTACATCCTGTATAAAATGCCTTATGTGATTTAACACAAGCTCCTACTGTTGCCTCAGTTTCTTATTTCCTAGGTTTTTCCATAGCTATCAAGCCATGGGAAAAAAGGCTGCTGAAGAGTCTAGAGAACAAGTCCTGTGAAGAGGAGTTGTTCAGTCTGGAGAAACCAAGGTGGAGGGTAGACCTTACACTCGCTACGTTAACATCTCCTCAGGATATAGGCTGGGATGTTCAGCAACAGACACAGGTTGAGGTTCTTTCGTATCTCCTTGCCACAAGAAGCCTCGTGGAGACCATCTGAATTTGGTTTCACATCTCTCACTAGAAAATATGATACAATTTCTTTACAGGAAAAATAAATTCTAGTGTAAAAGTAAGCATGCTGCCAGCAGATAGCAGCCAAAGTAATAAAAATACAGACTGATTTAGAAGCACTCATTCATTCATATTTTTCCAGTGTATGATGAAAAACAGTGCCAACTACAAACTCCACATTGCAAACGGCACTCCATCCACTCCACAGGGAATGAGTAAGAAGTCAGGCTGGAAAATACAGGTGTAGATCAATATTGTTGATGGCTCCATAAATGGCTCTAACATTTAGGCACCCATTTAGTTCTTCATATTAGAATACTAGATTTTGTTGTTACTGTTGTTGTTGCTCTTCCACAGGGCAGCTATGAAACAAAAGCCAATGAATTAAAAGAGTATTCCTGATTTTCATTACTCCACCAAAATTTTTTAAAATCCCAACCTTAAGTTAAACGCTTGCATGAGGAGTGAAGACAGAGCAAGTTGCAGTGACTGAAAATGCACTCTATCCATACTTTATAGCTGCATATTCTTGTCTATACCAGGTTCCTACCACGATTGCTTTAGCCAGCAGAAGGAATCATGGGAGGGATTTGTACTCAGCTACAAGTAAAACCAGACAGCTTGATGATGTTGGCTGTGCTCAAACGTGATCCTCTAGTTGCAGCTCAGATTGTAACATTGGCGAACCAAGGTGGTTTGCAGCTGCCACTCACCACCCACACCAGCCTGCTTTCTTTTCCTCCCAGTAAATGTTATTTCTTTCTCAGACATGCTGGCATAGCCTTGTAGAACCCAGTTCCATCTTGCTGGAACTGTCCAGCAAGAGCACAAGCCCATGTGGATGGAAACCCCTGGGGGCAGGACTCTGGAATGAATCACAGAATCACAGAATGTTAGAAGATTGGAAGGGACCTCGAAAGATCATCTAGTCCAACCCCCCTGTCAGAGCAGCATCACCCAGACTAAATCACATGAGAATGCATCCAGGCGGGTTTTGAATGTCTCTGGAGAAGGAGACTCCACAACCTCTCTGGGCAGCCTGTGCCAGGGCTCCATCACCCTCATTGTGAAAATGTTTCTCTCTAGCTAGTCCAGGTCCCTCTGCGTGACATCCCATCCCTCTGACATGTCAACTGCACCACTCAGCTTGATGCCATCTGCAATCTTGCGAGGGTACACTCGACCTCACTGTCTATGTCACCGATGAAGATATTAAGCAACACTGGTCCCAGGACAGACCCTTGAGGAACACTGCTTGCCACCGCCTTCATCTGGACATCAAACTGTTGACCACTATCCCGTGGATGCTACCTTCCAGCCAATTTCTTATCCACCATACCATCCACCCATCAAATCTGTATTTCTTCAATTTAGAGAGAAGGATGTTGTGGGTGATGGTGTCAAAGGCCTTGCAGAAATACAGATAGATGGCATCTATTGCCCTTCCCTGGTCCACTGATGCAGTCACCCCATTGTAGAAAGCCACTAGGCTGGTCAGGCAGGAATTCCCCTTGGTGAAGCCATGCTGGCTGTCTTGAATCACCTCCCTGCCCTCCATGTGCCTTAGCATGCTTCTAGAGGGATCTTTTCCATGATCTTCCTGGGCACAGAGGTGAGGCTAACAACTTCTGCCAGTGAATAGGCTCTGCGAATCACAGTGGCTTTCATGGGTTGGTAAATAGGAGTTGATGGCTTGCTAGTATGGGAAAGGGCCAGTCCCATTCCCAGTCATACATCCTCATCCCTTCCTTTAGACAAGGTTTGGCAATGAATCACTATGGGATTAAGAGAGCTCTGTGAAGAAATGCCAAACTGACAGACAAAAAAGTGGAGAGTTTTCTGCCAGCTGTTGTGAAGTGGGGAAGCATGCAGCCAAAAGCTGGGAAGAACAGGCATCAGATCCTTCTATTTTAGTGACCAAGAGCTATTAGACTAACCTAGACTCTCATAGTGTAGCATCCTATGTCTTGCTGTGAACTATCCTTCCATATATGTATTATTATTATATACCATAATGTATTAACATAACAGGAAGACCCAACAGAGTAGGACAAGTTTTGAAAAGACAGAAGCACATGTTTTTATCTGTATTACCCAGAGGCTCAGTTAGACTCATCCTTTTCCCCTGCACTCTTCCCCATCCAGTGGAGCCACTGGAAACTGCTCCCTGTGAGGTTCTGCCACAGCTTCCTCTTTACCTCAACTTTTCTGAAGAGTGATAGGTCTTTGAAACTCTCCAAGACACCTTTGCTTCCCTCAGCCACAGATAGGGCAGCCAAACCATCCTGGGGAATATTTGCCATCCACAGTACATTGGTCACTAAATCTATCTTTGTTGGAATATGTGAATATCAGGATAAATGCACATGAACTTGAACATAGTTCCTCGCAAAATGATTAGTTAATTAATATTATCTTCAGCAAACAAAAACTTGTTCAGCTCATGGCATTTCTAAATTAGTCTCTGCAACTCCAACTCTGTCATGCTACCTGTAAATTAAGTCATTTAGTGATCAGAGCTAGGAAGTCAGATCAGAGACTGCAGAATACTGATCTAATCAACAATTCAGTTACTGCACAGGAATTCAAAACACACAGTTCATTGCACCTTGGCAAAACTCACCGTGCTCATCTATGAAAAGGATGCACTGCTTACTTTGCAAACGTCCCTCACCTTTAAACCACTTTGCCTTGAGATTAAGAGCACCTAAGCACCAAGTGTTTCCCTCAGACTCAGTTCAGCACATTTTCTCTTTTAAATACAAATAAGAGACATTTTTGCAAGAGTGGGTTTCATTTTCCTACATAGTTTCAGCCCGGTGAAAAGCCATATATTTTCCATATGCCATTTGATGGAAATAAAACAGTTTTTCAAGTAAGTGGATAACATCCCTACACACATGAAAGATAAAGGCATCGATTTTAGGTTACATTATCTTAATTTGCTGTCAGGATCATGTTTGAATTGCTCAGTGCTCAAAACACACAAAAAAAAAATCCTTCAAAGGTTTTTTCTCCTGATGACACAATAAGGTGGGTACCACTGCACTGGCCTAACTGGCAGAAATTGTAAGCAGCCCCAAATGAATGTGTTGCAGATGACTGTCTGTGCCATGTCACTTACCCGATAGCAAGAGAAGAAGCAGCGATACTAGTGGCCTTGCAGCTGATCGGAGGTGGTAAAAGAGTGGTGATGAATAATAATCTTTAGCATGGCAGAACAGATGTTGCAGGAGGCTTGTGGATTCACTTCAATATCTTACCTTTCACAGGCAAAAATTGATGTGCACGTTTGGCACATGAATGAACGGAGAAGCATGGGAGGTTTGGCAATTTTTCTTGTCTCTCCTTCCCATGCATGCTGTGGTGTAGGTTGTCCCTAATTTTCATTAGAGAAATCTATGCCACAGGGGCTGTGATGTGGCCCACTGTTAGCTCCCTGGCTCTGCATACCAGAGACTCTGACATTCCTGCAGCTAACTGAGGAAAGCTAGATTTCACAGCTGGGGCATGGCCTGGAGACAGCATTTCACACTTACAAGGTCACAGGAAACAGCCTTGCTGGATTTGTGCAAAATCCACCTCCCATGTGGAAGTGTTCAGCCAAAGGTCTCTGAGCAGGGAAATTGGAGGGGTGGGGTGATGAGACAAGTAATATGAAGTCCTGCAAGTGTTGCTATTTACACCTTTACACAGTTACCAATGTCTGCAGGGAAAATTCACACTGTTTATGTTTGCACATCCAGCTTAGGTGGCTGAGTGATAAATTTAGACTTCCTGGTCAAGGAAACCAGATTCAGATCAGGTCTGTTTTGGCTTGTAATCACAACTAGAAAATCTAATAGGAAAAAAAATATTCAGCAGTGTGAAACTTTAAATCCTCATGGAAATAGTACTCCAACAGCTGCTTTATTCCACATCACCTCTTTGTTCCTCCCAAGGATACTTTTAAGTCCCAGACCTCAGTGGCATACCCAGGAAGGTAAGCCTAGAACACAGGGGCAGGCTGAAGAGGAACTGGAAAGGGATGGGCTGGTTGGGGTGGTAAAAGGCAGAGGCTGGAGCAACAGTGCCTCTAAAATGTGGTGTGTTGTGGTTTTGCCCCAGCCAGCAGCTGAGCACCGTGCAGCCATGGGGAGAGGTGGGGGCAGGAGAAAAAAAAAAAGGAAGACAAAGGCAAACATTGTGGGTTGGGATAAGGATACTTTACTGGGTCAGCAAAGGGAGGGAGAAATAACAGTAACAGAAATTTATAGCAAAATATATGAAACAGGTGATACACAAATGCAGTTTCTCACTGAGCCACACAACTCAGGCCATACAGCTCAGAGCCGTCCTGAAGCTGGGCCATCCCCAAACCTTGTGTCCTGCAGCCATGTGCTCCTCCCCCCAGCCAGCCCCACATTATGCTGAGCATGATGTCATTGGTATGGAACTAACCCCCTTTGGTTGGTTTGGGTCATCTGTTGTGGCTGTGTCACCTCCCAGCTTCCTGGGTCCCCCTGGCCTTCTCATTAGCAGGGCAGGATACAAGCTGAAAAGTCCCTGACTGCTAGGCAACAACTAAAAACTTCAGGGTGTTACCAGCACTATTCTCATCCTAACTCCTAAACATGGCACAACATCAGCTTCTAGAATGAAAATTAACTCTGTCCTAGCCAAATCCTGAAGATGGGGAATGTACCTTGTAGCAGAGGTAGTGGTGTCAATCATTATTCACTTACAGGAAAATGGGTTATCAGTTAACAGTACAGGAGAGGTTACCTGAACCTCCAGCTCCAGTGAGGAGATGGCCAAAACCCATACTTCAGGCATGTAAGCAGAATGACTCAATTTAGAAAGTGTTGCTAAGACCTGCCAGTACATTTCCCTGCCATGCACACTGTCTTCTCATACCTGGTTTATTAATGCTTTTTAAATTTGTTTAAATAACTTGAGAAAATATCTCAAAGAGCATCCTACTGAAGTACATTTCAAATCTGGAGACTCTCTGCATCTCACAGGGTGACTGACATGTTCCCATTCTTTCCATGATGAAGAGCTCAGATTCTGTTCTCCTTTCCAGAAACAATCTTTATCCCTCCCCATACTTATACTCTTTCCTTTAAAGATAGGCTTTTTCCTTTTCCCATCCCATTCCTCTGTGGAAACTGCTTTCCCACCCTTTCGTGAAGAACCATGTTGTGACTCTAGCAATCGAGGTAGAGATTCACCTTACCAGAGAGACCAAGCAATTGTGCAGGACAGGGAGCACATTGTTTCTATTATCAAGAAGTAGTAAAGCTTAGAAATTTATAGTGTGCTGATTTCCCTAATGCTCCTCTGAAGCAGGGGGACACTACCCCATTTGCTGAGGTACAGGGAACTACTGCAGCTGTATCTAAATGTCTGGGGCCTTGTGATGTGTCCCACAGTTTTGGTCCTATAGGTGTCCATATAAAAAGCCCTGAAAAGTCAGGCACATGTCAGCTGTGTGCACAGCTCTTCCCTCAGCAGTCATGGATGTTCAAGTCTAGCATTTGCATTAAGAAACTTCCCAGTTTAAATATATTAAGTGTGATCAGTTTCCTCTCTGAATCAGACATCAAGCAAGTCCCTAATTCTATGGGTATGTATACTGCTTTCAAGGCTAGGTGTCTCCGCTGGGTAGCTGATAGATGTTGCATGGGAGAGTCTCCATCCCACTCTTTAGACTTTATCCTGTAAAAGCCTTTGCAGTTTCAACTGGAGATGGCACATCCACCCCTGCTCTGCTCACCCTCGGGTGGTGTCCCACTTCACGGTGGATTCCACCTCCACTTACTGCTGTTATCTTTCCATCCCCAGTGGAAAGTGGGGGGATTCCACTCCCATGTGGAACAGGAACAAACAAGCCAAACACCATTCAGCATTTTTAAGAAGAGATGCACTCCCTTTTTTCCAACCCAGATTTCATAGAGTTGAAGCAGCCTGTAATGCAGTTATGCTGTTCTACATCTGTCTAATTCAGGTTTATGAAGGAAAATGGGCATAAAAAGAGAGATTTCCCAGGAGGAGACACCACATATATTCCCATGCAGTCTTCATCTTTTTTTTTTACCATGCCTGGCACAGTTATATGCTAAAATCATCTAACAGTGCAGCCTACTGACTATTTCTCTCCAGCAGACAAGTTCCATTTATGATACTTTTTACTTGGGGAGTAAAAAGCAATTTATGATGGATGGAGGGACAATTACATACTCAGAAAACAAAACCTCAGAAATTTTCATACGCTGCTTGGGGTCCAGGCTGTGACTCTCTTGGTGTCTAGCCAGTGAAGGTCTGACTTCCTAAAGCCGTAGCTGTAAGAGGTAACCAACACCTCTGCTACTCAGGGCAACAATTCAAAATTACTTCATTTGTTCTTACAGCTACAACCGAGCTGAAGTAATCTTTAGGAGGATGAGGAGGCAGAGTAACCAATTAGCCTGATCCTTAGCCTCCTTCCAATGTTCAGTGAGCACACTCAGAGTCTTTGGGGCTGTAAATCACATTTCCATCGATATATTCTCAGGTGCATATCTCACAGAATCTGAAAGCACAGACTGCAGGAAAGATGACAACAAAGCTGATAATTTAGGAGTAAGGAGGGCAGCAAGAATTTTCTCTTCCACAGCTACAGCAGGTCACACAGGAGCTTCAGGCGGCCTAGGCCTATGCAACCAAATTCAACATACAGAGCTCCATAATGCTTCAAATGATGTCCTGGAACACCTAATTCTGTTCCAAGCTACATCAGCATAGTCTGAAATTGCTCCACTCTCAGCTTTCTTGGAGTTACTATGCATTTATTCTGATGTCATCTAACACTGGACACAAACAAACAGGAATTCATTATAGCGACCCTGTGCAAAATCCACCCTTACTGTTTACCTCAGAAGTTAGATCTGTGATTAAATTTTCAGTATCTATGAATATTTATAACAAGCTATCAACATGTTCTCAACCACATCTCTTAAATGGTTTGTTAACGCTACTTGTATTTTCAAGGTGATTTCTCACTTGCAGAACCAGGTCAGAAAATTTCCTTGCGTCTGAAGAACCACTTGGTGGTTAGAAAACTCTATCAGTGGCCATAGACAGAAGATTCCTAAATTACTGGTATTCTTCAGGAAAAAAAAGTGTAGCAATAAAACTTTTAATTATTCCATATCAAATGTGTAGAGGGTTTAACTTGATCAGAATAAACCACTTTTATATATATAAAAAAAAAAGCCTCAATATAGAAAAATCAACAAACAGTGAACCCACAGGAAAATTCATTTTTCCCCATCCTATTCTTCCCCTCTCTAAGTTATAAATGTTAATGATTGTCCAACAGGGATCCCTGCCACTCTTAAAGTCATTACTGTTGGAGGGAGAAAAGGAAGTGGCATAGAATAAAAGTCAACAATATTTGAATAGCACTGTCACAGGGTAACACAAAGCAACAAATTTCCCTGAAAGCTGCTTCCACTGTGAGATAATAAATCCTGGTATAATCCTAATTATAACCAGAAAATTAGGAGTAAAAAATGGCAGATTTGACCTCGGCATTCATCTTAGTCAACAGTCACACTAGAATGAGAGAACAGTATTTACAACATTTTTTCTGACATAAACAGTGCCTGTGATGATGAACATCTATATTGGTAGGCTGTTGTAACACTTTTTTGTAGGCTTTGGGAGTCAGAGCAAGCACTTCATGTGCAGCCACGCTGGTACGAAAGCTAAGTACAGAATCATAGAACTGTCTTGGTTGGAAGGGACCCTTTAGATCAAGTCTAACCATCACCCTAACCTGCCGTCGACTACTAAACCATGTCCCTCAGCATCACATCTAACTGGCTTTTAAATATCTCCAGGGATAGAGACTCCACCACTTCGGTTGGCATCCTGTTCCAATGCCTGACAACCCTCTCTGTGAAGGAGTTTTTCCTAATATCAAAACTAAACCTTCCCTGGTGTTACTTGATTCCATTTCCTCTTATCCTATATCCCTTGTCACTAGGGAGAAAAGGTCAGCCCTCACCTCTCCACAACCTCCTTTCAGGTAGTTGTAGAGAGCAATTAGATCTCCCCATAATCTCTTTTTTTCCAAACTAAACATCCCCAGTTCCCTTAGCCACTACTCATTTATTCTCCAGTCCCCTCACCAGCCTCATAGCCCTTCTCTGGACATGATCCAGCACCCCAATGTCTCTTCTGTAGTGAGAGGCCCAAAATTGAACCAGTACTCAAGGTGGGGTCTCACTAGCACTGAGTCCAGGGGGACAATTTGAGAGGGGTTCTGATCAATGCTTATAAATATCTGAAGTGTGGGAGACGGAGGGAAAAGGCCGGCCTCTTTTCAGTGGTCTGTGGAGACAGGACAAGGAGCAATGGCCTCAAGTTAGAACACAGGCAGTTCTGCACCAATGTGCAGAAGAACTTTTTCCCAGTGAGGGTGACAGAGCCCTGGCACAGGCTGCCCAGGGGGTTGTGNAAGAACTTTTTCCCAGTGAGGGTGACAGAGCCCTGGCACAGGCTGCCCAGGGGGTTGTGGAGTCTCCCTCTCCGGAGATATTCAAGACCCATCAGGATGCCTCCCTGTGCGGTCTGTCCTAGGGAACCTGCTTTGGCAGGGGGGTTGAACTCAGTAATCTCCCTTCCAACCCCTACAATTCTGTGAATCTGTGAATTACTCCTATAGTCCTACTCATCACACTGTTCTTAATACAGGCCAGGATGCTGTTGGTCATGGCTACCTGGGCACACTGCTGGCTCATAATCAGCTGGCTGTCAATCAAGACCTCCAGGTCCTTCTCTGCCAGGCAAATTTCCAGCCACTCTTCCCCAAGCTTGTGGCACTACTTGGGGTTATTATGACCTAAATGCAAGACCTGGCACTTTGCTTTGTTGAACCTCATGGCATTGGCTTTGGCCCATTGATCCAGCTTATCCAGACCCCTCTGTAGAGCCTTCCTATCCTCAAGCAGATCAACACTCTTGCCTAGTGTCGCCTGTGAACTTACAGAGGGTGCACTTGTCCAGGTCATTATTAAACATATTAAAGAGAACTGGGCCCAGCACAGAGCCCTGAGGAACACCACTGGTGACTGGCCACCAATGGGATTTAACTCCATTTGTTACCACTCTCTGGGCCCAGCCATCCAGCCAGTTTTTTTACCCAGCGTCCAAGTCAAGAGCAGCCAGCTTCTCTAGGAGAATGCTGTATAGATGCTCTTCCATAGCAGTTGGCCTTTGCTCTCACTGCTTAAAACAGATCAGGCAATGTCAATATGAGTGAACACACCAATATCCACACAAGTATTGCTGTGAACCCAAGTTGACTCTAAAGTCAGAATCACAGCTTTGGGTCCTGCTTACAGGCTGTAACAGACAGGTGAACATTTCTCTTCCTCTGTTCGGAGCGTCAGTCCACAGCACACCTTCACTGGCACTCGGGCTCTAAAGACTGCTCTGGAACAACAGCAGCATGCCACAGACCTACTGGCAAATGGGCAGTTCCAGAATATGCCACAAAGTATTTTAAACCATCAATATTTTCTTTTACTAGTTAATTAGTCCTTAAGTAGCAAAAGACAGCAAGTCAGAGTGCATGTATTTGTCAGTCAGTTAGGACTTGTCCACAGCCTTCTGCAAAACCAGTTTTCCCATCTGAAAACATAAATCTTGTTACTGTAACACTTATATTTCATTCTACTTTTTTTTTATTCCCCATTTATTCTTTTCCTCAGTTTTGAATTCACAGTTTAGGGTGACAATAATTGTTTCTGTGCTCACAATGCTTTCCTCAAGAAATCCAAAACTGAGTTTCTTCATTCAAAGTTTTTTTCTGGGGAAAAGTGACTTCCCAATCAGCTCTACTCTTTGCTTAGAGAGTCAAAGCTTGATTTAAATTCTCTATACAAAAAACAACTCCATTTCATGCAGCTATCTTAGATTATGACAACTCTGTCTGAGAAACACAAAGATTGGACTGACATACAGGCATTTAAATTATCACTAAGTCCATCAATACCTCCAACGGGCTTCAGAGAAGAACTTTAAATGTGTAAAAGCCATGGCATATCTTCCTATTTTTCTTCCTGATAGGAGTAAGAACCCACTGATAAGAAAAAGCTAAGTCTGTAAAGAACTGTGGTCCATGCTATCATTTATCGAAATGTTCTCATCTAGCCTGGAAAGTGACACACTGGGAAAAGCTCTTTTGCAGTGTTATGCTATGTTTCTATGGGTATAAACAGATATCAGAATTATTTAAATCTCACTCAGCCAGCATCAAGAGAAAGTTAAGCCATTTTAAGATAACTACATTCAGGACACATTTGAAATTTAGCACTTAGGGATTAAAATGCAGCTCTTTACCTCATGTCTTCCTAGATTCCAAGAAATTAATTTTTTTTTCTACTTTCAATGCAAACTAAGTAAGTCTAATGACTCCTGAAGGCACACAAATGAATTTTTAAAATGCATTTGCCCAAAGGCCATGTGATATCTTTATAAAAAAAAGAGAGGATGAAGAGGATGTACTGATCTTACAACAAGAAATGGCTAAGATGTTTTGAAACTTACTTTCCTTCACCTAAAAACTGGTTAGGACTAAGAATAGTCACTGCTTATATTTGCTTAAGAGAATTCCTCAAGATGTACAAATTACAAATATCATATTGAAATGATATGAGGCACTGTATCTTTCCAGTGTTGCACATGCCTCTGTTCACTTACCACTTCCTGATCTTCTGAAATCCACACAATGCTTCTCAGGACCAAAATCAGACCTAAAATGAAAAGATACAAGTTGGATTTCCCTCAGTACAGCTGTTTCTCCTCAATGACAATCAGCTGTCAAATGCAAATCTTGGGAAATAATTTTTCTTTAATGGAGGAAACGCTTGTGCATCATGAAATCTAATGTCCATTTGGTTGGAGCACCCTAATTTTTGTGATTTTTAAAAATTTTTCACCCTTCAGCTGGAGAGGAGTTTGTCACATGACTATTGATGTCTGCATGCACTTCCTGATCTTCCTGATTAAGCCTTATCTTCTAGCATAATCAACTTAGACCTTCTCAGTTACATTCTATTATCTCACAAGCTTGATGGAGTTCTGCTATCAACACCCACCCCATTTTACAGCAAATGACAACAATTTTAACAATAATTTCTCTGGGTCTTGCATTCACTCTCTCAAAAGCTTTGCATTTCTTAAAATTCGAGATGATGATCTGATGTTTAGTAATAGGTTTGTTTTTTCTCAACTAGGTTTTCAAAACCTGGCAGGCCTAGTAAGAAAAAATGCCAAACAATTTTTCACCCCATTTGGATCCGATTCAAAGGAAAAAACATACATAAAGATGATTCACCAGAGAACCAGCCACAGAAGGTACTTCACACTCCTATTTTCTAAGTAATGTCCCATTCACCAGTGCTAGAAATCCTGACTCCATTTCCTGTTGTTTCTGTGATTCTATGTTTCAAGTATGCAGGCAGTTCCCCCTCTCCCCCCAATAAGGTCAATGCTGGAATATATTATGGAATCACAGCATAATTTAGGTTAGAAGGGACCTAAGGAGGTCATTTGGTCCAACCGGCTGCTCAGAGCAGGGCCAGCTATGAGATCAGACAAGACTGCTTAGATCTCTATCCAGTCTGGCCTTGACAACTTCATGGGGTAGAGACCACACAACCTCATTGAGCATCCTGGTTCACTGTTAAACATCCTCACAATGAAATAATGTTTCTTTCTATCCAGCTGGACCCTCTACCCCTTCATTTATTTCTCTTGCCTCTCAACCCCCTGTCATGTTCCCCTACAAAGAGCCAGGTTCCATCTTATCAATAATATTCTCATAGATATTGAGAAAGGCTGCTATTAGGTCTCTCCAAAGTCCACCTCTTTAGGCTAAACACCATCAATTCACTGAGCCTCTCCTGACAGGGTATGTCCTCCAGCCCCCTGACTATCTGATGGCCTTCTGCTGAGCTCAGTCCAGTTCTTCAGTACCTTGTTTGTGCTGAAGGGCCCAAAGCTGCATGCTGGTACTCTAGGTGTGGACAAAGGGAAAGGCTCAGCAAAGGGAAATAATCCCTTCCTTCAATCTACTGGCTGTGATCCTGCTAATACAGCCCCAGATACCGTTAGTATTCCTGGCTGCTAGGGTGCTCTGTTGGCTCCCATTTTGCTTGCTGTCTACCTACACCTTTACACCAGAGGTGCTTCCAGCCTGTGCTGTTGCAGGAGGTTCTTCCTTCCCAGAAGCAAGACCTTGAATTTGTTCTTGTTGAATTTTGTAAAGTTCACACCAGCCTCTAACCTGCCTAGTTTCCTCTGAATAGCAACCCTATTGTCAATCAGCTCAACTGTTCCCTGAATTTGGAACACCTTGGCTGCTAACTTCATGAGAGAGTACTGTTGCCTTCTTTAGGTTAATCACTGGAAATGATATTAAGAATGCTGTTCTTTCAAAGACAGTAGCTTCCTGCTCTGGAAGGAATCTCAACTGCAGAAATCTGCTTTTTTAAAAGCACCAATTGCTAAATAAGGGATAAAAATAAACTGCAAAATCATTTGCCGAAATAAGGACTAGACCACCTAATTCCTTCTCAGTTTGGTAACTATGTTAGGTTTGGCAATGAAGAATCGATGCCTGAAGACTCAGCACAAACATACAAGGCACAGAGCATTTTTATATCTGATAGAGAAATACTAGTCATCTTTCCAGTCTTCAGCCAACCATAATGTGCTGGAATATACCACTCCTTCTCTTTGCCAGTAGCATAGAGCTGATAACAAAAATTATGTCAAATCTCATTTTCTTTTGGAATCTTTGTTGAGTTGAAAGAAATAAAACCTTGGCCCATACTGAGGACAGAAAATCTCCTTGAACTAGAATATACAGAGGCTGTCATCTTCTGTCAAAAGAAACAATTAAGGAAATGATACAGTGAAGACTGCTTCAGAGATAAGGATAAAATAATCTCAGAAGATTCCACCTCATTTAAACACCTTTCCTTTGTGGTCTTATTGTGCTACAGAAGCATTATATGTAATAGAAATTTTCCCTTTATGATATCACAGAGGGTTTTACAAAGCAATATACAAAACAGACATCACTTCTTCACATATAGAGCTTCCACTTATAACAACAGCATCACATCCATCTAAGGTTAATCCACAAAGGGCACTGCTAACAAAGCTCTTTCTGAACTCAAGGCATTGTATTTTTTTTCTGTACCAGAACAAGAGCTGCAATTGCCAGGCAAATTGTGGTTGTGACTTGCATAATTTTATTACTTTTTTTTTCTCCCAAAGATTTTTCTGCAACTAAAGGAGCATTTCATAGAGAATCTGGAACTTAGATAGCCTGAATCTCCCAGAGACGCTAAGAGATTTTAGTCACATAATACACTTTGTGTCTGTGTCTTCGCCTGTCCTTTGTCTGTTTGGGCTGAAAATGTTGTGTGACAGTCTCTTGTTACATGTGCAGATCACATACAAACAATAGGGCTTTTATTGGCAGCTGTTTGGCAAACTACATGGCCTATGAAATATTATTCCTCCAGAGATTTGAGATCCACTACCACTTCTGAAACGTAACTGCATTGGTCTTGCCAAGACTGCAGTATTCATAAAAGAAAAAAAACAAGCTACCTTTTGCTTATTCATTCCATCAGATTACAAAGAAGGAAAACAGCAGAAAATGTAGGGTGCGCTGTCACATTACTGGCAACAAATCAGCAGTTTTAGGATCCCTTTCTCTCATAAGACATGAGCAAGCAGCAACAATGGCATCTATAAAGTACAGACTCTAGGATACCTCCAATCCCTCCTCCCCTTCTCCAAGGAATAATACAAACCCAGGAGCTCAGACAGTGCAATTCTGCAATCTATCAGATAAGAAGCATTCAGGTATCTGCTTGGTATTGTAATAACCTTAAACTTCCTTCTTACAAAACATTTTACCCAAAATGATCTAAAATACTAAAGTAGCAGGCTTCTATCCAACTCCCTGCAGTCATATTCCCTCCTGATCCCCTAAAAAAAAACCCAGCAAACACAACCCACAAATAAAACTCCCACCAAAGGCTTTAGGGCCTTTTACAGTAGCCAACACCAGTGAACACAAATACAAATTCTTATCTGAATTCAGTGAACAATGAAGCAGGCCTTGAAAACAGTTTTGAGGTCACCTCAAAGGGTTTTTCAGCTGCAATTTTTGCCAGTGCTGTATTTTACTTCTAAGGACCAAACATTAGGAAAGGCTCATGCAGACAGACTGTCAAGGAGATGGTTGGCCTAGCATCACTCACAAATTTGGGTATTCTGCTACTATGGTGGTTGGGTGATTCCCTGCCCACGCTACAGTAAAACTGCAGCTCCATGCAGCTTGCTCATTCGAACCCCAAATCAAAAGGCCTTCAAGTAGATACTGCATTAATATCCTAAAAGTAGCACTCAGCTGCTGGCAACATGGAACATTTGCTATTCTCAGAAGCAGTGGACACTAAAACATCACAGAAAATATCAATGAGAAAAGGCTTGATAGGAAAATACGTTGATATTTTTTGACTCTCTGAGAAATGTTGTGCAAAACATACACAAATCCCTGAGATCATCAGTATTGCCTACAAGTCAAAACATTTGTTGTGACAATATTTCAATCAATAGGCAAGACCTAGACTGTTCTCTGAAAAAAATGGCACCCTGTCTTGCATCAGCTCCACTCCAATGGCATGAGATGAATTACTTTTTCAGTAGCCAACCCTGTCAAATACCATAGTGAGTCAGCAAGAAGCAAAGATGAAGACTGACTGAAACAGTAAGTTGGACAGAGCTGCTAAAAAACTTCTCAAATAAATAAATAATAATAAAAAAGGGTACTGTGCTGAAAGGATAGAAACAGAAGAGAAGCACTTGGTGAATATGAAAAAGAAAGCAAGTGCACAAATGTTAGGAGATAGCAGAGGTGCAGTGATATGAATACAACTATGAAACTGGGTGGTAGCCATGGCTGAAGATAATGAATATGAAGAAGGCTTTATTATCTCATGTATTGCCAGATAGCTAGAGAGATGTACCAGGTCTGCATGTCTTAACCTTACACTAGCAGCTACTGGCATCCATATATTTAAATTCATGTCATTTCGTGCTTTTCATTATTTTGACCTAAATGCACTGATTTACATTACAGGCAATATAAAAATAACTTAAAAGCCCAAACACAAATGAGTGTGCACGGTTAGGGACATAAAGTGTAACCAACAACCTCCTTCATTGACCCAAAGCTTAAAAACTATTAAGGGCAGATGACTCTGACACCTATGAATCTGCATATATCTGTGAAGTGGCCATCAGAGAAGGAAAAGAAACACAACAAGCCCGATGCTATCTAACATTGGTGGGCCAACACAACTGGCAACCCAGTTGGCCACGGCCGGGTTTGAGTGTCACTACCACATGTTCTCCCGGTATCGCACGGAACTATAGAGACAAAGTATGAGGTTACTAGAGATTGAGAGGGCTAAGAAGGCAGAAGCATTCAGACACTGCTAGAATCCAGTATCAGAAAGGACTGAAGATGACTGGTGTGAAGCTTGACCTACTGCTAGAGGCAGAAAATTTCATGGAATAATGATGCTGGTGAAATTTCGCAACCAAAAAGAAACAAGGAGAGAGACCAGAACAGCATACTTTTAGCACTCACAGTTACCTTGTAAGGTGGCAATGCCTGCCACCTAGTGACTCAAAGCCAAAGATAGTCACAGACCTTTGTAGTATTGTAGGGATGAGGTTACACCACCTTTTACTAGAGTTCTGTGTGACAGACAGCTACTGACATGTCTGTATAATCTCTTTGCAGTCAATGGAGAGCAGGGCACTTCTCTCCACGGGCTGTAAAAGGTCAGTCCCAGTGACCAGCTCAGGTGTAGCTAGATGAAATGATCCTCATCCTCAGAGGTTATACCAAGCAAGAACCAAAAAATTGCTAAAAAGCATAAAATATCCTTGGGTGATTTTTAGAAAACGGGGCTACCAGCCACCTCCATAACACGTGTCCACCACAGGGTGGATCCAGGTGAGAAATAAGGAACATAATTACTAGATGTAAAAGTTTGTTACAGCTTCGACGGGTGTCAGGTCCCAGGGAGTCATTAAAGAACCATCATGGTGCTCAGACAAAATTGAGACAATCACTACAGAAATGCAAGATTTGCAGGCCTTGCAGACTGCCTGCTGTTGTTCCCTTCTGTGTCCCAGTTGACAACTAGCCTGCTCTCTTGACTTTTTCTCTGATGGAATCAATCTTCAAAAGTCCCAAGTACTGGCTGAATACTGAAGCCAAAGGCACAGTAGCATTTCATTGGGTAACTTTGTGTAGACACATGCTTATGATGAATTGTGAGTGTACCTTTAGCTGTTAGGGATTTCTTGTTGCAAGCCTTCACAGAGGTGCTTCTGTTACTGTGAACTGACTTTCCCTGATGATTTCAAGAAGGGATACATCTGCTCCAAATATGTATTACCCTAAAAACAGAAACCGAGTATTCAGCTAGTGCTTATTCATCACACATGTGGATGTGGAATTCATCATCACATTAAAAAGCCCCTCAAAATGCATGGAGTTGGGATGACTATTTTAATTAAGTTTTAAATAGCAAAATACTTAATATTATGCCTATTAATAATTAATGTCTGCTGTTAAGTTAGCTGTGCTGCGCAGTAATTAATCTTCCTAGTAGTATCCCGATGCTACTAGAGGGTTTTCCCAAACACTACATAAAATGGAAATTTTGAAAGGTCAGTTGATATAGTGGAATCCCAAGCAGAAACTGACACTTAGATTAGTAAAACACTGGCATTTCATAATCAGCCTGGTAGAATTTAATTGTATTACCTTATGCTACAGTGACCAACATTAACTCAGGTTAAACTAAAAATAATTTTCTATGCACTAAACTACATAGTACTGTGTTCATGATTATTTGCCAAGGCCTCTTACAAATGTTATTTGATCTCTTTATTCAGAAGCCAGGAACAGACAGAGGAAATAGCAACAAGTATGAGTTTGTTTCACTAATTCATGGTCTGTGCAAAATAGTAATGAAAATATTGGCAGTGAAGTTTGAATCCTATTCCCATCAAAATTGGGGATTTAGAAGTAAGATAGTCAAAATAACAATTAGAGAAACCTTACTTCCCAAATATACTTTACTGAAAACATTTAATTTTGAAATTATCAGATCATGTCTAATTATCTTTGAGAACTGCTCCCTAGGACTTTCTTTTTCACGCATGCCATAAACTGAGGTTTCGAAAGAGATTCTGCATATGAATTAAAAAAACCCCACCAACCCAAACACAGCAGTATCCAAAGCTTCAGTCTAGCAATTAAGCCTTTTTCAAATCACTGAGATCTAGAGATCACTCGTCTCTCTTAACTGAAGTCAAATAACGATTTTGACACTGCCATTGATAGCTAATGCATCTGATGCCATGACAAAGAATTACTGAAGCAATTATGTGATAGATGTAACATTACCATGATCCACTGCAAATGATATCATGGCTAGCCAAATATAATGATTCATTAGTATTTGCCTCGAGTAGCTTTATATCGTTGGTACCAGGATTCATCTGAAAGCTATGAAAACAGCACCTCATTTACATGCACTGTAACAATGAAAGAACTAGAAGCACATGAAACATTTTGTTCTTGTACAAGTAGAGCATTTCTCCATCAGGGTAGTATAACTGCGTCCTAAAAGTGTGAAGATATTTAGGTAATTAGCATTAGTAATCTGGAAGACCCTATAAAATAGGTAAATGAGAGATATTTTTGTGACAGATGCTTAGCCAAATCAAAATATTTCAACTATCCCAGAGATTTAAGAACATGAATAAGTTTCCCTTCATTCATTAGATACTAAATATTCTTTCTTATTTGGGGCAAGAAATTCTGAGCCTCTGTTAGAGAAAGGGGGTTGAAAATGCCGGACACGTTTGTAACAGGGCACCCACTGAGTGTAATTCAGTTCTCATGATCCTGGTGAGCTAGACACTCAGACTTGACCATTCATGGGTCAGGAAGTTTCTAAACAAAACAAGAACCCACAATCACTAAAACTCAGCCTTTTTCATGACAAGCCAAGTCTCTTCTCTGCATTTATAAGAGGCATTTTTTCCCTTGAGAGGCCACTACTGGGTTTCTTTGCCTTTCAGAATACAGCCAATGATTTTTACCTAAAAGCTTATTTTGTTCTGGGTTGTTTGGTTGGTTTTGGGGTGGGTTTTTTTGTTTGGTTGGTTTTATTTGTTAGTTTTACAAAGTTAATGACTTTCAAGTAGTGATACAAAAGAAACAGGTGAAACAGGTCCGTCAGAAACTTTTGCATTGTGCTCTCTACAGAGAGGAACATCTGAAAAGTGTTGTTGGCAGCAGTTCTACTATTTCGAAGTCAAATTCACTCAAAGCCAGGAAAAACACCAGTACATAATTTCCTTCAGCAGATATTCTTCCATGCCCTTTTCCAGTTATCATCATCTTTCTCCCAAACCATCTGTTTTCTCTTCCTTGCACTTCTCATGATTTTTGCACCTCCTTAGAGCTAAACTGCCTCTAAACTTCCAGCCTACAGCCTCACATTGCATCTTCTTCTTTCTATCTACATGCCCACAGGCCCTTCAGACCAGTTCAGGCTCAAAGAAAAACCTCTCACCATTTACATATTCCCCTCACGCCATCAAGTCATCCTTCTGTGCATTGCCAACTCCAGGACTCTCTTTCCTCAGGTCCCTTCCTTGTGCTCCCCATACTCCAGCTCTTCCTATTTCTTGCTGTCTGATGTTAATAAATCCCAGTCTTTGACTTTATAGCCCAGCACTGTAATACCCACGACTGTCTTGACACATCTATAACAGTGGGTGTTACCAAACATTATTAGTTATATTCTTCTTCACATCTGCTCGAAATACCTTCACTGACTTCACAATTATGAACTGCTCAAAATCATGGAATTCCAAGGGGGCCATTTTTTTTTCCTTGTCTCCAGTTAATTCCATCAAAAAGGGAGACAGGTCTTAAGCTCTGCAGAAAAATGTATACTTTCCCTAGCATCATTGCTGCTGAGATGATTCAACAACTTACAGCACAGGCTGATGGCATGCAAGGTGCTTTTATAAGACACAAACAAGGCAATCATACTGCCAAATTACCTGCATTTTCCCACACTGCCCAGTACAATTTCCTTGAATTCAGTTTTCACAAACTCATTTCTACCTTTTCCCTTGCGGTACATCTCATTAGCACCTGCCAAGCCAGAGGAACTGAGCAACTCTGGGGACTTGTAAATGAAAAGTGAACAGTGAAATTAAATTATACTGTGAAAAGGGATAGCAAGATTGATGGGAGACTGCTCATTTTGGTACTAAAATGATTTGTAGGATGAGTAGCTTCAGAAGAAAATATAATTTTATGCCATGGTACTCTACCCAAGGTGTTTGCACACTAAAACACATCTACAACTTCAAAAAAGGTTTGCTAAGTGTTGATTATATGGCCTGGAAATTCCAGTTACGCTATAAACCTGTTTATGAAGTCGTTCATTCTGTGCTTGCAATGTTCTCAATGCAATTTTTACTAGCCTTTAGAGCATGCTTTCCCTGCCTCCTTTATAAGGAGACCACAGGGTGACTAAGCAAGCAGTTTGCTGCAACCCTACTGCACGTAAGGCCATTCTGATCTAATCAATATAGCTCTAACTACAACGAGGTTGTTTCACTGTAAAATCCCTGGAAGTCTTTGGCTCATGAAACACTGAGAATTCATGGTTCAGGCTTTTAAATAGCTACTGCATCTAAGATTGGATGCTCCAGTGATCAGAGAATTATGGAAACAGAGAAAACAATTTAAAAGACAATAACTGAAATGAAGATAATTACTGAGGAGTTGGGAGGTGACTCATGCAGTTTTTCAGATCAATTCTGCTCCTAAATCTTTGCTGATTTGTATGAATAGAGGGAAGACTTCTAGCAATTTTTGACAGAAAAATAAATGAAAATCAGCTTCTTTATCTTTTGATGCATAATACTTGTGGGAGAAAGGCATTGCCATTTGAAAATGTGCATATTTTTGGACCTTGACACTCACTTGAGCCAGCAATATGCCTCTCACCAGGGCTTCACTATAATGCATACTTCTGACTGTAAATTTCGATCAAAACCTAATTCTCTCTTCTTCCTGAAATGCACTTGTTCTGCATTCCTCAGTTTCGATGAAAACTGGTTTCTCAGAGGCCTTCTTCAAATGAGGCCTCCTCAACGTATTAACTCCTTCAATGTTGACGAATATAAAGTGTGTGTCAACAGTACATGACTGGCTCAGTGTGTGTCCATACCCGGGTCAAAAGCCTGGTACATCAGAAGATGCCCAAACATCTGCCTCTCTTAGGTTTAGCCTGCACAGTATCTGATAGGAAAAAAGGTTTTGCAGTTACAACCCACTATGGGAAGCCAGGTTACCAAGGTCACCTCTGATACAGTTTGGAAGTGGCATCAATAATATCCATATACCTTACAGAGGCTGGCTGCAGCTAAATATATCAATGTGTGTCATTGCTTGGCTGGGAGGTGCTTTCTGTCTTTTTCATTTTTATTTCTTTTTATTTTGAAGTAATTTTCTAATGCTATGAGGAAAATCATGTTTCCCTTTAAAATAACATGAATCATCTACTAGAAGAATAATCTGCAGTGTATTCGCTCTAGTTCAAATAAATTAGTTTTGCTAAGCAAGAAAGGAGAGGAAATGACATGTAGGAGATACAAATATATGCAAATAAACATTTTACAAAAAGATTATATTGCAGTAGAGAAAGAGCTTAACATACCAATAACTGTACAAACTATAGAAATCGGACCCAAGTTCTATCAAATACCCTTCATATTCTGCAAACATCATGAAATCCTCTCTAAATTCTCCGACAGATTCATTGTGTTGTACCAATCAGCTGCCTAATCCACAGATTTCCATTTTCACAATATATTGTACTTAGCAATAAGACGTGCTTTTAACAAGAATGACTTCTGCAGCTCAGTTAGAGACATGAGGCTTTCCACGTCTTGTAATGCTCAAAATTGCCACCATTAAGGCAAGCGTTCCACTGCATTCAAACACTCTCCCCCCAAGGGGCACAGTTTATTAACGCTACCTAAAAAGCTCTCAAATCCCCACAGGTCTAAGGCACATTGCAGCCCCTGATCCTAGCCTTCAGCAAATCCATGGATATTAATGACTTCTGTGAATTAAGTCAAGCCCCATATCCCATAATGACCATGTCATGATATGATATATCCTCTACCAATTCATGTTATCGGTTTCATAGCCTGTCCCTCTACAGCACTTTACTCTTCATCAGGCTGCCTCAGACACGGGGTAGGTTTTATAAATAATAAGGAGTAGATGTAGAACATTTAGCTGCAAGCAGAAAATAAATTAATACATGAAAATTTGGTCAGAATTTATTTTCACCTCATTAGCCGATCAGTCCAACACCAGGCTTATTTGCAAACATTTCCAGTTACGCAATTAAAACAGACTGAAAGCTTGCATGAATAAAAGCATCTGAACTAACAGAAACTTGGAACTCCCTCTCTGTCAGGCTGACCCAGAGGCCTTTGGCCTCTGTATATTAAAGGTTAAGCTACAAAACAGTGCTGAAAAACTAAGTTTTGCATATTTGGTGACCTCCTAGATGGCTACATTCTCTAAATATGAATATTATCAGCCGCTTGTATTTTACATAACATTCTTGGCTATGGAGACCTACAGGAACACCCTTCTCTCAAGCCAGCTGTAATATCTAGATGAAACAAAGCCAACCTCAAACTCATCCCAAATTCACACAGTGTTATAGGAGCCAGAGCACTTCAATGGAATCTATTCATATCAAAATCCTGCACTTACAGACTGAATCTGCACAAAAAGAATGAAAAAAGTACCATTTTATTAAAAGGCTCTCACAAGCCTCCTAGGATTTCTGAGTTTCATTGGACAGTGGAAAGTGCAAGCTGTGGAAGTCTCAAATGAGCCTCTTTCACAACCAGCTACCAGCTTTACCCACGTGTTCTGATGGTGGCGCTATGAGCGTCCATGTCTGGCTTCAGTCATATTCTTCCCAAATTTCCCAACAAATTGAAAATGTCTGAAAATGAACGTACATCTTTTGCTCCAACATTAAGTATTGACTTAAAGACTTCATTTCCAATGACATATTGTCCCAATGCTTAGTTACCCTTCCTGTCAAAAAAAAAAAAAAATAAAATTCTTTAACCATTTCACAAAACAACTTGAGCATCTGAAATTACCTTCTTTGAAAATCTTTTTTTAGTGGTTTCAGACAGCAGGTCTGATGCAAGCTCCGAATTGGATAGTCTCTTTTGATATTTTCCCATTTTCATCAAACACTTAAAAAACCAGCAATGAAGTTTTGCTGTATTAAGATCCCATCTCTGCCTGGGAGCTGTGAGGAGCAAGCCTCTGGCTGCACAAGGTGAAACACATGAAGATGAAAGACAGCAGCTTCTCTCTCATAAAGTCCCCATCCTAAACAGGGAAAGCAGGCAGGAGGCATGGCAAGAGACATGAAGATAACCATTTAGGAGCATTTCACAGAATCACAAGGTTGGAAAAAACCTTTATGATCATCAAGTCCAACCGTTCCTGTCCTCTGCTATTACCTCTAAGAACCTCATCTACCCTTTTTTTAAACACATCCAGGGAAGGTGACTCAACCACCTCCCTGGGCAGCCTGTTCCAGGCCCCAGCAACTCTTTCCGTGGAAAATTTTTTCCTAATCTGAACCTGCCCTGGTGCAGCTTTGTGCCATTTCCCCTTGTGTCCTGTCTCCTGTCACCTGGCTGAAGAGACCATCGCCCACCTCTCTACAACCTCCCTTCAGGTAGTTGTAGGTGGTGATAAGGTCTCCCCTCAGCCTTCTCTTCTCCAGGTTGAACATCCCCAGCTCCTTCAGCTGCTCCTCATAGGATTTGCCCTCCAGCCCCTTCACCAGCCTGGTTGCCCCTCTCTGAACACACTCAGGGACCTCAATGTCATTCTTATGGTGAGGGGCCCAGAACTGGACACAGCACTCGAAGTGCGGTCTCACCAATGCTGAGTACAGGGGCACAATCACCTCCCCAGACCTACTGGCCACACTATTTCTGATACAAGCCAGGATGCTATTGGCTTTCCTGGCCACACTGCTGACTCATATTCAGCCTGAAGTCAACCAACACCCCTAGGTCCTTCTCTGCCTGACAGCTCTCCAGCCAGTCTCCCCCAAGCCTGTTATGCTGCATGGGGTTGTTATGTCCCATGTGCAGCACTCTACACTTTGTGTCATTAAACATCAACTTGGTGTTGTTAAACCTTATAGAAAAATGTATTGTTCCCTTTCTCTCTCCAGTAACCATATTGTTTCTCCTCCAAAGGGGGAATGGGCAAAGGAGGAGACACCCCACCACCTCACTGCAATCTGCTATGCTTCAAGGCTCAGCGTGAAAGCAGGACGCTATTTAAGTTCTGTAAAATGCATAGCATTACCAAAAATACCTATATGAAGCATCTAATTAACATTAACTGTACCAAATGAAAAACATTATTAAAAGATTCACATCCCTGAGAAATATAACAGAGGCCTGCTACACACAAATACCCAATCATATTATGCCCAAACCCAATCATAGTATCCTCTTTCTTCCTTAAGAATCTTAGGTTCAGGCCATCAGATTACTACCATGAACCTAAAATATAATAAATACTGTTTCTGCACCTAAATACAACACTACTTGAGCAAGATCTTATTTCTATGTTCAGGATAAATTTAATATTTCAGTCAACAACTTGCTTAAAACCAAGTTTTCATGCATGCATGCACATACACACATACTCAGAATCTCCCAACTCACCTCAGAATGTCAAATGTTAGAAAAAAATGTTTGTATCTTGCTCTAGAGTGTGCGTAGGGCTCACAGGAAGGAACTCTTTTCTTAATAAACTCAATCTTTGTGTCAATAACAATTAAAAAGTGAAAGATAAAAGGACAAGAAAGTCACAAAATTCAATGACTTAAGAAAAAACAGTGCATAAACCCACGTACCTCAAAGGCTAATGAAAGATATGTTTGTCTTTGTTAAATGAAATCAAAGTAATTCTGTTGTGAGCCACTTGAAAGGTTGGGTGCTACAAAGCACCAGCTGAACGTTAACATCAAGGGGATGGTATTATATGCTATGAAATAAAGCTATAAAGAATATTGACATGAGCTGCCAACCCTCCTTCACAGTTTCAGTAATCACAGAACAATTATGTGAAGAACCATCAATGTCAATCCTCATTTCTTTAGCCACATGAATTAAAATGAGTATCAACAGGAGGAGAGGGAGACCATTTGTGGTAGCACAGGCATAAAACAGAGAAGAAAGTCTACAAGAATATATTTTATTACAAGAATGTTGGCAATAGATGTTCTTTCTTCAATTAAATATTTATCAACCAAAATAGGGCTCTATGTTAAACCCCTGTTCATAGACAGAAGAAAAAAAACCAGAAGGCTTAGTAACGGAGCCTCAAAGAGTAAAAATTCTTAACCTATATTTACAGAACAGGAGTGCCTGTCTTCAATGAGGCCATCCAAAGAAGACAGCTGGTGCAACTATTTGACCATATACTCAACCCCTAATAATCAGAGGGCAAAGTGCTACCTACCACTGTGCCTCAGCAACACAGATGGACACTATTATGAACATATCTTCCATTAATAAACCAATTATTTATCTAAACCCAAGCAAAATCCACACTGTGCACTGCCTTCTCCTGAAGTGCAAGGAGGTTGAATCTCCCATGACAGCTCTGAGTTGGAAATTTTTAATGGACAACTGCAAGGCACTCAAATTATTGTGGAAAAGGCTGCAGAAGAACTTATGCAAAACCACATTTAAAGTCTGGTTTTTAGAGGCTTTTAAATGGCAAGTGAGAGGTCACAGTTAAGTCTTTCAAGGAGTGAACAACAAGAATGAAAAAAAAAAAAGGATTAATCACCCGGGTTTGAAATATACTATCTTCTACCAGACACTATTTCTGGCAGATTACCTTAACAAGAGAATGTGCCTGTCAGGTGCTTATTAGAGTTATTCATTTTAATGGAAGTGTGAATAAGGATGAACACTAAGCATATCATTTATTTATCTAATCTCTACACCACCTGTTGCCATGGCTCTTTATTAGAGACAGCAACGTAAAACTGCAAATGACAATGCTAGAAAAAAAGCATAGTCAAAACCAAAGCAAAACAACTAAATCAAGCAGCAAGCAGATGAGGAAGAGCTTTTCAGCATGTCCTGAAAACCTCTGTAACTCAAGCACCAGTGGACTGCCTAAGTAATGCAATCCCTCAAGTAGGAAGCCTTGAAAAGAGGACATCATGCTGCAAGTCATGTAAGGAAGCCAGTCTGATCTCATGTCAGCATGGGATCTAGACTAACTCTCCTGAATGCCATGAAGCATTGCACATGAAATTCTATGTTTTTCCAATGTACTGGTAGGCTGTTCAGGGTTTTGCAGTACTCTAAATGAATTCTTCAGCCTTAGCCACAAGCTTGTGAGCTGCCCACACAACTTCCTCCAAACAGGAAATATCCCAGAGCAGAGTTTATGGATGAGCTACATACACCATCCCCTGCTTCCTCTGAACACTTCCCTGGGACCCAAGAAGTACTCGCAAGCAAAATATTTAAGTTGATGTACAGGTCAGCATATTGGCTTCACTAGCCTTTTTTTGTTTGTTTAAAAACTCCTTGAAAGGTAAGTCTAGCAGATCCACTACAGAAACTGCAAGTGAAACATTTGTCTTTTGAAAAGGAATTTGAAAATCAGAATTTCATCTTTGAAGAGTCTGTTGTTTAATACATGGATGAGAGGTGCCTTTTATAAACATTCCTAGACAGGGCCTATGCGTAATGTATTCATACAAAGTCCTAGAGTAACTCTGACTGAAGATTTGGCTAGGACTACGTGTTAAATTCATATTTCAATTCTATCACCTTGTTTGGTTCAACTGAATGACCTTAACAGCCTTCTGCAGAGTTCATTTCTTGAGGTCCCAGTTCTTCAGAGCAGAACAAAAATCACAAGGGATTCACGCCCCACCTATGCTCATAGTTTACCACCAGCCTAAGTGAGGATATATCTAGTTTATTAACTGCAGGACCGAGTCTACCTTATGCCTTAAGCTAACAAGAGAGAGCTGGAGGGTGCAGGCTGTGAAGTATTCTCAGTTCTGTCAAGGACCACGTGTTTGACTCTTGCCTGGATCTCCGCATTTTGCTGCTGCTGACTGAAGCAGGAAGCATCCCTCATTACTCAAATGAAGAGCAAATCTCCAAGGCAGACAATTTCAGAAAATTAGTTGCTGCATGTGCGCCACTCCATCTCCTCTGACCAAAACCAGCCCATAAAACACATTCATAAAACAGTTGCCGACTTGGTGTGCTTGTGAAACTCTATTGTCAATGTTTACTTACGTTGCTGGAGTAGCCATTGATTTTCCATGGAGTACAGTAATTACATTCTACTCAAAGTTTTAACATTATGCATCTTAATTATTTACAACATAATGTATTTAATGGTGCACTGTATTACTTACTTTGGGTAATATATCTCCAACGTTATGATACATCAAGCTGGGCAATAAAATTACTATGCAGAGAGAAACTGCTTAACACTTATCCTTCACTGCTGATGCCCATACTTGTTTTCTAAGCCTGTGAGTAATTCTTCTCTTTAATTTAGTCAGCTGCCTGGAGGCTTTTCTAGAAAACTTTCTGAGGACCTCAAACTTAACTGAATATGAAATGGAAAGGACACTCCATGTAATTTGGGTTTAACAAGCCAATTACTGATATGCTGGACCTTTGACAGATCATTTTGCATTAGCAAACACCAAAAAAAAAGCAGCCTTTCAGCTAAAAAAAAAAAAGAATAAAAATTATAGATCCAGTGGCATGATGACTTAGCAATTTCTTTTCTCCTCTGGTAATTTAAATTTGTTTTTTCCCTTTGGTAACCTAAATTTGTAGGTGTCATTGTAAGAGAAAGAAAGAAAAAGATTTATTTCTAGCGAATGCGTAAGACTTCTCTAAATCATATGTTCCTACAATAACAAAGTGTTATTGTACAGAAGTGCACTAACAGAATTTTAAAGTACTCCAACAAAAACTCTCCTGCTTAAGCTCGGAGTTTGGGCTCCAATCCTACTTTGAAAAGTCAGAGGGGCAATGTTTTCTAGATATGCAATTTTTAAACCATATCAAGGATTTAAAGCTAGTCTTACTAATAGGATGCCACTAGTCATAACAATCCATGTTCTGAGAAAAAGGAACAGCAATCTGAGGCCACTATGTGCTTAAAACATCTTCTTTCCTCACCAAACCCTCCAGACTCTCCATACTGCTCCACACTCAGTCTCACGCTGCTCCAGTATTTCTCAGGTAAGTAGCACTGCCCAAAATGAGACGTTTTTGCATGTGTGGTGGTGGCAGCATGCCCAAAACACCACGTGTACACATGCACACGTGTGTGACTGGAGAAAATAAAGAACTTGTTGAAGCAAACTTACCTCAGCTGTCCAAAGGTGCTGGTCCTCGCTGGAAGACATGGAAGCCATGAGGAAGAGAGGGCAGAGAGAGGCAATGGGAAAGAAACAATGATGATGTACCCTAACTACAGGAGTTGGAGGGGTGGGGGGCAGAAGATAAGATACAACAGGGCAGAAGATAAGGGGGGTGGGGGTGCTATTTGTGGCAATTATAAACAAAGGGGAAGAGGAAGAGGTTTGATATCTGAGATACAATGTTTTCCTAATCATACTCACAAAGTTATGCAGTTTATATACTGCATCTCTGAGTGCTGTACGTACACAACCATCCTAAAAGTCAATGGAAACCATAGTCTTTGAGAACAGAGAAGTGTTGATAAATCATAAGGTCTCTGGAAGCCCTGACTTGCTCTCATGAGTGTTTTCAGTCTAGGTGTACCTAAGCACCCTCCAAACCCACAACGTGTAATTCCTGAAGGTTTTGTCTGTTTCCAGAGAAGTGCAGGTATTAGATGATTGCAGTGGGGAACTAACTCAGATATGAAATTTCTAGAAAAAGGCTTATTCTGTAACAAGCATGAAATGGAAGATAGAATGGTGAGCTCTAAACAAATGATACATTGCTTGTTGTGTTTCAATCGGAACAATAAATACTCCTGCATCCAACAAAAGGTAACATTTACAAAATGTAAAGCAGAATAAAATATTGACTGACATTCTGGAGGTTTTCTACAAATTGATAATATTTGTTCTCTTCCCTCTTTGCCTTTAAATGATAACAAGTAGAAGCTTCAATGCTATGCAAACACAAATGGTGATGAAATACTGTCCAGAGCAGGGATGTAACTGGCAACCCAGAGCAACAGCACAGCTGTTCCACAATCAAAGTACAAGCAGAACAGGGCACTCATGTGAGCTACAGCAGTGAAGTGTCCAGTTCACATTAGCAGAGGTCAGTTTTTTTCAGGGACCTCTGTGGGCCTCAGGTTAGTCTTTGTGACAGAAAAACGATGAAGAGGGGGACGATGACTGCCTGTGTACACTTTTACATATGCGTGCACATAGAAAGCAGAGGCACAGGTGTGTACAAATATACACACCTCCTAAATCTCACAGCAGGTCCCCAGGAGCTCAGGAAGTCAGTGTCCCCATCTCGTTCAACTGCGTGTCTGCCTCTACCTTTATCCTTACCTTTCCTCTTCCTCCCTGCTGCAAAGGGGAAGACAATGAGGTCATGCAGTGGTTCCTCACCTGCCTCCATGCTGTCCTTAGGGCCCAGCACCCAGTGCTGCTGGGGAACAACGGCAGAAGGGAGGAGGCAGTAGGGTCAGATGAGCAGACAGTTGCCTGCCAGGGGAATGAGAGCACTGCCTTGGGCTTAGTGCTTGAAGTGCTGCACAGCAGTGCTTAGGAAAAATATTCAGCTGCAATCCAAAACTGAGCTTTGGCTATTCAGCTTACGAGATTTAAATTACTCTTGCCTTAAACTGATCCTACGATTGGTGGGATAAAAATAAGGAAAAAAAAATAAATATATGCTTGGGGGGGGAGGGTAAGGCAGTATCAGGTGGGGGGTACTGCCTTTTCAAGAGAAGTAACAAATTCAAAGAGAAAAGTTAAAAAGCTGTGAAAGGAATAGATAAAATACAGGACCTCCAAATCAAAGAGTGAAACACAAAGCTAGCAGACTGCAAGGACAAGAATTCAATTATATTTGCCTTTCATATGATTTCTAATTGCTAAGGATCTGTGTTGATGCAAAGCATGAAGTGCTCTGATCTCAGACGTATAAATTCATGCTCTGATAAGTAAACCACCTCTGAAGAGAAAAGAGGGGAAAGTTGCAAGAGAAGTTTAAAGGGAAATAATTATTCCTTCCTACAAGCCATGTATGCTAAATAGGAACTCTAGAAGCGGACACTGATTAGGATGGTTAGATTTTCTTCCCCCCACCCCAAAGAGAGAAGCACGGCATTGGAGATGCAGATGTACCACTGACTCTGAGTGCAGGTAGAAACATCTGAGGTACAAAAGGAAGCTTTCCCAGACAGTGCAACACAGCACAGACATTGCTAGGCTACCTGTAAACCTGCAGTATGAGTCAGTATTCTAGGTCAGACAGACCAATGACTGTGCTGGGCATTCAGAGCCCTCTCATTCCTTCCTCATCCCAACTCTCCTCTCCACAAATAAAAACCTGTCCTCAGTTGGCCAAGATCACAGCTTCCACAGCACTGCCCTAAGACCAGAGACAAAGCCTGGGTAAGAGCAGTATTTCACCACAAACCAACACCAGTACCAGTCTGCCAGATTTTGGCCAGACTTGTTTAACTCCATGCTGTGTCTACCTTCCAAGCTCCAAGGCTGCAATTCAGCATCAACAGAAGAAAGAAGAAACGCTTACTTTTTTTTTTTTTAAAAGTGTTTTACTTAGAACACAAAACCCACTGTGAGCAAAACCAGGAAGCCTCCACAGCTAGGTTTTCTCTTTCCCTTCCAGAAGGACAACTGACAGCAGCTTCCAACAATCCCTTCCTTGGGTCAGGAAACTGCATGCTCTGCTCCCCTGGGGATGAAAAAATTTTATAAATCTTTTTTTGGGGGGGAGTAGGGGTGTGTTTGGGTATTTTTGACTAGGAATTTCTCTTCTAGAAATGAGATGGATGCTGGACTAGCTAGCAATTAAGAACTGACTTGTTAATGACAGTAAATACCTGTTGTCTGTAGGTGTTTCTAGTTTTTAACCATTTTTTCATTATATCCGTGAGATAGAAGCCTCAAGATAGAAGTCTTCACTCCTCCAATTCACATACATCTAGGCAGTGGGACCCTTGCAATTTTCCTTGGGGTGCAAAACTGATTGCATTTGCTTTGTGCCTTTGTGGGGCAGACAAGAATTTAAAAGGTTTAAGCAAAGTTACAAGGGAAAATGTAATGGTATTTGGAACTTTTAAAACAATTTACTTTTTATGTGTCATTCTGAGCTGAGCTCAGAGACTACCCTTTCACAGCCAATCTACCCCAGCCATCTCTCAATACACTGCAAACAAGATTAAGCTTTTGTTACTGTCTCAAAGTCAATCAGGGTCATCTGCAGCAGACAAGGATTGAAGGTGTTTTTAACTTTCTCCTTATCCTTTGGTGATAAGGTTCATTCCTTTTCAACTACATTCCAAACAGGAGGAAATTTTTTTTTTCCCTCACACTTCTTCACAAAGTTTGGAGGTTTATTACCTTCCTTTGGAGCCAACTCACTTTGAAGAGCATTTTGTCTGTGGAACCTACCTAACTTTGAAATATCTTCAGTCTTTTAACAGTAGCAATGGATCCATCTCATTATAGACATTTTAACACACATCTATCCAACAACTCTCAACTTTCAAGAGATTGCTTCCTCTGCTTGCTACTACATTAAGTCCACTGATACTGCAGGGTTTGTTTTTTTGTTGTTTGTGGAGCTGGCTTTGGGGGTTTTTGGGTTGGTTTTATTTAAAGGATTGTGGTTTGCCTTTTTATAGAGCTCACCCACTGTGCATGGTACTTTCCTTGAAAAGAATTGTTATAGAGACACTTACAAAAGAGATAACTGAAGTTTGCAAAGATAACGGTTTGCATTTCAAAGGGATGTTCAGCTCAAAAACATTTATTCCCCTTTTCTGAACAAATGCTTCAGGGATGACTGCTCATTCCACAAGCACTTCACCATCTGTCCAGTCTTGGGAAGACCCACAAAATGCAGATTGCTTATGTGTACCTATTAGCACAAGCTGGAGCGTCTCCCTCTTTGGCACCTATCATACACACCCCTCTCTGCCATAACAACCCTCATTCACTGCTCAGTATCACAGGTTCTTTGCAGTTCTGTCTACGCTTGATATCAGTGGTCCAGGGCCAGCAAGATGCCACCTGGGCTGCAGAAGGAATATATCTTCTAGCATAGTCCCAAGCTAAAAGTGGTACAGCTAAAAGACATGTTTCCAAGTTCCAAGTTGTTTCCTCCATCGCTGACTCTTCATGCACTGACGTTAGCAGTGCTCATCCCACACAGTGATCCAAAGTGCAGGGACTATCATGTTGGCTTCAGGACAAAAAGGTTCACTGAAAGAAACTAGGTTCTTGCCCAGACCCTTTCATGAGTGAAATCAAACTTATGTGATTAAAGGTCTGATAAGACATCTGGTGTGTTCTCTGACCTTGCTAGGCACTGCACACTTTACACTCTGACTTATTCTACTGGCTTCAGTGGTCCATAAAGTTCATAAAGCTTTCAGTGTATGAAGATAATTTTACTGTGATTTTGTAACCTTAAGTTGAAGGCTCAGATGCTAGATGTAAAGAGCAAGAAAGAACCAAAGAAGCATGACATCAGGAAAACATTCAGTCTGCAAGAAAAAAGGATGTCAAAGTTTACACCTCGGAAAAGGGAGAACGGTTACATTTTGCTTTTCTGCTCATACACTGAAATGCTTTTTCTTGAGAAGATTAAAGCCTTAAAAATGAACAAAAACTAAACATAGCAGCAGACTTACTTGAGACATACCCCATTCTCCTTTCAAGGTGCTGTCCCTACACAACGCAGTTAACAACTCATCAGACACACATATACCCAGAACATACAGGGTGAAATTCCCTGATGAACAGAATGGTCACTACACTCATGGAAATCTGTGTCTGAATGCCAAAAACAACAAAGGAAGTCTCATGACATAATCATGCTTCACCCCACAACAAACCACCTAGCCAGCGTTGGCTCTTACACCTTTTTCTAAGGACTAACTTTCATCTGCAAATCAATTTTAATAGGGTTGTGGGGTATAGCTGAGCACAACTGCACAAACCCTGATTCCCCAGCATTTCAGACCAGTTCCCAGATTGTCACTGGCAAGCAGATAGGCACTGTGGCCATTAGGCCAAATCAGGTGAGGAGTAGTGAAAGAAGGCTAGGTTCCTCTTTCACAAAGTGGTCTTGCCTTTCCATGTCTCCCAAGGCTGTACTGTAGCTTGTGTATCTTTTTCCTCTCTATGCTGTTTCCCCTACCATTTTCAGACACACATTTTTTCAACATCACATCTCAAGTTGAAGTGAGCAAAGCAACATATATATATATGTAAAAACATATGCATGCACCTACACACATAAGTATGCACCAACACAAGAGATACATAAAACTGTGCAGTATAACCTCTGTTTCAAATGGTACGTAACAGATGATACTTGGCGTTCTCACCATGTCATGCTCTTCACTCCATCTTTGGGAGATTTTTTTTCTTTTGTCTTCCTTTCTGAGCATATACATATATGCATGTGTGTGTGTGCACATATAGAAGTAAACAGCAGGGTATCTGCAGCACAAAAAAAAAAATAAAGCCACCAAAAACCAACAACAACAACAGGAGAAGCGTGAAGTGTCCTGTTTGCTTGCAGTCCTGCTCTGACACAAAGCAAAGGCAGGGTGCATCCCTTGCATACTGCCTCCAGATAGGAGCTTTCAGAGACTAATCCTGAATCCTGGCAGTAAGGTTTGTCAGGTTTTCTAACGCAGGAAGCTGCCAGGCAGAGCTGGCTGAGTTACCACACCACTGCTGCCCACTTTAAAAGAATGAAAGGAAAGATCTAAACAAGTTCAGAGCCAGGCAAAAATCTGAGCTGTCTCTCCTCTGCTCCTGCCAGGGGGGCAGCAGGACTAGCACATGTGTACAGAGGGATACAGGGTGGAGAAACAGAAGAACTGAGTGTGTGCAGAGGTCTTCTGAAATGAAGAGCACAACAAGCAAAAATTTTAGCTTATTGTGACATTTAGCTTGCATTTTTTTCCAAATGCAGCTAGCAACTGCAGCTGGACTACAATTCAGTTCTGCACCAGCACAAGACATCTGCAAGGCTCCCTCTGATGTGGCTGGGAGCAAGTTGATTCCCATTTACAGAGGAAACCAGATGTGTTTCACAGGTGCAAAAAATAAAATAAATCCAAGAGCAATAGTCAACAGCTAGTTGGGTGCTGAGGGATGTCTCTTCCTCTCTTACCTCAGCAGTTAAGGCTTACAGCATTAACTCTGAGTGAAGTGAGAGCATACCACGTGCCAGTAACAAACGAGGCACCTACATCTGTCAGCCACGGTAGTGGAAGGAGACATAAATCCTGACTGTACTTCTGAAGTCCACATCTTCTCTTTTGGGCACTTATTACTATCATCAGTTTTTACATCATCTAGCACAAGGGGAGTCCCATGGCTATGATCCTCCTTCACTTGGCTTCTGAAATAACTAAAATGACAGCTTTAAATATTGACAGGGGGAGTTGCCAAAAGAAATTTGATTAGTTGCTTAGTGACATCCATCTTTACTCATTACTTTTTGAGATCTCTCTGTCAGAATAACAGACAGTAACGTTTTGCACATGGAGGATTTAGAAGAATCATACCGAGCTAGAATCAAGAAATGCTCTGGCAGGGGAGGTTGGACTTGATGTTATTTTGAGGTCCCTTCCAACTCCTAACATTCTGTGATTCTGTGGCCTTCTCTGCTCAACTTACAGTTGATGTTATTTGAAAAGCACCTGTTCAATGAATAAAAAACATTGCCAGAGAAGAGGACAATGACAAGTTGACAAATCTTTTTACCCTTCCTAATCACTGCAGAAGGAAATAGGAATTGGGTCTCTGAAAGACATTTCACTTTAAGAAAAAGCTGCTAACACAGAATTAAAAGAACCTCAACACAAACAAAAGCCCTCCACATCTATGACCTCTGATAGAGTTATACCAAACAATAATGTCACTAACTAGTCATCCTATCACAGCACATACTTACAGCCCCCCATAACATGGATTTAAAATACTATCAATCAAATTAAATCTTTGCATGAAATGTCATTCTATCACACAAGAAAACCAGGACCCTTCACAATTACACTGTTGTTTTAAAAATGACAGAGGGGGTAAGGAAAAGAAAAGGAAATGAAGAAAAGGACAAAAAAGGGAACATGGAAAAAGGGGGGGGGGGGGAAGAAAAAAGGAAAAAAAAAAAAAAAAAAGGAAAAAGGCAGAGGCCAAGATTTTTTTTTTTAATCTCCTCTTCCACCCAGTTGCTTGAGCAACATGTCCAGACAGCAAGCCATTGCCTTTGCTAACTTTTTTTATACTGCATCCATCATCTGCAGAGCTGCTGACCACCACACAGACCATCTGCAGGAGAGTACCACCATTGCACTTCTGTACCCCTGCCCAGAGCACACAAAATGCCACACACTGGAACATGTAGGCTCTTTATTTGGGCTGCAGAAAGTTGGTGGGGGCAGGAGGACTCGGGTTTGGGGAGAGAGTGTTAGTAGTTGTTCTTTTTTAATCTCTGGAAGTTCCTATTCAAATTCCCTGCATCAGCTACAGGCACCTGCAAGGAGAGGGCACTGAGGGAGAACCGAATCTCACTGCTGTATGCACAGGCAGGGCTGAGGATGACTTTTCCAAATGCACCTCTGTAAAAGCTGACCCATGATGCAGGAACGCAGCAGAAACAGGAAATTTACCTACACGGCTCTCCCCTCTACACCCTGTAGCATGCAGCAGACACACCTTGACTGCGGTGCCAAACAGTGCCAGACAGCACAGTTTAAGCCATCAGTAACTTGCTTAGGCTGGTTGGTCGCTGAGAGCAGCAGCAGAGTTTTAGTGCTCTGGTATAATAATGGGAAGTTTCCTAAAACATTCAAAAAAATCAGCCAAGGTGAAGCTTGTGCATGCTTTAGATATACCAATGTTCAGTGCAACTTCCTTAAAGGCACTCAGCAATGGCATAATGCTTCACTTGACATTTTTTACAGATAGAGATAAACTTACAAAACATGAAACCTAGATAATTCTTCACTTGACTTTCTTTGGATAGGTCTAAGTGCTTAAAAATGTCAAATGAGGCTAATTCTTAATATGATGATTTTACAGAGGACTATCAAACACTGTCTGACATTTAGGATTCAGTTCTCTGAGAAATGAATCCTAAATGGGCACTTTAAAATATTTAAAGGCTTATTTTTTCCCTTGACATTGCCTCTTCACGCAAAGGCAAGAGACAAATAGATACTGGAGAACAAATAAGGCTTTGAAACTCTGCAAACCTCACCTTGCTCCTGCACTCCTGGAACACTCTCAAAATGTCAAAGGGATCTTCTTCCCTCACTACGTTATAGTGTTGCCTTTGAAGACAATAAATGTTAGCAAGATACTGAAGCAGTGTATGCTCAAGGATGCTATTTGAAAGAGGAAAGAGCTTGTTATTTTTGGTTTCTATAGTAGTAGAACAGCTACTTGCTGGGAAAGTCTACATGGCAGACGTTTACAAAACAAAGACACACCTTTCTTTTCAAAGCTCTAAGTTCATAACAGGTTGGGATGCTCCAGGATCTATCCCATGGCTCCCTAATACAAACCAACCTCCTACAAAGCAAATAAGAATCTGCAGTTTCGTAATTAAAGACAACGTCCCTTAAGGCTCATATTCTTGTGATAAGAGTACACCCTTTTCCTGTCCTGGGAAAGGCTGTATCTAAAGATTCAGTACAGCCCTCCCCCTCAGAGACAATAGGTCAATGGAAATCTGCAAAAAGAACAGAGGAGCGGCTTTGTCATCAGAAATATATTGCATCTCAGAAATAGCTGACAGAGTCAGACATCCAGTACCTTACCTTTGCAGAAACACCTCAGGTCTCCATATTCCATTTTATTGATATTGACTAGAATCTAGTTTAGTTGGCTAGGACCAATCCGTATTAAGTTTTAAAAGTGGCAAGGCACATCTCCCAGCATATAGAGAAGGCTGGATGTACTCAACAAAATTTTTGCCTCAGTCTTCATCACCAGGCACTCTAGTTACACTTTGCTGACACGCTGCCTAGGTCACAGAAAGCAAAGTTCTTGGTTGATGAGAAGCCCAACATGAGCTGGCAATGTGCATTTGAAGTCCAGAAAGCCAACCGTATCCTGGGTTGCATCAAAACCAGCATGACCAGCAGGTCAAGGGATGTGACTTTGTCTCTCTACTCCACTCTCATGAAACACCACCAAGAATACTGTATCCAGCTCTGGGGTCCCTCAACAGAAAAAGGATATGGACCTATTGGAGCAAGACAGAGGAGGGCCATGAAGATGAACGGAGAGTTGGAGCACTTCTATGAAGACAGACTGAGAGTTGAGCTTGTTCAGCCTGGAGAAGAGATGGCTCTGGGGGTACCTTCTAGCAGCTTTCCAGTACCTGAAGGAGCCTACAGGAAAGATGGAGAGGAGCCACTTATTAGGAAGTGTAGTGATAGCACAAGGGGTTTAAACTAAAAGACAGTAGATTTAGATTAGCTATTAGGATGAAATTCTTCACTATGGGGTGGTGAGGCACTCTCAATAAACACTCTCACTGCTGGCACAAACTTTTGGGTCTGGAGGTAGAAAGAGAACATCTACAACTGGCTGTAGGTTGCAGTAGACTGACAACTGTAAGCCCTAGAGACAGCAGCCTGGAAGGTGGTAAATTAGCAGCAGCAGTACCAGAGAAGTGGAATGAAAGAAACTGAACTTTGTCATCCTTACTACAGCATAACTTCTCTGGTGTGGAACACGGCTTTAAGATGCAATGCATTTTGAGATACTTAAAAACTTACTCAAAGATGTTCTGAGGGATGATGCCCAGTGCTGTTTCTTCTCCTCCTCTTAAATTGTCATCAGGCTTAATTGCAAAGACTCCTTACTTGAGCACAACCAGCTTCTCCATTCATCCTTGTACTAATGAACTTCACTTTAGTGCTAGAAATCAAGACAAAGCAAGGCTGAGATCTGAGGGCAGTATAAACTAGAACTGCACTATAAGGATAGAGCCACTACTTTTCATTTCAAGAAGCCTGCGTGTATCTCCAACACCTTGTTAAGCAAATTGGAACGAAGAAGTGACCTTTAAGCTGAGCTAGCAAACATTTAATCAGGAATAAGTACTCCTTGGTTCATCTTACTCTCAGCTTGATTGCTTAACATATATTAAATTAGCATGTCTACACCTGTGTGAGCAAGGTATGGGATTTTCATGTGAAGGTAGACAAAAGAAAAGCCAGCTCACTTCTCTCTTATCTAAGAATATCAAGTTTCATTTAAGAAACCAGCTTGAGCAAGTCTCCAATGACATCAAACATGTATGAAAGCACCAGCATGCTCAGTTATCCCAAGGGCTAAGGAGAAACAAATCAAGAGTCTTGCATTAAGTGTGCTGGGCAGCATGGGCTCGTGACATGATTCACTGACGCGAAGCATATCCTTCATTCTTCTTGCGATGTCGTTGTTGAATCAAGTGACTTGGTCAGCTATGGGGACAAAGACAGCTTGAAACTACCTGTGTCTCCATGAGGAATTTGAGATCGAGCAGACAGCAATGCTTCTGCCTGCCAACTAACTCCCCACACCATACCTGTACAGTGTGAGAATTCTTGACTGACCAGACGTAGATAGTGAAATTGAAATAACTATAATCTTTTGGGTGATGACAACTTTTCCACAAGGGAAAAGAAAGCATGTCTTAACTGACAACAAAGTATTTTTTCCAGAAAGATATTAGTTTATTCATAAGGAAAAGTCATAAAGAAAAACTCAGTGGATTATAAGACACCCTGAAAGGGAAGCCGGCATTCCAAAATACTTCTGATTACAGAAAAAACTCATTTTTCTGTCTTTAGGTAATACCTGGGAGCTCCCAGGACTTTCTGCTTCTGACAATATTTCAGTACCTTCACTGTCCCAGCCAGTTTTCAGTTTTGGAAGTCCTGACTCCAAAGTCAGAATTCATGAAAGCACCAAAGTCCTGGCTCACACCAAGCCTCTTGGCACACCTGCTACACAGTTCAGGAATCCTGGGATGGCCACAGAGCACCTGGGTAGCCTTTCTCACTAAGAACTGATACTGGGAGCAGCTTCCTGCCTTACATACTGGCAGCTAGCTTCTCAAATAGCCAATACTTACAGAAAAATTCAGATTTGCCAGTGTTTCCAAAAGAAAAGTTTTGAAACATGAATTTCTGAGAAGTATTCAACTTTGGACTATCTCAGAGCAAAGAAACCACGGGTTCTGAAATGTCAAAATGGCAGGAACAGGCTGGTTCATTAGGTCTTTAACTAAATGGTTTTCAAAAAAGAAACAAAATATTTACATAGAGGGATTTTTTAAATTGTTGTGATCTCATTTTTAGACACAGCTGGACATTTGCATCTAAGTTAGTACACAAAGAATATGGTCACAATCAAGGCAAATAATCTATACCATACATCACTTTCGCCTTTTGATGATGTCATCTCTAGAAAATCATTCTCCTTTTCATTATTTCACCAGCAGATCCCATTAGGACATTCCCTATAATCAGATCAAATTCTCTTTCCCAAGAAGGTAAAATAAAAAGGCAGAATGATCAACACAAAAAGCAACCAGTAATCTGCTCCCAATCCTCAGAGGATGTCAGGGATTCACCAAAAGCACAGCAGATGCCTAAAAGTACCAGTATTCTCAGTCTTGTGTGATCTTTTGGAGCTGCTAAAGGCAATGCTGGGACTGTCTTACAACAGGGAGATTGTATAATGGGCATTAATTGAATTTAACAATAGGGAAGTTTTATATACCAGAGTAAACTCATCCCAGAGATCTTCCCAGAACTAAATTCAAACAAGCAAAAAAAAATAAAATCTGTGTATGCACAAGTCTGAATTTTCATACAGGAAAACGGGATTTAGATCCATGACTGCCAGATGGACCAAGTGCTTGTGCAACACACAAAACTCCATCCTATTGCTTCTGCCAGCACAGGTAGATGCACAGGATAAGGACTTGGCGCAAGATACGCAGGAAAGGGCTTCTCTTACCCTATATGCACACTCCAAACACGGCTCTGCTCAGGCTATACCTTAGCTCTGCTTCCTGCAACACTGGGAGAAGCAAAGCAGTTAAATGCCTTTCTCAGCAATGCAATATTCTCTTCCTCCTGATTTTTGGCTCTGACGTTTCCTGGCTCACGTTTAATATGTCCACAACTAATTAAAAGTTCGTTAAGACATCAAGGAGACATGTGCAAACAAATTTCAAGGCAGCATGTTTTTAGCCATAAATTATTTAAAATCTACTCATTATTAAGAAGTAAGCACACAAGGCTGTCACAATGAATCCATCTCTCAACACAGGATTATTATCTACTGCATTTGGAAACAACTGAGTAACACTGCAGAGGAGACCCAAGGGGACTAAGACTGGAGCATGACCTAATAGCTTTTAATTGCTGAGGGAACAAAGGCTAAGAGGGTTCCTGACTGTGCATTTCTACCAGGTAAAAACAGCACAGTATGTCAGCCACAGGAGAATAGAAAATAAAAACAGGATAACTATAGGGAAATTAGAAAATCACAGATATTTTTTGCTACCAAAATTTAAGAACACAAACATACTCAATCGTAGAAGAAAATAAACACTGTATTTTGCAATAAACATCACAAGTTAAAGGAAGTCTAAGAAGTATGCTAGAGCACCAGAAATCAGCAGTTCATGCAGAAGGGCATGCAGGGAGGGCACCTCTTTGAAGGAATGGCATTCCACTGACTGAGTGGGAGATCTGAAGTATGCACAAGCCAGCAACCAGACACCGTTCTGTGACAGGTGAAGGGCACCCATCCTACCTAACCCTCATGGCAGAATGGTGGCCACTCATCTGAGAGCAAAGGCTGCAGCTCCAGCTGAGTCAACAAATGGTTTCAGGACTAGTGCTACAGCTGTGGGTTCAGCTACTATGGGGCTTGCTTTGAGAAATCCGGTCTATTGGGAGCTGATGGTGCCTGTCTGCCAGAGAAAGGGAAGAAAATTTTTGGTCATAGGCTTGCCAAGCTGGTGAAGAGAGCTTTAAATTACAGCTACTGGGGGAAGGGAACCTCAATCCACCCCAATCCTATCAGTTTGAGGTCAGTGACAACAATAAATTCACAGAAGTCTCCAGCTGGAGCGCATGGAGTTCTGCCTGGGGATGGATGAGGAGCTCACTGAGAGCTTATGGGTCTCTCTCATTGCAGAGGAGGCCAGTGCTGAGGCCAGTGCTGAAGCCTGAAGCAGGCTGGCACTCCAGTCTGCAGCACTGACAAACTAAGGCTGAGAAGACACTTCCACTATAACCCATAATTTTGCATCACTTCCCTGCTGCAGAAACAACTTCCTGTGAAACAAGGAATTTGGAAAGAAAACATGACATCTGAAGCTGAAGTTAAGCTCAAAGTTTAATTTTGATAGAATAAACATTAGCTGGAATATTCAGAGACAATAAATCTCCTTACTTAACTTTTTTCCTCAAAACCTTACAATTCATTCATTTTCCTACCCACGGCCACAGCTTCTTTCTCCAAAGAAGTAGGACACCTGTGTATCCCAGCAAGTTCTAGACTACTTAAAAGTCAGTATAACTAACAAAGAAAGGAGAAGGAAGATGCAATCTCTAACCTGTTTTGCTGTTATAGGCAAAGGGCTCCCCATATACCTACTGAGCCACTTCTGTAAAGCCAATTCCTTTCTGATAAGGAATTTCAAAGGCATAGAGCAGAACACAGATAAATGACTGCAAAAGAATCCAAGCCTGACCCATGCCAGAGCGCTGTAGCTGGGAAGAGTTTGAATTGAGCAGAGAACTCACACTTGGAGGCACCCAGTCTAAAGGCCTAGGTGTCCTCAGGGAGCCACTGAAGCTCCTAGTTTTAAAGGTCAGACCTATTTACAGAAATAACATCCTAGGACTGTCCTGCCCTCTAAAAATAGCACAAAATGGACATGATACACCCCATGAAGTTCTCTCAAAGAAAAGGCCAGCGTTACCACTTTACTGCAGCTTTCTGTAAAGGCCTCCACCTCGCACTGATTTAAGGCTGACAGAAACATACTACACTGTTGTCTGTGCAGGTGCTTCTGACAAAGCCTCAAGTAAGCAAGTTCAGAATCAGACAAAAAGTGTTTGTTAGAACCTACATGAAACCTGTAATACACTTTTAAAAAATTATACACTTCTCAATTACAAAGGGACATGATGAATGAAGCACATTGTGTTAAGTCACCTCATTTTACGCATAACATACAAGCCAATACCCAACATGAAGTAACAGTAAACCTGTTCAGAAGCATGACACAAATACCAGGTAGGAGTTTACTGTTGCTTATCTCAAAGCACACAAAACACTGCTGAAACAATAATCTTCCCCATCCACAAGGTGTAAATCCATAGTTGCACATACCAAAATTACCAGAAATTTACCTCTTTACTATGTCCCTGTATCCCACAGCACTAGAATTTAAACATTTTTGGCTGAGAGTTGAGAGGAGTAAGTTGCAATGAAAAAAATGACCTGCTATTAGTATCATAGAATCATAGAATGGTCTGGGTTGGAAGGGACCCCAAAGATCATAGAGCTCCAACCCCCCTGCCACAGGCAGGGCCACCAACCTCCAGGCCTGAATCTACACAAGGTTGCCCAGGGTTCCATCCAACCTTGGCCTTGAACACCCCCAGGGATACTTCTCTGGGCACTACTACTTTGGAGAGATGTAATAATAAAAAAATTTCCTCAACCTTAACATGCCAATGCTCTCCAAGTTTAAGGGGCCAAGAGTACTTCAGGGACAGGACCTCAAGGCAGCACAGAGGACAAATGATCCCCATGGCTTCCCCTGGGCAACCATCCTAGCCAATGGAAGGGAAGAAGGCGCACTTAACCAAAGCCAGCCTTCAGAGGAAAAGCTCCTCAGACCCAGAGCAGTGAGGGATTTGAAGAGCAGCAGAGAACAGAATAGGAATGCAGGAAAAACAATGTCTATATTCAGTGACTGGCACAGGGATTTGCACAGAGAGGGATGAGGACAATTTCCAAAGATTCTCTGCTAATCCCCACAGCATTCCTCAAAAATGGAACGCTCTCAGGTGATTCCAGCTTCAAACTTACTCAGAAAACCCTTGGTAACACAAAACACACAGAAGGTTTGGATTAGAATCCAAAACATATGATGGCAACTAATCCAACAGTTCATCATAAAAATCAGTATTTCAAACAGAAAAACCTGTGCTATTGATTTTTCTCTACTCCCTCAGGAATTAATTTTGGTTTGCTCTCTATGTCTCTATGGCCATTTTTATCTGCAAAGTAACTGTATCTAAATGGAAAATTACAGATTCTAGAAAAAATGAAAGGTACCTTTTCTTCAATTTTCCCCCTCAATTTCCCTCCATGCTCCTAATTGCTCCCTGTATTATTGCCATCAGGTTTCGGTCTGCACCTAGCTCTAGCTTGCAGCCATATACAAAATTCGTACCACGTCTTTTATTCATCCAGTAGATCCCAGTGCGAGCAACACCATGTACTTCCCAACTGTAACCCCATGAATTGCACATAAATTGCACATTAGTATCTGCAGGTCTTGAAGAACAGTGAGATCGAGACTTCCCTTTCCTCTCTGCTCCTCATTTAACAAAATGAATGCTGCCTGGCGTGAAAAGGTGCCTGGCTCGGGTTATTAGTCTCCCCCCAACTACACTTTGGGTTATGTGCATAATGAACTACACCCCAAGCAGTCCCAGCAGGGCACATCTCAGCCAGCTGCCCCTTCTGCTCTGTGGGAACTCACCCCAAGCAGATACAGGAAACATACCCCTTGTTCTATCAGTAGTTTAACGTCAGCTAACAGCACAAAACCATTTGCATACTGCAGTCAAAAGCCACCCCTGAAACATCTGAAAGGCTATTCTAGGCTTTCTCCAAACCTTGAGCTTTTGAAAGCCCTTCCTACCAAAAAAAAAAAAAAATCATTACAGTCTATGTTATTAATTACTCTGAGCATTGTTCTGATTCCTTGTGTCTAATTCTTTTTCTGCAACTTCTGTTTGAATTACAATTGGTTGTATTTATGTGTTCTCATTGGTTTAGCATGATTGTGTTTCTTCCACTTCTAACTGCAGTTGTTCCATTTGCATAACATTTCAAATTATAATTCAGATCTCCTGGGGCTTTATTTCTGTAAGATTTTTGTCTTGAGCTGGAAGACATAATAAGCATACAGGATTTTCATTTTTTCTAACTGTTGGTAATAAGACCATTTTTTTTTTCCACAGACATAATTGAATAACTCTAGGGAATACCACAGGGTAACAATTACATTAAATTATTAAAAACATCCTTTTAAATCTGTCTTGTGATCAGTCAATAGTAAATGATACTGGTTTTTTTTTTTTTAAAAAAAATTAACTTTATCAGAATAGTAATACCTGAAAATATAACCAACTTTAATTAACAGCTCATTATGATGGAAACTTCTTACTTATGGTAAGACGCTGTGTGTAAACAAACATGCCCTTTCTTATCCCACATAATTAATATGTGTAAAAGACAGTTTGGGGAATCCACCTATGTACGAATCATGAATTTCAATTTGATTTTTAGGACCCATCTCTATTCTTAAACCCTCTACTGCATTCTGTCTGCTGCTTCAGGTACTTTGGAGAAGGGGAGTGTCAGAAGATTTGTCTCAAAACAGACATTATTAAAGATTATCAATACCTGAACCGGTCCTACCCAGGGAGAATGAAAGAGTAGCAATGTCCTTGACAAAGCTGGCTTTCCCTAACTTCTCTTGGAGGGAGCTGAAAGAATCAAATTTTCACAGAAGCAGAACAAAAGGTTGAGGTGTCTGGCTTGGAGAAATGTGGTTTAAAAGAGTGGGGGGTGGCAGGAGGGGGTACAGGGAGGAGGCCAATACTTGAATAAACAATGGAAAGTTGAGCGACATAGGGAAAAATGGAGAGGCAACTGCCTACAACAGCATGTGAAGAAGAAACAAGCTGTCAGCAGACACTCAAACATGCAATTCAGATTTTAAAAAAAAAATCACACCAAAGGGAACACGAATCCCCTGAAACTTGTACCTAGCATCAGTAACTTCCCCAGTAAAAGGGAGGCTGAGACAGCATTTTTTATTGCTTTATGCACAGCCACACAGCTCCTGCAGTAGTTAAACTACAAACCCCATGGTTTGGGAGCTTTCACAGAGCCTCTTCTTGTCTCTTCTTCCACACTGTACTGAACACAGGAGCTGACGTATTCACCAAAGGAGCTGTGAGATACACTGCTATCTGCACTGCGCTGGAGAGGTAGCAAGGCAGTTGTATCATCGTTCCATTTGCACACATAGCCAATGAACAGAGAACACTGTGCCCAAGAAGCATACCAGAAAGCCTGGGAGAAGAGAATGGTACAGTTCATGCAGGCTTGGAGAAGTGGACATACTCATCTGGTGTGCTGAAACCCACCAGGACCTGCCCAGCTCCTGTGCAGCTGTGAAAGTTCAGCTGGAACCTTCTCCACTGGGAAACGACTGCAGAGCAAAGCTATACAGCAGAGCCTGGGATATAACACTGGTAAATCTATTTAATGGTAAAGTCAAAAAAAGATCACCTCTAGCAGTTCAATTTCTGAGGTTGTAATTGCCTCGAAATGCCATTAAACTACTCTGTTATAAAGGGAGTATTTTAAGAGGTAAAAGTGAAGGAGTCGAAAGCAGTTTGGAGATTTCATTCTTTTACAAATATATATCAAGTAATTACCAATGAGATCCAGGCACTTAACCCCAGGCATGAATCTCAGGAACAAAAGGAAACACACACCTCAACAAGAGCTGAGCTTCAGCCACCCTGTAACTGCAGCACAGGTTGGTCAGGACTACACCTTCAGGACTCCTACTGACCCTGCAGCACTGGAGCACGGGGAATGTCTGAGCAGTGAGCCTCAGTGTTCAGTCTACATACACTATGACTGCTGACAGCTGAGGCACAAAGAGACTTACTTGAGAAATTCACACTTACAGTGCTGCCAGGCAGCAGAAACACTTAATTCCATTGCTTTTCAAAAAAGCATCTAGCAAGGTGGAGCACAGATTGCAGCTCCTTCTGGGAAGAAGTAAATGTCTCTGTGTCACGTATACAGGTGTCTGAAACACACCTAGGTAACCCATAACCAGAAACATTCAGCATAGCACAGCCACTGGGAAACAGTGGTAATGAGGATCAAGCCAATTGGTCTCCTCATTCCCAATAAGAAAATGTTTAAATAATCAGGGCAAGGTGCACAGAGCTTTGGTCCCAAAGGTCCCCAATTGGTTACTTTAACTTAGCTCTGCTCACCTCTTCATAGTCCTGGAATATGGGATGTCCTAGATCTTGCTGCTGTTTCTTCTCAGAGACTCAGAAGGTCAGCAGACAGGTCTGCTCAGTACAAATGGCACAACCCTAAAATAGGCAGATTCCAAGTGAAATGCCATCCACAATGGGTACTGTTCCACCCCACTTCTGATTCCACAGCAGCTCATTCAGGCCAGCCTGTACAATGCTCCACAGCACAGGAGCACCCACAGTGTTCCCACCATATAAATACATAATTAACACTACAGTGAAGTATGCGCAGTGACAGTAAGAACACTGATCTCATCATAAAAATGGGCAGCTACTCTTCTAATACTGCACCAAAACTTAGTCAAAGTCCTACAAACCTACAAAACTGATCATTCAGATAATAAGCATTTCCAAGAAAATTAGGCATGAGACTTAATGCCCAACAAGAAAGATAACTCTTGGGAAGATATAATCCCTGTCTTTCTGTAAACTCTGCAAAGAAGCAGAGTATAAGTTCACCAGGGGCAAATTACAACCAGAAGACTGTTAGTTCTCCTGTTAGCTCAAGTTCTACCAGAAAAACATCACCTGCACAGTTCTGGTGCCATTCACAGGACAAAGGGCTGGATCAAACACAATGGAATGGCCTTTAACACAAACAAAACAGGCCTCTTCCCCATCCTCCCAAAGATTGTTTTTACACCAAGAGAGACAAAGAGTTTACTGGAGGGACCTGTAGTGGACGCTCATAATGGGGTGGGTGTGAAGCAATTTAGGCTGAAGAAAACATGATGCAGCTCTTCCAGGACATGAGTTGTGACAGGGTTTGCACCAGAAAAGGAGAGTGAAAAGCTAGAAGAACCTGCGTATTTTAAGAGCCTGATTTAAATCTTATTATGGACAGGAATATCTACTCCAAAGCAGAATTAATTTTCTCAATGTACCACACCTAAAGAAACCATAGCCCAGCGTTTCCAATCATGACAGATTCATTTTCTTCACATTATTAACTTGGCATTTTATTTCAGAGAAATGTTATAGGCCCTCCACATAAAAATGTGTCTCGCAAATGCAATTCTCAACTAAACAGCCTTCTAAGTGTTGCTTGCCTTTGAGCTTATCCCTGTGGGAACACTGAAGGAAGAAGTCTGTACATGGAAGAGAGATTCATACTGAAGAAATTCTCTGAAGTAGTTCAGTAACCCCAGATCTTTTGGTATACAGTTTCAGAGCCTCCTGTACTTCAGGTTTTATTAAATCTGGGTACCGCATTAGAATAAACATTTGTCTCAGCTTTTCAAAACATGTTCATTGACTGTAACTAGCTTCAAACTACAGGCCATTGGTATAAGTGCTGTTATTTGAAGATCCCAGGTTGAAATCCACTAACAGAAACATTCAACACAAGCCAATCTCTCTCCAGCCTGCTCCTCTGTCCATCTGCAAGGATGGCAGAGTGCCCATTCTTGGGCTGTAACAACAAATTGGCTGAGGAACAACAGGCCTTCAGAACCTGGCTGAAAATAAAATCAAATAAAATCTGTGCTCCAGCCTTGACCCGTGATAGGAGTCCCTACACTCACTGCTTTACCCTTCTGTGAACTTACACCAGTTTTTGGGTTTTAATTTAAAAGTTGTTGGTGGAGTCATAGCCCTGGGGTTCATCCAGACAGCTGGCTTTGCTATTTGGAGGGAAGCAGGGATCATTCTGCAGCTATTAAAAAAGCATTGTCAGAGAGCACAGCATCTTAAATGGCACCTGTTGGCACTTTATGTGCCACACAACAATGCATGCAAAAGATGACAAATACCCTGCGCAGTTTGGGTTGTCTCCAAAGATTTTAGTAGGTTGTTTGTCAGGAAAGCCCTAGGGCTGGTTGAATGTTACAGTGCAACAGAAAAATCCTGCCAATGGGAACTGTATGGAAACAGGATCGGTGTTACTAGCAGACTGGTAGAACTACAGAAGAAAACCACAAGAGAAAAGCACTGCTTAGAAACAGAGGATGGACAGCAGACTTGATCTCCAGATGTGCCTACTGAAGTCACTGAAATGCCCCTCTGTGTCTAACAAAACAAAGATGCACTTCCCCATTTGGGATCACTGTGCTCTGCTCTCCTGGTCTGCTCCAGCTTTTACCCAGGCACAGCAGAGCCGTAGGAGGTAGAACAGGCCAGTATCCATCTCTTCCCTTAAAAGGAGGGAGGAAATAATAATTTCTCTCCTTGCCAGTGTATTTTGCTAAAGATAATTTATTCCCCTCCTTCTCCTGGTTTCTCTAAATAGGATTTCTTCTTTCCTAAAATTTCCTCTAAGCATTAGGAAAGCATGTCCCAGAGAAGAACACAGGAGAGCAGATACTGGTGAGGTGTAGTAAGGTATCTACCATACAACTTCATCACGAAGACACAAATCTGGGGATGTATTAGCTCTGAAAGGAAAAGCAGGTTAGGACCTGATTCTTAGTACAGTAAGACACTGACAGTTTAAAATACTAATTTCCAAATTACTTAGAAAGCTGAACTTGCTAAGAATAAAAAACAACTCTTAGCCAGGTGCTGTCAGCTACATGAGGGGCCAGGCTCAGATACCTGACTGTTGCTCTTATGATTTCAGTACTGATGGTTGGAGCCCCACGCAGACACCTGGAGAAGCTTTACTTTCATTGAAAGAGTGTTGCTGGTAAAGACTTTTAATTCCAAGGGAAGAAAGCAGAAACATACTTTAAGTGGAGGAAAAAGAAGCTGAGTGGGAAACAAAATAACCTTGGAAAAGCCAAGGAGTAACAAATCAGTAATATCTTCTAGGTAAGGCACTACTGTCCCCAGGATCTCTTGGCGAAGTACCTCACTGCACCCTTTTCCTCACAGCCATGAGGGGCTATTGAACCAACATTTCCGTACTAGCAGGAGACTTATCCCTCATTCCCTGCTGTCACAGTTGCAGTTTGCTGTTTCAGTTCAGCTCTGGGCTCTAAGAGATGAATGGCTCTGAAGGTGCTACTTAAGGTTATCTCAGCTGCAGTGCACATGCTTTTATCCGCTGATAAGTAAAAAAGGACTCCCTCACTGGAGGCCACCTCATGATTCAGTCACGCCTTCCAGAGCTTCTGCACAGGCAATCTGTTTCCCACCAGCCACTCAAAGCCACAGGGGCTTAGTACTGACTCTCCAAGGAGGAAACAATGGGTGCATGAAATCACTTAAACAATTCTTTCCTACAGGGATGCAGACTCAGGCTAAAATAAAAAAAAACATGAGCTGGTATTTTTTTCTTCCCTTAACCTGCCTTGCTATGGAGATGACACTGATGCAGTCTCTGCTTTTGTCTCCTCTTCTAAGGTCCTTGCTGCTTTCTCTTGCACTTGTCTCTACCCCCAGTAACTTCAGAACTCGAGTGTGATTTCATCACAGGTCTCTGAGGTTGCTAAAAATTTAATTTAAAACACAGGCACCCCAATAGGGGAGAAATGCCCTGTAAACTCTACAAACAAGGCAAACAAAGCAATGGAAACTGCTACTGTTTAAGACACCAGAAAATCCACAGAGGAAGAAGCATTCACCCATGCTGACCGAAGATTACAGTCACAGAAAGGAAACTGCAGGAAACAAAACCCCTCCCAGTCTTATGGGCATGTTATATCCTGCTTTCCAGTGGCTTACCTTGAGCACATGCAGGACAGCACTGCATCCTCAACAAGGAGGAATACATACCCACAGCCACAACAGTATAACTGCATCTGAACCAAGTGCAGTAGCCTGACATTCGCGGTTTCTTTCCCTTGCACGCATTCCCAGGTGCAAGGGAGTATTCCCTTCCCTTCATCTCCTTTGTCTCACTGGAGCTACAAAGCTGCCCTGGGTCCCTCCTCTCCCTGCTCACCAATAAATGCAAGCAGCAATCTCCCTGTTGGTGAGCTTCAGGCCACAAACCAAGTTCTGGAGTAAAATACAGGAAGAAGAAAAAAAGATTAAATTCAGATTCTGCTTTTTAACTAGCTACCTTACTGATCAAATAAGGCTCAGAGGAACCAAAATTGAAAGAAATGTGCAAGCTTCTTAAAACAAACACAGAGTTCATACTAGACAGAGACAGGGACACTGTTGGTTTGGCTCAGGAAATGTCAGCGACCAATGTTCATAAGCGATAGCTCCAGAGTCCTCTCCTGACCTGGTGAGACAAAATGCAAGAACCCTTCACTTGGCTTATAGAGGATAAAGATGCCACAGGCAGACAGAATTAGTCATAGCAAGAGCACGGACAGAACAGGTGATGGTACTGGTCATGAATTTCAAGAGCCAGGCTGCGGACAGGCATGTCAGCAGAAGACAACCCATTAAGAAGAGATATGACTCATTCAGGGTGATAGGTCATCATAGGATTCCTGTTTTGTGCCCTACAGTCAGCTATGCAATAGATCATGATTACCACCTAGCTTGTTACAGTGTCTTGGGCAAGGGAGCATGGTTTGGCTAAACCTCAGGGAAGAGACATTGTGAGATGCAGTGGTGAATGGAGGTCTTGAATCGGGCCTATGCTTCACCAAGAGCCCACAGCCATAAACCATGTCTAGCTGTTATGATTTGGGTTGGGATTTTGGTTGGTTGTGTTTTTTTCCTGGAACAGAACCCTTTGATACACTTCTGCAGCACACCATAAGTCAATAGAAATACATCAGGATTTTTCTGGTGAAAGCTTACTAAAAACTTGCAAAAGCAACAAAAAAAAATAAGGCAGACAGCATTTTCAGACCACATTAAAAAAATAAAATCAAATCTTTCTTTCTCAACATTTGCTTTGGCAGTCTTACAGTGTAGCATTCCAGACAAGTACCTCCTAGTAATCTATTAAAATATTTTTGTGCTTACGGTATTTTAAAGGCACTGGTATATTGGGGGTTTTGGGAAGGCTGGGGGGAACAAGAAGAATAAAGGAACGTGTGTTTTAGCACCAGCCTGAAGTGCCATGGTGCGATGAGGAGCTCTGGGCTGGCACCAGACATCAACAGCCTGCCAGAACCCATGCATCTGAACAGCTAGATCCTTTCTGGCTCCTTTAACCAAGACAAACAGGAGCTGTGGGGCCTGGTAGTAAGCGTGGAGGTGTTGTCTCCACTGTTTTCCTGTGGGTTCATCTGTGGCTATCCATCCCACATCCTACCACAGTTTTTACTCCTTCCCTAAAAGCCCCATAACTCAGATAATATATCACCGTTTTACAACCAGATGTAACTCAGTCTGGGCAAGGTCACCACAAGCAGCAGTTTACCCGAGCAAAAATGTTTAGCTGTGCTCATGGTAAACCAGAAAGAAATCTTTCTGATTGTTTGTGCCAGAGCACCATAGCCTTGCCAGAATAGCAGACTCCACACCCACAGAGCCTTCCTTCAAAGGCTGACGCTGAAATCCTAGTAAAATGCGCCAGTGACTATCTCCTATCTCTCCTGTGCAGGGAAAGGGGGTCTCTTTGGCTGACTGACAGCTGAAAAGATCCTGGTGCCTACTTTCCAGCCAGTTGACAGATGTTTAAGAGAAGCTGTCAACTCATTCTCCATAAAGCAATTTTAAAAAGTCTAGCATCTTTCAGCTCACATTGAGCACGAACAACACACTGAACCCCCAAAATCCCAATACTAATTCCACCAGCGAGAACTCACCAGAGATCTAGACCAAACATTGACTGTACAGGTATTTTATATAAAGTCAAATAAAGGAACTAATCTATTTAATGCAAATTCTCATCAACATATTTCACTGCATCTGTCCACTGAAGTTTAGAACTCTGCATTTAGGGATGCGACTATCACAGCACCTTAACTGTACAGGTAACTACATAGAACCAAGAACACTTGATATAAAAAAAAATCCCAAACTTCTTAAGTTTTCCCACATGGGGAAAAGAATACATTTTACTTCTCTTGGTCAAAGCATAAGCTCACCATTTGATTTCAACTTGTTTGATAGCAATCTGCTAATATTTGTATAAGGGTCCTCGAAGGATCAGAGGGAAAACAGCACAAAGAAAACAGAGCAACATAAAGCAAACTTCAAGACATCTGGTGAATGCTTAAGTAGTAGGAGAAATGAAAATGATTAATAGTATAGTATCAGCACACAACAGCACAGTGGAAGCAAGATAGGTAGGTTTTAGAAAGCCAGGCTGTTACACACAAGGTGGAATGACCCTGCAAACATTGGTTGTTGAAGGACAAGGTAGCACGAAACAAAAACCAAGTTACTGATGCCTGTAACACCTGGTACTAAAGAGCCAGGGCAATGGGCCAACACGCTGATGAGAAAGACCAAAGCACAGTAATTATTCCTCCCCTCTCATGAAAAAGCAGCAGGGTTAATTTTATCCTGGAACAAAAACTATATGCCACTGAAGGAGCATTATTGGATCAGCTCAATATCTAGACCTAGCTGTCTAATAAGCTTTTTTTTTTTCCTAAGCACTTGGCAACAGTAAACAGATCACATGGCATTTTGCAAATTATTGTGCTTTTTTTTTTTCCTTCAAATAGGCATTAAGAAGGGAACAAAGGGGTTTACAGTATAACCTTACCAAAAAAAAAAAAAAGGAAAAAAAGAAAAAAGGAAAGAAAATAAAAGTTTTATTCCTCTTTAGATGAATGACCGTGAAGTCAGGGAAATTCTGAACTTGGGCTCATACGCTGAGCAAAATGCAGACCTGGAATACAAAAATGTGAGTTGTGTCACTCAGTTGTGTCATTTCCCATGCCTTTAAAAAGCAGAGCTCATGAGTTTTCCATGAAGTGAATTCAAATAGCTATTCTTCTATTGCATAGCTAGGCAACAAAATCTAATATACTTAAATAAATAAAAAAAGCAGCAATTTTCTCACTCACATTTAGAAGAAAACCCTATAGATACAAAACAAGCAGAAGTGATGTAACACTTTGCAAAGCTGACAGCTAAACCCAGTAAAATTCACAAGGGACTTGAACTGCTTCCTTGGTGGTGCAGATAGTTAATGTCAAGATTTACACAGTCATAAAGGAAACAGGACTTCATGTCAGTGCTACGAGTAGAGAAACTGCCCCTTTACACATTAGTTTTATGTCTCTTCCATTACGATCCTCCATTTAGCGTGTCATCTGATGATGCCATACGTTTTTCAGACTGCTGCTGAGCTCCTCTTGGATGTTAGGGATAACTATAGTCACCGCACCAAAGGTGAGCTTCCTACAGGACAGACAGGACAGAGGTGTCCTGCAGAGGTGACATCTAACCTTTGAAATGTAAATAGATGGGAATAAGCTAAACTGTCTCCTCATACACTATTCAAATGACACCCTCCTAGACATGTGCATACATGGTCTATTTCCCACAACATGTTCCATCTCATTGTTTTCTATGCTGCATTAAAAAAAGAACAAACAGTTAATGAAGATGCTTCAGAAGTGCAGAATATTGATCACCAACAGCAACAGCTTTGGTGTTGTCACAGTGACTTCGATATCTTAAAAGATTTTTTAATGTTCTTGTAATACAGGCACTATGGAACAGGTTGCTTTTGAAGTGACACCCAGAAGCTTATCCTGTTCATTTCTTACAGTTCTTTTCTGTCCAGACGACTCAGCAGCCCCTCTGCCACCACAGCCAGTGCAGTGCACAGCATCATTCCTGCTCAGTGACTGGAACAGCCATGATTACATTGCCTGCCTCTATCCTGCCCTGCAAGCTTGTTAGATCCCATAATAGTAAAGAACTTGGCTCTCCTTATGACCCCTTCCTCCCTGACCTGCATTCAGATCACGGTTCACCAACCCACTGCTTTAAAGAAGAAGAGTCGTCTTTTTTTTTTCCAAGAGTGCACCCACACTGAGGGAATTGTTGTTTCAACATCTGCCCCCACTATTCAAAATAATTTTCCCTCTGCTGCATGTTCGTTTCACATTAATTCCTAGGAACAAAGTGAGGTTGCAATCATGTATTCCCCATTCCTGTACTAGATCTGTTTTAATACCAATTAACTATGCAAAGACCAGATTTTGAATCATTTAAACCAAACGTTAACTAAGCTCAAACACTCTTGGTTTTAAAATATGACCTCTTAATAAAAAATTATCTTCTCTTTTGCAGCTACTCATGATTCAGATCCTGAGGACTCTCAGCCTCTTACACAGACCATACAATAGAGGAAAGCACAAAGGCAAGGTCCAGAGCTATTGGTGTGGTAAGCATCCTGTTTCTAGTCTCCTATTCTATGTAGTCCAAACACTAAGTAGTACCCACCTCAAAGTAAAGGCACTTTGTTTCACAGGAAACTGATAATTACTGCTATTTTTAATGACTATTTTTAGCTGTTCTAGGATCTAACTACACACTTTTCCAGAGAAGAGGGTGATCTGTGGCTGAGCAGGTAGGAGCTAGCGGGGATCACGAGGCAACTGAGAGACTCCTACTCTTCCCCTGCTCCAGCCTGAGATCCCTCCCACAGTAGACAGTCCTCCATGAACTTCGCCAATTTGAGTCCCTCTCATGGGCTACAATTCTCCACACATTGCTCCAACATGTGTCCCCCGTGGGGTCACAAGTTCTGCCAGCAAACCTGCTCTGCCATGAGCTCTTCCCTCCATGGGGTGCAGGTCAGAGCTTGCTCAAGTGTGTGCTCCCCACTGGGTCACAAGCCTCATTCAGGTGCCTCCATCTGCTCCAGCGTGAGGTCCTCCACAGGCTGCAGGGAAATCTCAACTCCCCATCATCCTCCATGGGCTGCAGGGGGACACAGCCTGCCTCACCATGGTCTTCACCAGGGGCTGCTGCAGGGGAATCGTTGCTCTGGCACCTACAGCACCCCGTCTCTCTCCTCCTTCACTGACCTGAGTGCCTGCAGAGTTTCTCACATCATCTTGCTCCCCTCTCTGGCTGCAAAAAGCTGACGCTAGTTTCAGGTTTTTTCCTTGTTAAATATGTTACCCCACAGGCATGACCGCTGCAGGGACCCCCACCCATCTTGCAGCCACCTTCCCTCAGCCGCTGCGCTCCGGGCCCCCTGCAGAAGAAATGCACCAGAACACACCCCCATCCCCAGGTTTTCTGGCAACTGTCTTGTTGATCCAATGACATCATTTCACACTAACAGGCTGAGTCTCCCGCATAGGGAGCGCATACACTAATTTCTGTTCTGTTTTTATAGCAGCTCAATCAGAAAAGATCTTTCCTGTTTATATTTTATAGGCTTTAATAGTAAACAGATGTTTCTTCAGTACTGGCAGAGTTTCTCGCAGCCAGAGACTGTTAAGAGGTTACAGAATAGTGTGACTACCCCTTGTCAAGGGGGATGTTTTTCACAAGGGCCTAATTTAACCTTAATCCTACCTAAACCTTGTCTTGCTTCATAATTTTCATAGCTGTAACTTATCTAGATATGATCTTTTGAATCACAAAGCTATGATTATGGAGAATTTAACTATACTTATATGTTGCTGACAGAAATGATACATTATTTCCTTGGTAGTTTATCTTTTTGAACACTGAGGTTTGGAGGAGAATTTTTTTCAAATGTACAACAGAGAACGCTTTGCTATATAAGGAGTTACTTGAAAGTTGCCACTGCACTTTAAATTTAACCTGCATCCTAACTCTCCCAGCCTTTGAATGGGCTTGGGCATGTGATCAGTGGTTTTTCTTTGTAAAATCTCTTCTTTACCAGATTTGGAAATTGCTTTCCCAATAGCTAACAGGAACAGTTCAACGGTTTTTGCTTACTTGTGAATCCAGAGAGCAGGGGTCAGCACCTGACCCTCCCTACCCGGCCTTATGTTGTTGGGGCCCTCCTTGTAGGAGTGGTATTTTTGAAACACTGCTGCCAGGGGTGTGAGCTGCCAAGGGAGGATTTCCAGTTAACGTGAAAGCGTAGGTTCAGCTCATATTGGTTCCTGATTTAAACCTGACTTCAAATCTGTTGATACAAAACTGGTTTAACACCTTTCTATTCACTAAAAGTATCTGGCATAGAGGAGTCTTTACCCCTCTTCACTTCAGTTTCCATATACATATCAGTGCTTTCTTTGCCCGTAACAAGAGCCACAATATTCCTTCCGAAGCTTCTCACAACGACCCTGGTATTGCCAGGATCCCTCCCCCATCTACCCTCCATTGTTCACTCCCACCACTAAGTTAGATGCATTTGGATGGCGTGTGCAGTTTTGTCGTGAGCTGATCTGGCCTTAAAACACCTCTGTACTTCTGACAGGTTCCTTTCAAGAGCACCTGGTTTCCAGAACAGGCTCACAACTTGGCCACACGATAGCTGGAAGGACAGAAGGGTAAAACTATTTGCCACAAGAGACAGCAACATTTATGCCAGTGTGCCACCAAAACCAACACATTGTGGGACTACAACCTCAAGCACTTAAGAAATGAGGGCCATACCAAGTGGCCTACTGAGATACATCATGCTGAGAAAGCTCAAATGCCATAACAATTAAATCTAATTGTTAATGCAGTTAACTTTTAAATGAGACACTTGGGAGAGAATATCCTAGATTTCCTCTCCAATCCTGCTTTGTCGGCCCAGTGTTACCCACCACACTATCCCAAAGTCAGGTCCTGGCAGATGCTGCTGAAGTCTGCAAATGCCCTGTGCCCATGTGCAAGCTACCTTTCCGTTACAAACCTCACTCCTATCTCCCTCTCCCCAAGGAGGATGTCCACTGCCCCGCGGGCCCAACATGCCAGCGTGAGCTCAAAGAACTCATTCAGCTCTGAAAAAGGAACTTCCTAATACACTCACAAGATATCCCAATGACTTAAAACTCCTCCAAGGAAATTCTAATCTGTTTACCCCTACATAACAGATTTCCACATGTGTTCTTTTTTTTTTTTGAAACCAAGCATCCCATTCTGATAGGGTTTGATTTGGATCTTAACCAGGCAGCTCCAAAAAGGTGTTCTGGAATAACAGTTGAATCTCAAAGACCAGAATTGTTACTTGGATATTGCTAGCCTTTCAAGTTAAAACCAGGGCTATTTTGACATACTCATCATAGAGTGATGAACTTTTAAGCTTTTTGCTGGTACTTACAGAATGTACAAGTTTTTCATAGACATTAAGGCTCTCCCATGCAGGAAAGCATTTGGTTGTTTCCATTCCACTCTCCCACCACCAAAATAATCTGAGGTTTAGACAGGTATTAACACATATAAACACATGGGCTGTTCTGTATGAGCCTGTTTACCCACAAACCAACTTTTTTGTTTTTTACTTTTTTTTTGTAAGCGGACAAAGGCACCTCTACAGGAGGTGAAGGCAATGCTTGTTTTAAATAAGAATATAATATCCTCATTCGCCACTTTGCAAGAGAAGTATATAAAGAGATTCTGTTCTGGCACCCATTCCAGCTGTGCTCTTTCTGCAGTCTAGAGAAAATCCAGTGTAGTAACTTCTCCCTCTGTCGCTGCCTCACTCTTACCAGAATGCTTAAAAACATAGACATTTTGCAAGTTCTTGATAATTTCTCTCAGACACAATGCTATTTGCTGAACACAGACACAGCTTTTAGCAGAAAGAGTCTCACTAATGACTACACTTTGCCAAAAGAATTATTAAACTAAAATTTTATATGTGAAACAATTACAAGATGGGACACCATGCCAAAAAGTATCAATTGAGGGGAAAAAAACAACCATAAACAAACCTTAATTCCCCTAGTACTCTCACAGCTGCACCCAGGTCTCTGTTCAGCCAACACTGGGCTTCATTAATGGCATTGAATCACTGCAAAATGAGTTAAGAAAAACAGTGAATTCACCAGTGTGAATATCTCGCAGGAGAAAGCAAACTGACGCTGCAACACAACCTCCTGCAGAAGCATTCTTCCCAACAATCACCCGATGTCAGAACAAAATTAAGAAGTCCTCACTATAACATCAGATCACCTTGTATGTAAGGAGCCATTTGCACGTTTCAACACGTCAGAGCACTGTTGCTTACACCCTACACCCTCACACCCTACTCAAATCCCTTCACTAATAAGGACACTGTTCTACCCGGTTTAACGCCTCAGGGGACAGCCACCTGTTGTACAAAACTTGAGGTGTGTGACCAACGGCCTTATGATCTGTCTGTGAAATCACGCTGCACGTTTTCTCCTCTAGCAGTTGTTTCCACGCTAATTCAGTGTCATCAGAAAAAGCTCCGTAATACCTTCTTCATACCTCAAAAAACACCCTTCCCCTCTCAGTCTTGCTACCCGTCAAGCCTTCCCTCTTCTGCATATTTTTTTCTGGAAGCAACTGCTCCCATCCTCTGCTTTCTTGGTTTGCCTCTTACCCACTGGACTTATTTTTGTCTCACCTAAGGAGATTTTTAAGTCAGCTCTCTAGTTGTTATATCCTGTGGTGAACAGCAGTCACAGAGAGAGAGAATAGACATAAAACCTTTATCCCAGCTTCCCTTAAAAGGTTAGCTTTCAAACAAATCACAAGTGGCACGGATTTTTGTACTGCTCATTTTAAACCCAGTCATATTTTCAAAACTATTTATAGAATGAGTATTCCTGAGCAGATTTTCCCTACAATGGATGATATGGATTCTGCTTGCTTTGCAGGGGATGTCTGATGAGCAAAGACCTGTCTGTGAAAAAACATTATGATGATCCATGGATACAAGAAAGACATGCCTAGAAAATCTGATTTCCAGCTGCTAGCAATCGTGTGCTGCCTCAGAAACTGACTCCCACACCACCATGCCCAGGAACACATACCACCTCTGATGTAAGGGGAATTAGTCCAGCAGAAAGCAGCACCGTGTCGACAAACCCCCATAAAACACTTCAGTTGGGGTTTTACTGTCCTAGAAAATCTGGAAGACATGTGCCCTTCGCAGCTTGGGACCATGGCTCCCAACGTGAAGTCACCACACATTAACTGCGGTTAAGAGACCTTCCTTCCGTGCGCTGGCCCCACGTGCTCGGCTCACTGCTGAAACAAGGCGACACTGGAAGGACTTTCCTCCTTCCCTTGTGAGGATATCTTCTCACCTCTAATGCTTCCTGACCACTGTGGAGGCACTGGTAACAGGTAGAGTACAGCTGTGCCAAACAAACCCATTTTTAGAAATAGGGCGCTAAATCAGACTCCTACCTGGTGACGAGTCCTTAATCCATATCTGAGCTCAAAAAAACTCCGCATTTCCAAACAGGAGCAGACTCTGATTTGCCTTGTTCCAGGAGACAGAAGAGTGACACATTTTGCTTGAGTGACAGAAAAGCACCTCGCACACCACCTCACATCGAATAACCTGTTCCTCATTGAACAGTTGTATCTCTTGAAGCAGGTAATGTGATATACCTAACAAAAAAAAAGAACCTGGGGTGATGTAGGCATGGTGCTCTGTAACTGAGGGGAAACTCCAGAACTGCCTGGAAAACTCCTGATAAACAGCACTACGTAATATGGCTAATTAGGTATAGAGTCACAGGCAAGCCAGAGGCAAAATTCTGTCTCCAATAAAGGAAAAAAAAAAAAAAAAGCCAGGGTAGAATTTGGGATTGTGTACATTCATATCAGAAAGGTATAGTGATAGGAGCTTGCCAGGAGAATGTTGTCATGAATTCAAATCTTTTACACAGTTTCTAGTATATGTGAACTTGAGATGCCCACTGAAGTCACCAGTGTTTCCTCAGGAGTGCACACAATTCCCCAGGCATACAGAGGGACTGCAGTAAAAGGCCAAAGCTCTTCCCAGTCAGATTTTCAGTCTTGTAACGCTCCTAGAATGTTCCAGGCTTCTTTGCACAAACACTGCATCACCATGTCTTTATTCCATCTTTCTTTAATGTCAGTGAAGCATAAGTCACCATTTTGTGCTATTTCACAGCCAGACTCCCTGCTATAGCACTGGAAGTCTTCCCAATAAGAACCTTTTCTTCCTAGCTACCACACTACGTCATATGCGTGTAAGTATGTGTATATTGTTTGACAGCTACAAGTTTAATGTTACACCTCAATACTTTTCTGTTCCATAACTAGCTCTACATTTACAATTTAACATTGTGCAATAACTACATTCCTATCTTTTGTCTGGTAATTGCATTTCTATTGTTACTATTGTTTGGCTGATACCCTTGGTATTGCATGTGCTGCAATACAGACAACTGTCAATTTGTATGGTCCAACAACTTGCCCTTCACTATCTCAGCTTGTCCTCTACATCCACATTCCTGTACACAGGCTTTCGGGTCATGTTAGTAAAATATTTATTCTCATATTTAATTGATTTCCCATACCCAAGGAATACGTGCCACAGTCATTCATTGATTTTTCCCTTTGGTTATAATTAGAAGAAAGTTCATCTTATTATCATCTCTGTGAATATCCAAACAGATTCAATGATACCTTCAGACTAAAATAAAACCATTAAGTAACAGTTAAGGTAGAATCAACTATCATAGCATCAGAGAAAACAACATTTTAATTATTATTTCAAAAGAAAGCCAAATAGGTTGCTGAAAAAGAAAGTTTATGTTAAGGAAAGCCTTTGCAAAACCAGAAATTCTAGAAAGTATAGGAATGCTGTAATAGGATTTTACAAAACTGCTCCCTTTTGGCATTCCACAGAACTGCAGAATCATCAAGATTGGAAGGGACCTCTATAGATCATCTGGTCCAATCCCCCTGACAGAGCAGATTCACTTAGGGCATGTCACACAGGAACACATCCAGATGGGTTTTGAAAGCCTCCAGAGGAAGAGACTCCACACCCTCCCTGGGCAGCCTGTTCCAGTGCTCCATCACCCTCACAGTAAAGAAATTTTTCCTCATGTTGAGGTGGAACTTCCTATGTTCCAGTTTATTTACCTTAATTTGTCTTCCAACAGATTGTAAAGAAACATGTTCAGTAAACGTTATATATTCATGACAAAAATGCCCATTTCAACCATGCTCCACTCCATGTACTGCCTACATCATCTACCAGTATATACCATGCATGTATGCAAACAGATCTGTCCTGTGATTCACTCTCCAGTAGCAACACAAAGATCTCTACCCTATCTTAGTATGCACAATGGCAAGATAACCTAATCAAACACTGTAAATCGTACAGAGAGACAGGATAACACTTGGTTATTCAACTTCCTCACAGCCCCTCGAGCATTGCAGCTCCCCACAAAGGTCAGTGGCACGTAGGACATCAACAGTCTTTACTGGAGCTTCCTACAGAGGATACAAACACCTCTCCTGTTTCTTTCCTTCTGCCTAGGCCAGAGCTCCTCAATACAGTCAGAGCAAGCTATATTCAATAAAAAGGACACATTTCTCTCAACCCCTCATTAGCAAATAGCAGTAAAAGTGTGGTGCTCTTATGGGTAAGTCCAAGGAAGGAGATCACACATAACAGCACAGAGGATAAAGAGGAACACTTTCATTTGAAGTTAATGGGTAAATGAGGATGACAAAGGACAAACATACTAGAAAAGTCACCTTCTTCCTATTGATAGCTATTTGACCATGACAACCCTCTTACTGTTTATGATGCACAGCCTCCCTTGTGACTGAAGCTTCTGCATGAATCATTTTAAGATTCCAGTGTCTACCCAGCCACAGATACAATTAAGGCCAGCTATCATAGAGAACAACTGCATTTAAATATTCAGGTCTCTTGGCGTTAAGGTTTGCATCCAAAATACAGGACAGCTTCCTACAACTATTTTTGCATATACTCATAAGATCAAAAATAAAAGACATATGAATAATATCGTACGACTTGTTTACTCTCTGTTTCTACATTCACTAAGATTTGTGACATCTGAACTCTAGCCACAATTTGGGGTTTTTTTTTTTACGGTCAACATCATATCTTTCCCACTGCCATTTGTTTCCCAAAATTACTTCCATTGTCACAGACTTGAGATTTACAGCTGAAGCTGACAGGACCATTTATGAGCACTATATATTATGGGAAAGAAAAAAAAAAAAAAGAAAAGCAATTCATAAAGAAAAGCTGACTACTGCCTTAATTATTGAGAGCCTATTACTTCACAAAAGCAGTGAATTTAAGAAAGCAACAAAGTCATAAAACTCAATTTCAGAAGCACCATTCATATTAAAACTCCTCAAAAGTTGCATTTGACAGGGGGAATCAGATGTCTTCACAACTGATATTTTTGCCTTGTGTTTCTCAGTCTGAGAAGAGTGTTCCAGAGTTTTCCTTTGGGGTTCACATGGAGCTGATGTCAGGCCACCCGCCAGCTGCTTGCATTTCTTTAGCTTTTGAAACTCAGGGTGTCATTGTTCATACCTCATCTGCCTTTTTCTGTGGATGAAGGAGGAAACATTCTTTGTTAGTCTTCTTATTTCACTAGATTACCTAGCACATTACCCAATCAGATTACAAATCAGAGTGCATGCTTCAAAGTCATGACAACATGTTCTACCTACTGTACACTCCGTTGCCATCAGGCACAACTTTCACGTACTTACCACTTCCCTCATTTATTCATTGAAGAGAACAGTCTGTGCTATCAGTTAACCCGGTTAATATTAGGGGAATATTCAAATATTTTAATTTCCCAGTTCATATGGGGAGTTGGCATAACCCCATGCATTCAATACCTAGCTACAGAAAAGTTTGAAAACACACATTTATTTATACTGAAGACTTTAGCATAGAGGATCTCTCAATGGTATCACAAACTATTTATTTATTAGTTTTGCAATTTTTGCAATAACAACCCCTCTCACGAAATAGTACTGAAGTAGAGAATTTAAAATCATTTAAAGAATAAATCAAACTTCACACATACGTGTGTTTGCAAACCAGTCACAACACAGCAATATGCTCAGTGCTGCACATACACAGAGAGAAACAAGTCTGAATACACAGTCACAGTGTCTCAGCATCAACAAACCTGCCACGGTTCTGCTATGCAAAGTGTGGATGAACAGAAGATTTGCAGGCACTGTAAATATTCTTGCTAGGGTTATGCCTGGCTCTACAGGAACATGTGGTGTGGTATATAGTAGGAGAAACAAAGCCAGACGATGATGAAAAGCAGCACCTAAAATAATTGCAGTTCTTTCCACCACAAAGAACAGAAGATCACCACAACACAACCAGTGGGATCGGCTTTCCAGGCTGGTCACCAGTCACAGGGCAGCTAACAGTAATCCTCACTTAACATAGTAATTTCTATACCTCTGGTGAAACTCTGGCAAGCACAGGGTAAAAGGGTTCTGCATGGAAAGCTTTCTATTTTCCCTTGTGGAAATACAAGGCCACCTGCACGGAACCACCCATATGCACACATGTTGCAGGTGGACCTTACACCCCATCTGTGATGTGCCTCTGCTATTTAGAGCCAACATTGCAAGAGCATGATGGTTTTCATACGGTCGTATTCTTTGCAAAGTTAAAATGACTACTGGATGCTTCTCTACTTACCAGAGTAACTCACATTATGCTGCAAGTTAAAATAGGTGATGTTCCCTCCCCCTCACCCACTTCTTTAAGTGGCCAAAGGAAGAATGCTTTTATAACAGATAAATGCAAGCAGGTTGAGAAAAGATTGTTCTAGGAACTTCACTTCTCCCCGAGTTCATCCTCACTGTTAGCCCTGTACTTCCAAGGTGTGAAAGTTCCCCAACAAAACACTACCGGCCTCATCCTGGTTTTGTAAACGAAGTTGAAGTTGAGTGCAGCACAATAAAAAAATGCACTAAGGGTCACCTACCTCTTGAACAGGACTAGACACTACTTAAAATTTAGAGAATAATTACAAAATAGAGACAAAAGGAAATAATAAGGACTTTTACGAACAAAGTAAGCATTTCAGACTGTGCCATTCCAAAGGGATCTGTATTTTTACAGCAAACTGACAAAAACTGAAGATGCTGGAGACTAACATCTAAATTCAGCCACTGGGAAGGGCTGGTCATGCTGGTGAGTGCTTTGAAGGTAGACTTCTGAATGGCAAGAAAATGAATAGGGAGATCAAGGGAACATTTGAATCTGTGCCAACGATCCTTAAGGACTTCAGAAGGACAGGAAGCTCCTCATGGAAAAACAAAACCAAAAACACCCCAACATGCCACACCTTTTCATTTTCCAGCAAGTGCTGCCATAAACAAGATTGATCTCTGTTTAACATACACCTATTCTACACCTAAACACACCATCCCAGGATGCAGTGATTTGAAAGCATCATTCCCCTCCCCAGCAAACCAATTTAAGACACTTGTGACAGGTTCCATGTAGCCATTCAGAGCTGTGCTCTGCAGACATCCCCATCATCTCTTCTTTTGTCTCATCTTCTGGAAATTGCAACAGTGGAGTGTCCACCAACTTTATCTGTTGGTGACTATTGATGTTTGTTCTCTGTGTTTGGTTCCTGGCAAATCACGAGCATCCTAGAGGCAGCCATGCCTGTTATTGCCTTATCTGACTCCAACACGAGCTTCTTTAGGAGCTCTAGCACCAGTCACTTACTATTGTTCCCTGCTAACCAGCATCTTTGTCTTGTTTTTCCATCCATCCCTCATTGACCTTGATTAATCTGAGGAAGATTACATTGACAATAAAAATTTAACCATTCAAGAAAAGGCAGCAGGAACACGTTAACTGTCACTAACAAAGTGCCCTCGGCTGCTCAATCTCACTGCTGCTGCAACAGATCTTTTGGAACAAGGATCTGCTCAGAGAAGCTGGTCTATCTTCCAGCTGCTGACTTTCATTGGTTTGCTCATGCACATCCACCCTTTGTGCCACGGCTGCTGCCTTTGTGTAGTCAAAAGCCGCATTTCTTCAGTCTTCGCAGGGATGCCCCTCTCTTTCTCATTACTTCTTGTGAGGTGATTCAGTGAGAAGTGATCATGCTGAGTGGATTGGTATAGGTGTAGCTTAAGAGACAATTAATACAACTTTAATATAAGAATTTTCATATTTTTAAGAAAAGGCTAGTTTAAGAGAAAGCTGTAACTGTGTAAGCTGCTTGTGAGAGCAGAGCAAAACTTAACCATAACAATGCAACAGTAACAGCCTTGAAGATAAAGAAGTAAGAATTGGTGTGTTTTTAGGAATAGATTAGTTTTGAATTTTAGCAGAACTTTGCTGTGATCACATAAGCTGTTTCACGAAAGCGGCTACAAAACTTAGCCATAATAGTGCAACAGCCTTGAAACCAGAGGAAGTAGGAGATAGAGGAGTCATAAATAATGAGACTAACGACCAATTAAAAGACAGAGTCTATCTTGTTTTCAGTGAAAGACTAACTACTCGGTGCAGGTGTTGGGAGCCCAGATAAGCATGAAGAAAACCGTAAGGAGCATGCGCTGAGAGAGAGAAAGACGTCCAGCCTTCATCCCTGGAGACCACCAGAAGACCCCCTGAGTGTCACTGAGCATGCTCTATCTGGGAGGAGTTAATGTAAACGACTTCCTGGAGATAATTTGCATAACCCTGCCTTTTCTTAGAAATTATAATGAATATGTATAATTAATCTGTATAAATATGAGAAATTTGGCTTTAATGGGCGCACACATTTGGAGGAGTGATCCCCTGTGTGTCCAGCGCTGCAATAAAGGATACCTGCTTAACAGTCACCAAGGCTAGTGAGTTTTGATTCCGGCTTTCTGAGGCATCAGAGGTAGCATTGCTTTGTTATCCTTCCAGCTGCCAGCTTTTTCAGGGACATATCCCCAGTGGCAGAGCCACACAGCAGCCTTTCTGTTTGCTCCACAGCTCTCAAAATGAATGCAAAGCGTTCTTAAGCAATTCTTGCTGCATACTAGCAGCAAACCTGCTTCCTGGACCGGGTTTCTTTCCCACTAACCCACCCACTGCTGGAACCCCATATTTTTTGCATTACTGTCAAGAGAAATGGCCGAGAGACTTTAAATGCACACCCAAAATTCTCTTGAAAAGTATTCACTACTCTTGCCTCAAACACCAGTTTCATTAGCAGAGAGAAGCATCACGCGTGTTTAATCCGATGACATGGCTATTCCTCAAGCCCCAAAACATGCCCACTTGTGGAAAATAAGCAGTCTCACTTTCCACAGGGCAGAAATGGACACTTCACCTGCAAAAATGCACCTGTCAGTCTCTCCCAGGCCTGCAGCCCTGTCACCCCTCCCCAGCATGCCAGCATGGGGCAGAAACCTGCCAGAGAACAATGCAGTGGTCTACATACCCAGTTTTTCTACTGAAGTTGTGGGGGCTTTGTACTCTTGCAATCCTGAAACAGCGTTTTTAGCCGTGCACTAAGTGGTTTGTGCTCATCAAAAGCCTAGTAAATTTGTCCTGGAGTTTGTGTTACATGTTATTGCTAGAGAGGAGGAAGCCTTTCTAGTTCACCAGACATTGGAATTAATCTCTCTCAGGCAGACTTTTTTGTTTCTTTCAGATTGCCAGTAGGTTTGTCACAAAATTATGTTAACTGATGAGGGATCAATGGACTTGCTCTAACAAAACCAATAAGGATTCGTGAGTTAGAAGCAGCCAAAATATTTTTAGAAAAACCCTTCCATGTTCTCTATTCCTAAAGGAGCTTTGCATTTAGATGTAAAAAATGTATTTCCACTGGTATTTTGCTTTAGTATTTTGTGCTAGCCTGCTAATACGTTACTAAATGATGGCTCAAGTCAAGTTGCTGGCATTTGAAACAAGGCAAGCAAAACAATTCCACTCACAGCATGGAACTAACATTTTGAAATGGCCAAGTTATCTAGACATTTATCAGAAATTAATGGCACCAAACTTGCCTTTGGACTTGCACTATTAATCAGCTTGTAGCTACACACTTGCTTCTTTTTTCAGCTCTGAAAACAGAAGCATTTTTTCATTCATGTTTTAAAATACCTTGGAAGAAGAAAAGAACTGCTGCTTTCAACATGCAGAAAATCTTCCTTGGTTAAATAATATTCTCAGAAGTACTTGTCCTTACGTATAAATAACCAGAAAGAGGCTGTCATCTAACAGCACAGTAGTTCTCATTATTTCATTTAATGCTTGTAACAAAACAACAGTACTACAGACTCTCTGCAACAGAAAGTCAAGGCGACGAAGCTAGTGCTTGCCAAATTTATAATGATCTTATACATGCATGCCCAAACCTGGCAGCTGTCTGAAGCTTAAGATTTGACATTTGGTCTAAGCCATATCCTTCAGTTCCCAGGTCTCAAATAATGCTGGGAAACTTGAGGAAAAGGGTTGCAAACACAGAAGAAAGTGAAGGTAAAAAGAACAAGAGGGAATACATGCATCTGAGTAGAAGAAACATACGACAACGTGGGCCAACTGTTCAGGTGAAGAAGTGGTAAAATTTCCTTTTTGTACAGTCTGTTCCATTAATTCACTGGATTCATACAAGGACAACAACAAACAAAACCCAACAGAACATGCAAGCACAAACCGCTTCCAGGCTGGAAGGGGAATTCACCATAACTGCAGCCTCTTGCAACTTCACTAGATGCACAGGATACACCTTGAAGTTCAGCATACACAGAGATTGCAGAGTACAGCCCTCAGTTACAGCCAATGGTGTCTGCTACACAGAATCATTAAGATTGGAAAAGACCTCCAAGATCATCTAGTCCAACAGTCGCCCTACCACCTATATTACTTAGTAAAACATGTCCCGAGTACCTCATTCAACCTTTCCTTGAACACCCTGAGGGACAATGACTCCACCACCTCCCTGGGCAACCTATTCCAATGCCTGACCACTCTTTCTGAGAAGAAATCTCTCCTAATTTCTAACCTGAACCTCCCCTGGCCCAACTTGCAGCCATTTCCTCATGTCCTGTCGCTAGTTGTCTGACAGAAGAGGCTGACCCCCAGCTCACCACAGCCTCCTTTCAGGTAGCTGTAGAGAGCAATAAGGTCTGCCCTGAACCTCCTCTCCAGACTAAATAGTTCCAGTTCCTTCAGCCGGTTCTCATAAGACATGTTCCAGACCCTTCACAGCATTTCAGTGATGACAACCTAACTCACAGTTTGCCTGCCACACAATGGCTTCCAGCTCTTCCTGTTTGTTGCCCATGCTGCGTGCATTAGTGAAGATGCACTTCAGTTGGGCCACTGCCCTCTCCCCTGACTGCAGCACTGTTCTCACCAGTCTTTAGTGAGCCTCATTCCCTCCCCATCCCCCTTCCTACCTAGTTTAAAGCCCTCTCAATGAGCCCTGCCAGCTCCTGGGCTAGGAACTGCTTCCCCCTCTGGGTCAGGTGGGACCCATCTGCACCCATCAGGCCAGATGCTAAGTAAATCACCTCATGGTTAAAAACCCCCAAACTCCTATGATGGCAACATACATGTAAGTGACTTAAGATGCTGGGCAGACCAAGGAGCACACTGCTGCTGTAGGTACTCTGCTAGCAGCACTGGTAAGGGCAACTGCTAAGCCAGCCTTCTGTTTTGCTGGGCATGAAGCCATTTTAAAAGTACTGATGCTTGCTAAGTGCCACATGAAAGAGCAGGATCTTCTTTGGTGGCACACAGGGATGCTCAGTATCTCTCAGGGAAGTTCTCAGGATCTTTGACCTCCTAATAAAATATTTCACACTCGATTAGAGACTTCATGGGCCTGCTACATTGTTCCTTCATAAAGTCACTAATTATTACAGTTATATTATTACAACTTCTTGGCAAGTTTGTTCACAAGAAACACGTACCAATGCTTTGTAATTTTCATGGCAACCTCCTCACAGTTTCACAATAATGCTTTCTGTTGCAAGACATGGCTAAGCAGAGCCAGCATCCAGGTATGTCTGGTGCAGAAAAAAAGAGAAGAAAATTTAAAGAAGAGCATTGTTTTACCAGAAAAATAGGACAGGTCTCCAGACAGAACTCTTTCTGTGTCAGTAATTCTTATGCTGATCTATGGGCAATTTAAAGCACTGAGCCCTAAAGCCACCACTATTTTAAACAGGCAAAACCATACGCATTTGCTGTAAATAAAGCTGACAAAATTTTGGGAAAACCTGCATTCTGCCAGCTGCCTACAAAGCTGGAAACCAGGATCCCGCAGTGTCCATAACCTTGAAAACCCTGATGGCCCAGGAAGCCTGCTGCCTAGGGGATAGCTTAAACCACCAACAAAACACATTGTTTTTCTTTCAATGGAGCTGTTTTCCTAGGTTTCTCCTCACAAATATTTAGACTACATTAAAATTATTATTTTTATAAGCATTTGATCCAATTTGGTACTAAAATAATTCCTTCTTCCAAGTCCTTCCCTTCACCAGCTAGCATAGTATTTTCCTCCCTGTGAAAATTGCAGGGGGGAGAAATTCTCTTTTCTAGCCATTGCCATCTGGATATAAAGCTTAAAATGTCAGGAGGGCACAAGGAGAACTGCAGCAGGCCAGCCAAGTAGACGGGGAAGGCTAATGTTAATTTGCATACTCATTAAAATTCAGCATGCTTCAAAAGAGATAGAAGAAAATTGAGGAAGATAATGTATAAATGCAGTAAAAAGTAACAACAAGCAGAGATAGCCTCAAACCAGGAGAGAAAAAATTACTGCAGACGTCGGGGGCGGGGTGGGGGTGGGGGGATGTGGAGAAAAAAGTTTAGTACTTCCAGTTGGAAAATTGAACAATCAAGAAAGAAGACTGCTGTAAAGTCAGAACTTGATGCAACACTTTAAAAGGAAAAAAAAATATATCTCTTTATATGGAAATCTAGCAAATGCTTCTAGATCAGCAGTTTGCAAGCTTTTTTGGACTGCAGCTTCATCCAACAGCAGAAGCTACTTCTAAACCTCAACAACCTGTCATTAAGTAGAAGATCAAAGCTGCTGAATACTTCCAGACTTTTGATGGATCATCACTGCTCATGGTGCTGTAGAAGTTCTTTCTCAGTTTGCCATTATAAACTGAAACAATAAAGGTAAGTGCAGAAGAAGTGTTCTTAATGCAAAGGTTTCCTGAAGCTAACATAATTTTTCCAAGCAAGAGTTCCTCAGTTCAAGGGACAGCATTCAGCAGTTGCATTCATTTTCAGAAGTACTACAGAGGGAACAAAGTCCCAGGGTGTCCTCCCGCTCACATGAGCATGCAGGCAGCCTCATAACAGAATCATAGTATCACAGAATGTGTGAGGTTAGAAGGGACCCTTAAAGGTCATCTAGTCTAACCCTGTCCGGTGAGTAGGGACAAGATCAGGTCTCAGAGCCCCATCAATCCTGACTTTAAATATCTCCAGGGATGGGGCCTCTACGACCTCTCTGGGCAACTGTTCCTGGGATCCACTACCCTCATATTAAAGATTTTTTTCTTAATATCCTACCCTGCTCTAGTTTAAAGCTATTACCCCTCATCCTACTGCTACATGCCCTTGTGAACAATCCTTCCCCAGCTTTCTTATAGGCACCTCTCAGGTACTGGAAGGCCGCTATAAGGTCCTTCCGGAGCCTTCTCTTCTCCAAGCTGAACAAGCCCAACATGACAGTTCCAGGTGCATAAAGGCACTTTATATAGGTTTCTCAACATTTTTCTGTGGTATTTACACCAACTTCCTTTACCTGGCTTCAGAATCAGGCACATGGGAAACATTTGCACTTGTCTTTCTCCACACCACTGCATTGCTCTATACTATAGGAAGATGAGAGATCACTGTGCCATGCACCAGGGGATCTTAGAAGCGTAATGAAGTCCCTGGAGCTCACTAGCATCAATTTTATTATTCTTACTCTTCCCATTGGACTCAGTCCAGAACACAAGATTTACATTACACAGAAATTATACAATATTCAACAAGAAAGAATAAAGTTAATTTCATCTCATTTTATGAGAACTCTGCACAATTAGCTAAATAATCATTAGAACTAATAAGAATGTATAGACTAGTTGGAAGGAATCTAACTATATATGTGGTCCACCATCAGTGTCCAAGTATCAAGCATACACAAGCATAAAAACCATCAGTTACGTAAGTAGAAGTCCTATTTGCAGGAGGAGAGGAAAAAAATCCAGCAGAACGAGCCAGTATCAATATTTTATGTACTGAACCACAGGATACAGCAAAAGTGTTCCACTAGCTCTTCTCACCAGTATCAACCACATATTCCTTCTAAATCAAAAAAGGATTTGCTGCATCTTGAATATATTAATAAGATGCAGGATGGTACAGAAGAGAGTGCTTTACAGGCTTCACAAAAGGTATCTTGTACAATGCACCACACAGGGTGCTTCTATTAGATAGCTATGGTAAATTCAAAAATTATTTCTACCCTGAACATATTATACATGGCAAAGCCTCCTTAAACATATGCTGGCACCACAGTAAAGAGAGAAGAAACTCCCGGTAGGAATATTCACAGGTAGAGATACAGGAAAAGCATCTGGCACTAGAGTAGGGCAGACTAGGTCTTTATCAATCATTTGTCCATCAAGAAATATGCACTCAACATCTACGCCATGAACTGAGTGGACCCATATAACATTCACAAAGGCAGCTATGATCACAAAGCCTCCCTGATGTTGCTCCTCATGTCCCACAACAAACCTGAAAACATGGGTAAGAAGAAATGTGGGACTGCCATTGTTCAGCCCCATCTGGCAGCTGAGCCCCAGGTGCTGCTCACTCTCTCTCCATCCCTCCATCCCCTGGCGGGACAGGCAGGAGAACAAGCAGGCAGAGGCAAACTGTGGGATGGAGGAAGGGAGGTGGGACAGCCCAGAGAGCGTGGAACACCACCAACAGCACTTGTGACTGAATATTCACAAATGGGGATCACGCAGCTCTCACCGACCCAAAGACCAATGCTCTGCTCACACTCAGCCTGTCCCAGAGCTGTCCTTCCCCACCTGTCCCCTTTCATGGGTGTGTGACATCACATGGATTTGAAAACCCCTTTCATAGAATCATAGAATGGTCTGATTTGGAAGGGACCCCAAGGATCATACAATTCCAACCCCCCCTGCCACAGGCAGGGCCACCAGCCTCCAAGCATGATCTAGACAATGTTGCCCAGGGCCCCATCCAACCTGGCCTTGAACACCTCCAGGGAGGGGGCATCCACCACATCTCTGGGTAGCCTCTTCCAGCATCTTACCACACTTTCTGTTAAAAACTCCCCCCTAATACCTAATCTAAACCTTCCCTCCTTTAGCTTCAATCCATTCCCTCTTGTCCTGCCATTGTCTACCCTTTCAAAAAGTTGAATCCCCTCCTGTTTGTATGCTCCCTTCAGGTACTGGAAGGCTGCGATGAGTTCCCCCCGCAGCCTTCTCTTCTCCAGGCTGAACAAGACCAGCTCCCTCAGCCTCTCTTTGTAGGGCAGGTGCTCCAGCCCTCTAATCATCTTCGTGGCCCTCCTCTGAACCCTCTCCAACAGTTCCACATCTTTCTTGTACTGGGGCTCCAGATCTGGACACAGTATTCCTCAGCTCACCTGTGCTGGCTCCTTGTGAGAATTAACTCTGTCCTGGCCAGAACCAGGCCAGAGATCACATCTTGGAGCAGCGGAAGCTTCAGCAGCTCATTACTCAGGTCTGCTCTCTGCCATTTTCTCGGGTTGGTCTTTTGTTTATCTCGCCTGCCTTCCCTTTGCTATGTGTAAAGGTAAGGCTTCATAGCTTTATTATCAGCTTTAAATCTAGCTTTAAATTATTCACATTTCATTCTTATAATCAATATTAATGCTATCCAATGTAAGAACATTAACACTGATCTGTGTTCCACAGGCAGCGGTTCGGAGCTTGCTGTTTTTGCAGAGGGCTGAGTTTGTTTTCCACTGTGACCTTTGCCATGAAAAATGGAATAAACCAATCCCATGAAATTGGTTCTCCTGGCAAAGATATTTCACAAGGTGGCTTTCACTCAGTTCTAACCCAGCACCTTGTGAAATCCTAGGATCCTGGGGCTCCAAGAAATTACAAGAATACACGCACCCAGCCCCTGGCAGTGCAAGCCTGAATCAGGCCAAGAAGGTGTCCGTATTTCACAGCAAGGTGCCCAGCGCCAGCTGGAAACACCAGGTCAGTCAGAGTGACAGTTCCTGCAGAGATTACAAATTTCACCACTTTTCACCTCAACCCACTGAAGAGTTTTCAGGATCAAAAGAGTCCCAAATTCAATGCCCAAACCAGCAAAAGCAATCCTTTGAACCAAAGGCTCTTACTGAGGATCATCAATCCCGCAGTTTGGGATCAGCAGATTCATTTGCCCACTACAGCTTTCAGAGCAGCTCTTTTCACAGAAAGTTAATACAGCCTTTATTCAACAGAGGGCTACAACCCAAAGCACCGGTGTTTAAGGAGGAGGCTACAGTGAGAGCTTAAAGCATGGGAGCTCTCAAGACTGTAGCAACAAGGTACCAAATCAGCAAGATTCAGATCAAGTCTACACAAGTCACTTCTTAATTTGGCAAGTTGTATGACTTCAGTCTCATACACCTAGGAAAGTAATATCCGCGTGTCCTCATTCTGTCACTCTAGATTTCAACGGTGCACATAGTTTTGTCGGCTTGATTCCTGACACACACAAAAAGGTCTGAAAAAGAGAAAATATGTCTTTCCCTCTACTGCTCCCCCCTTATTAAACAAAAGTCCAACAAGCTAACTGATTTTGTTGTATCATCTTGTCAAGGTGTCGTGCTCTCTTCAGAATCAATTACAATAGCAGAAATAGAATGCAGGGTGCTTTGTTTCACAAAAAGAAAAAGTGCTTAAAGACTATGAAGCTGCACTGAATTCCTTCCTATGGAGAGTTTGTTCCTGTAATTAAGATTAGCAATAGAAACAACACTTAGAACTCGACTCCCAAATGTCAATAATTTTACTGTGTCCCAGTTCTGGCCAGGCCAGAGCTAACCTTCCCAAGCAGCCAGCCCAGGTGAGCTGAGTTAACCCAGGGCTGTTTCCGTACCACCTGACATCAGCTCCCCATAAAAAGAGCTTGCCAGAGAGAGGCGATTCAGTGCAGCTCCAGGACAACAGTCCTCCTTTCAGTGCCCAACTTGGGGCTGGAACTCAAGGATTAAGAGTCCTGTGCTCTACTGCTACCCCAGCCCTTTGAGCTCCCCCTTCTTTTTTTTTTNAAAAGCCCCATGAAAGTAGAACAATAACAGCCCAATGGTGATAACACAGAGTACCTCACCAAAACAATGATCAGAGTGTACTGCACAATGCCAAGGACCAATCCAATTCCCTGGCCACACTCTGACTGCCCTGGAGGTACCCAGGAGCACCCATCTCCAGCCAGCCCCTTTTAATGGGGGAGTGATATCAGGTGATGTGGACACAGCCCAGGCTAACTCAGCTCACCTGGGCTGGCTGCTTGGGGAGGTTAGCTCTGGCTTGGCCAGCACCAGAGTTGGGCAGCCTGCACTCTAGCAGACATATTACTGAGTCTGGAGCATCTTAGGGGTAGGCGCAGCACTGCTGTTTTAGCACTTATAAGCCAACTGCAGAACTGACTCACTGAATATCCAGAGCATAATTCAGTAGTCTCAAGAGCATGCAGCAAATCATAAATATGTATAGCAAATCAAGCTTAGCACAATATCTGTATATGCAAACTAAGCTTGGTTTCATTCAAAAAGTCGAAGGCAGCTTGCTTTTATTTTTCTGTGTCAATAGAAAGATTTTAGCCAGCCAGAATATTAGACCAATCTAAATTCTTTCACAAAGAACACTTACTAAAACTACATTAAATATTTTTTTAAAAGGGTGTTTTAAAGGGTTTAATCAACTTTAACAACATCTTGGCACCATGGACAGTGGGATTGAGTGTGCCCTCAGTGAGTTTGTGGACAGGAAGCTGCGTGGTACAGTTGACATGCCTGAGGGAAGGGATGCCATCCAGAGGGACCTTGACAAGCTTCAGTTATGGGCTCAGGTGAACCTCATGGAGTTCAACAAGGCCAGGTGCAAGGTCCTACACATAGGTGGGCACAATCCCAAGCACAGCTACAGGTTGGGTAGAAAATGGATTGAGAGCCCCTTTTGCAGAGCTCCATACCATATTTTTTGCTTGACTTTATGGGCCAGTTTGTGGTACTGGGTCATAAATGCCCGATGACAACCTGTCAACCAAATTCACTGCAGACAACATACATGCAGGTAGCTTCAGTGTGCTGCATTATACAAGTTATGGACTCAGCCTGATCATGTGCAAGCCAGTATGAGGAAAGCAACAGGATTATTTTTCATCTCCCTCAGGCTAAATTCAACTTGCTTAGTGTAACCAGGAGGAAAAGGGAGAGGAGTAAGAGGAGTTCACCAATATTATTTTAGCCAGGCATGTTGCAGATCTGAATTCAGTGCTGTATAAGGGGAAAGGGGGAGAATAGGAGAGGGAGAAAGAGTTATGCATATGCTAAGTGGCCCCAAGATTTTGTCCATGCAGTTCAGCAATTACTAGTGTACATTATTCATCACCTTGCATTTTCACTCACTGACCTTGGTACCTGCACAGTTTCTTACATCTTCTCACTCCCTTCTCTAGTGGCAAAAAGCAGCTGCTTGCATTTTTTTCTCCTAAATGTGATTCCCAGATGTGCTGTGACCATCGCTGATGGGCTCGGCCTTGGTCAGCAGCGACTCCGGCCTTGAGCCGGCTGGTGTTTGCTCTGTGGGGCCTGCAGAGAGCTTCTGGCTGCTCCTTGCAGAAGCCACGCTGCAGCATTGGTCATCGTGTCCCATCCTCCCCCTCAACCCCCCAAACCCAGCCATGCCAAACTACAACAATAAATTAAACATGAGAAGCAGCAACAGGTAGAAAAGAGACAACAGAGCAACTTTGCAAGGAGAAAGAATGCAAAGTAACAAATTACAAGGAAGTACCAAGTGCATGGATAAAGATCTTAAGTGCCAGAAGAGCCTGTTAAACAGAATATAATTCAGTGGGGCAAGACCACACCGTAGTGTGCAAAGCCCTTGATCCAAAAGCAGAACTAGTATCCCTTAATGCCCTTGTATTATATCCCAAACAGGAACATCTGGACCTTTCCAAATGCAATACTGTCCCTTCTGATATTTTTCCAAATGGCACAAGCTAGGCAGGGACTGGCTGAGAAGGAGGTGATCCAGATGGTAAGCTGGTGATCACATGAAGGCAATGGTGTCATCTATGAGTCACTCCTGAACTTCCCTCAGGTTTGGATATTGAGCGCCACTTTTGTTTATGAGATATGAATGATATTTGTCTTACCTGAGCTCAAAAACTGCTCACATATTTTACAAAACCAGTACTTTTATATTGTTTTCTTGGCTAAATTTCACTTTCAGGGAACCACATTTCTCTGACCCAAGTTCTTGCTGCACTTTCAACCATCTGCTCTTGAATACTCTCTACCAGTTCACCCAGCCATGACCACTGATGAGGTTTCCATGATTTGTTCTGGAATTTATCGTGGCTCACAAACCTGTCTCAAATTTTCAAAGGTACTCTCTACAATTAAGATGGTCTGTGTGGAAACAGATGAAAACTGTTCGTCACATCTTTTCCTCTGGAATATTCATTGCTCCCAGGAGTTAATCCATATATCCTATTTACAAGATGAAACACCTTCTCTCGCTTTTTTCAATAAATATAATGAAAATATATTAGATTGTTGGGATTTATACAGAGATATTTGGCAGGCTTTTCAGGGCTGTCAAAGATAAATTGAATATGTGGTTCTTCTACACAGAGTGAATTATCTGAATAAATAATGTATTAGGAGAATTTCACTTCTTATCTGTGTCTGATTTATTTTCAGATAAATACATATATATTTGCACTGATGTCAGTGAGGCTGCAGAACATTTAACAGCAGAAAACGTGTCTTTAAGCTGTTCCATAATATCCATGATAGAAAACTGACCAGTAATACTGATATAGTTAAAACAACCACCTCTTGAGGTATAGGAAAGGGAGTAGTTTATTTTGCTTGTTTTCAGCTTTTCATTATGCCTGGGTTTAGTTTTACCTTGTAAAGCTTTAACACAGAAAACACATAAAACCAGCAATAAAACATTTATCAATTGTATCTCACACAACACTGCAAAGCACTTTCCAATAGCTCTTAATTACGGAAAGCCAGCACTAGGTTTAGAAGGGCAATTGGCCTCCTACTATTTTTGGACATATATCTGGCCACCAGGCCATTTGCCTGTACATATGGACAGTGTCACAGCAATCACACAGCATGCATAAACCCACTTAAACAGACAACTAATGCCTGCATATAATCAGGGTTGACATACACTTGTCTCTCGAAGCTGAGAGAAACTACAGAGGGGCTTTAACCTGTATGACTTTGAAGGAGAACTTCATGACCCCCTAATTTTATTTTGTTTTTCTTTGAGACACAGACCACCTTTTGTTACTGGTATCACAGAGAAGTGTTCAGTCTCACAAGGAAGATATACTGCCCATCACACTAGAGCTACTGTGAAGTCAATGACAACTGACTTCTTATCTTGAGAGGAAAAAAACAGTTGCAGTTAAGAAGATTCTTCCTGTTCCAAAAGAAAAGGGAGCAAACCCACCTTAATTCCAGCAGAGATGAAAGAAAATGCTGGCATCTGCTTTGCTCCTCCAGAAGACACCTCAAACATTTGAAAATTCTCACAAGGGAAGAGGCCATGCATGCATTGTACTCCCATAATCATTTAGTGATATAGCCACACAATATTCAACTAACACTGAACTCTTCAGTCTCAAAGATACAACATGCAATTACTACAGCAGATCCCACTTTAGTCATTAAGAAAGATCTTCCTTGAGCATTATTTATTTTAGTTCTTCAATTGCAAGATACATAAGATGTTTATGCCTTCGATCTGTAAGAGAGAGGCATGGATGTGAAGAGGATGGTTTTAAAGACAAGCTTTTACTACTCAGGAGCAGATGACAACTGTCTTTGTTGGATGACATAGTAATGCTTTTCAAGTTCATCAATGGCTCCTTCAAAGAGCAAGGGAATCCTGTTCCCTGTACCCAATTGGTTATGTCCATGACATCAGTAACAGGATTAAATTGCAGATTCCGATCTGACAACATCAAGTTTTGAATGAGCAAAGTAGCAAAGCACTAGACAAGACCACCTATCTTCAGACTGTGAGACAGTCTTATTTCATGGACAGAAACCCGTATGTTTTGCAACAGAGCAAGAGAGGGTAGGTCTACACCACTATGTGAATATACAGATGCTCTGGCAAGGCTTTCTCTGTGTCAGTGAAATATCTACAAGTCCAAGCCACCTGCCTGAACAAAAAGTTGGCAGGAAAATTTCGAGGTAGCTGGAAAGACTCAAACACAGGCTAGCCCAAATCTCGGTGTTTGAGAAGCCAAAAGAGCTTTGAGCAAGCAACTGACCAGCCAAGACTCATCTGGCTTGGCTGTATCATCAAGTGAGAAGACAGAAAGACAGATGGAGCTGAACAGAAGATGAGATCTCCAATTCTAGATCTGCTGTTCCATCATTAAGACAATGCCCAAACACATGGCTACACCTTCCAGTAAAATACACAAAAATCATGAATGTTTGTAACTGTAAAAATCAAAAACTTGTGCTCCAAAATTTTAATTTCAATTGCATACAAACCACCCCTGTACTCACTGATTAACTTTCTATTCCTTTTGCAATCGGGAAGATGACATGTATTAGAATAATAGAATATACTGAGTTGGAAGGGACCCATAAGGATCGTCAAGTCTAACTCCTGGCTCCACACAGGACCAGCCAAGTCAGAGCATGGGACTGAGTGCATCATCTAGAGGGTTCCTGAACTCAGTCAAGCTGGGTGCTGTGACCACTTCCCTGGGGAGCCTGTTCCAGTGCCCGAGCACACTCCCAGTAAAGAACCTCTTCCTAACATCCAACCTAAACCTCCCCTGTCTCAGCTTCATGCCGTTCCCTCAGGTTCTATCACTGGTCACCAAAGAGAGGAGATTGGCACCTGCCCCTTCACTCCCCCTCACAGGAAGCCATAGATCATGATGAGGTCTCCCTTCAGCATCCTCTTCTCCAGGTTGTACAAACCAATGGACTCTCCTCATAAGACTTCCCCTCCAAACCCTTCACCCGTTGCTCTCCTCTGCACACTCTCCAACAGTTTTGTGTCCTCCTTGTACTGTGGCACACAGGACTTGAGGTGAGGCCTCACCAGTGCAGCATAGAGTGGGACAATCACCTCCCTGGACCAACTGGCAATGCTGTGCTTGATGTACCCCAGGATAAAGTTGTCCCTCCTGGCTGCCTGAGCACACTGATGGCTCATGTTTAGCTTGCTGTCGACCAAGAGCCCCAAGTCCCTCTGAGCATGGTCTGTATGTGTAACCAGGATTGCCCCTTCCCAAGTGCTTTCCTGCTGCAGCACTGGCTTATAAAGCCAGTGGCAATCAAGTGCTGGCTACTCCCAGTGGCAGGACCCTAGATGGAGTAAACTTCAGTCCTTATTCCACATGCCATAGATACAGAGGATTTGTCACTAGTACCTTATGTTGAACATAAACCAGAAAAATCACTCAGATGCCAAATGGCTGTTCTTCTTATAATCTAATTAAAGTTTTGCTATGCCTCAAAAAAGTAGAACTATCCAGGATTAAAACAACAGAGAAAAACCAGCAGCATCTTACACAGACAGCTTGTCAAGCAGAAAGCTAAGAAAACCCCCAGAAAACCAAAATACATGAGTTCTCTACCTGCAAGTCTTTCAACAGATCTTTAATATTCAGCTTTCTCTCCCCTTTCTGTAAAATCAGTAACAGTCATTATCTGTCTCAGGACAACCGTGAGAGTTAGCTGTAAATTAAAAGCACACGAGATGTGTTGAATACCTTTTTCAGAAAACTAAAATTATTATACTGATAAAACAACAAGGTAATTTACTTCTGCAATAATTTGATTTCAGGTTTAAATAAAAAATAATCACATAACTGAAAATTCTCTTTCAAAAAAGAGTGGCCTTCACAAAGTCCGCCTGCAAATTTCAAGACAAGGCCTCAATGCTACCTATGATTTAGAAAAAGCTATGTGGAAGAGAAAGAATCAAGACTTCCTTTTCTTCTGTGGGAGGCTAAGTTGGGGGATTTTAAAAGAAAGCAAAACTAGAAGAGCCACTAGACTATTTCTGGTTCAGCTTTCACAGAACAGGACTTTAAATGAGACCCTGGGCAATCCTTCTTCTTCCAACGGAAACAGTAGTCATTCTGATGCCTACACATATGCTCTACCACTTTAAAGAGATTTACAATTTTGTTCACATTTAGGAAAAGCCTTTTAGTTTTTACACTTCTTTTAAATAACACTACGGATGGGAAAGTACAAGAAAGTGCTGCCATCTTCAGTAAAAACTCCCCGCAGCAGCCAGGGCACACCTCCTTGGGGCACATTTTGAAGCCTCGCCAGCACAGTAGGGTGGGCTTATACTCTGAAGAAACACACAACCCCACCTACCCACTTTTAGTCATCAGTAGCCTCCAGCTAATGAGCTGCCGGTGTGAGAGTGGGCCAGAAAGAGCTTTTAGGCCAGAAACTCACAGGAGGCGATGGCTTGATAGTGAGAAAACCTGGAAAAGTCCTGTTTTCTGCCATTCCTCCTGCATTCCTATTGCAAGTGGCAAGACGGTATCAGTATAACAAATTAATCATCAATAGGAGCCTGAAGATAAATTTCAGTGGGCCAACAGCACTGGTTGGAATTGTTCCCTACCATTAAAATGTTCTCTACCACAGAATGCATACTCTGCATGGAAGTGGGGAAGCTAGCTGAGAGGTGGGATCGCTGCTCAGAAACAGGCTGGGCTGCTTTTATTTTCTTTTTCTGCAAGTCATGAGCAATTGCATTTCTGCATCACTTGGTATACACACACATATACATAACTCTTATTAATAAGAGTTCAATAATATAGTATATATCGATAATAATAACAACAATATTATTATTGTATTAATAAGATATATTAATAAGGTCAATAATATATTATTAATAATAATTCAATAATAATATTATTCTCCTCTGGTTTTATCCTATTGAACTGCCTTTATCTCAACACAATAATTTTTTCCACTGTCTTCCCCATTCCCTTGGTTGAACGAGCAGCTGCAAGATGCTTAGTAACCAGTTGGGGTTAAATCATGACACGATCCCACCCACCTGCTTCCAGACCAGTAAACCACAAACCCATGAGCCAACTTCAGGCCAACATGAAGGGAGACTGACCCTTCAGCTGGCAGTAAGGACAGGACAGGCCTACTTGACAGAACAGGGCAGCAGCCCATCCCTTGCTGGCAGTGCTATGGCAAGCCTTCCAAAGCAACAGAGGCCAAGCACCAGTGATGGCAAGCCAATAGCTAGGTGTCATGGGAACCTGAAAGAGGCTCAGATATTTTCTACCTGACCCCAGAAGGGAGGGGGTCTGCAAGTCACTGTGGGAGAGACCTACAAGAGGCCTTCAGGAGCACTTGAGCATTAGTAGGAGACCCCCCAGCTCAGGACTGTGCACCTTGTTGACATTCTGGGGTCTCTCCTGAACTGAGATCTTTCTCCAACTTGACATGGAAGTCATGCTTCTCACTAACACTAGTGACACAGTAACCTGCCCCAGAACACGTAAAACACACAAGATGAGACTCCTACCACAGCCAAATCCACCAGCGACAGTTCTTCATTCTCTAGACTGATCTAGACCGAATGACTTTTTCAAACACTGAATAGCCATCTAAACTTAATTTCCACAGTTTTTTTCAGTTTCACCAAGATAAAACATGAAAATACGATTCTGGCAAAAGCAGATCAGGCCAGACACTAGGGAGGCAGCGCTTGCACACTGAGTGATTGCCTTGGCTCTGAGCAAATTTAATTTTTTTCCCATAAATCCCTTTCCTCCTTCTTTTTTTTCTGGATTAGGCAAATGCTTCATATCTGACCAGACTTTTTCTATGGGCTTAGATCTAAGTTATGTTTTGACAACATACAATTAAAATACCTTTAAGTAAAAGAGTATGATTAATGTATGTCCATGTCTATAAACTATTTAGAGAATTCATTAAATTAAATATAAGAAGGAGTACTACCATTAAACTGCTATCAAGAAAGGATAAATCAATAAAAAAATATTTTAAAGGAATTTAAGTAATCAAGATTACTCCCTCCCAGTAATCTAATACTTTGCTTTCCCTCCTTAAATGACAGATGCCAGACAATTTACTCTCTTCTTTGAGAAGAGCCTTAATTTCATTTTATGTTTAAATAGTCATTAATTCCAGATTTTTCCATTCACATGGGAGAAATTTTATTACAGTAAAATGTACCATAGAAAACCTAAGAAAGAAAACATATGTATATACACATATACATAGAGATATATTTTTAAAAGATGACTAGCACTGCTTTTTTCCTTCTTTTTCTAAGTCTGTCTTTGCTCTATTTGCCTTGCTACACAAGTCATTGATTTTTATCTGGTTTTAAATCATCACACCCTGAAATATGCTGTGAAACCTCTGAATGCCCATTTCCTCCTAAAGCCATTCCGATTCTCAGACACCACAGAGAGCATGTTCAAAGATGTATGTTACCAGCTATATGTGCTGCTTACAAACTGTTAGAAAGTTGGGCATTTTTCTCTCATTTACTATCACTTAACAGGAAAAGTGACAAGACATACATTAAACATCCGTGCTTGCACTCCTGATTTTTAAGGATTCGGCCATGTCCTTCTACTACACTGCAGCTACCACATCCTGCAACTCAAATAAAAACACTGTGGACTTCCACCTCCTTCTGGAAACACACTCTTGAGAACTTTTCTGCTTCTGTTCTGAGAATGGTAAGCTGCTCCAGTAATCAGTGTCCAAAGTTTCCAGTTTGGCAGACCACATAGCTCTGTTCCCAGCATAAAAGTCACAGTATTATCTGTACAGATAGTCTGTACCTGTGCAGCAGGTCTGACTTTTTCCAGGCATGCAGCATATGAAGTAAAAGTTATACCTTTGATAAAATTGTACCTTTGCAAACATCAGTAGCCAGGAACAAATGATGTGTTTTGTCCTGGCAGAGGATAAACAGCCCATGGAAAAAACCCAAAACCAACAGGCTGACCCTAACTATTGCAAAGCTGTTCTTTGACAAGTAGCAGATATATTATTTGGCATGTATGTGATTATTGGTCAGTATTTTCTTCTTGCACTTGACTATTATTATTTTTTAATAAATGGATGCTTCTGTATTTTCAGGCTGAGTAGCAGTGTTAAGAGACTTGGACACAACTGTGACTCTTTCCTAGTTGGAAGGAAAATGCTATGTGCTACAGAGGCAGAAAGACAATCTGATAGTTGTCCATAATAGGCTTTTTTAACCCTGACTCCTCACAGCTAACAGATACACATACCATATCTGTGCTCGACTCATTTCCTTTACATGTACTTTCCTCAAATACAAGAAACCTGATGGCAGGATTTGCAGTAGTGAGGACTGCATTTGTGTACTTCCCTGGTGGGGAAAGGGGACAGGCTGTGGGGGGAAAAAAACCACCACAGCTCAAAACTCTGGAGAAGGTAGTAGGCTTGTCCTCATCTCCAGCAGCCCTTGAGTGAGTATGGAAAGGAGGGTAGATGATTTTGTCTATCACAGAACAGGAATAGTTAGAGACAGAAAAAGGGGCAAACTTTTACCTTTCTAGGGGACGTGGTCCAGTGTCTCTATCTTACACAATAATAAAAAGGGTGGGGCAGATGAACTCTATACAGAGAAGCTTTAACTACCTGTCATTTTATAGCCACAAGTGACAGAAATCAATCAAGAGAGAATTTATACAAAGTCTATCAAACGCATGTCTCTTCTTTCTATAAAGCCCAAGTAGATCAGTTCTTCCATCACGGATGTGAGTGAACTGTGAAGCACCAAAATCCGTACAGCTAGCTGTTGCACCTTCTGCCTCACTCTTGCTTCAGTCTTCTAACCTTCACAGCTAAGCTTTGCAGAATCCTTCACTTCTTCAGTCAGGAGAAAAAGAGTTTTCTCTACTTACTGAAAAAGGACTGATGCTTTCCTGCAGTCTTATGCTAATGATTGATCATTAACCACTCCCTAACAAATAAAAAAGTCAAAACATCTTAATGCCCCACTAGAACCTACAAGGGTGGGGGTTTATTTTGTTTATTTTGGGGTTTTTTAAAGTTTAACAGTTAATCAGTTATTCTGGCTTTAGCTAACAACACATATTTCAGATCAAGAGTTTTGACTGTAATAGTGAGTATACCAAATAGGAAAGATTTTTCTGTATAAGATACCCATTTTTCAAAGCTCTTTCTAGAAGCTGTCAACCCCAATACAGCATTCAATGAGTACAAGACTCTTCTGTCCATTCCAGAGAGTAAAGTGAAGATAGGGCAATCCTGGGACAGAGGGGATTTATCTGCCAGGCAAAAAGAAGGTATTAAAATGGTATTTGACTAACAAATATAGAAGAGGCTTCTGAGGCTATTTTATTATATCATTTTAAAAAATTATCCTCGTGCCATACAGTCTCCAGCTGCCATAAATACAGAATAATTAATAATATTCAGGACTTAATTTTATTTCATTGTTTCAGAATAAGAACTTTTAAATCCAATATCCATTGGGCTTTACCTGCTCCAATGCACATCTCTCAGTCTGACCCTCTGTACTGTTTCAATTGAATCGCAAGTAGTATTTCCACACGCTCAACAACGCTGTTGTTTCCAAAACAGCTGGTTCCAGAAGTCTGATTTTAAAATAAAAACAACCAATGAACGAAAACGTGCAACTTTTTCAACATGACAATGTCTAGAGAATGAGTTCTGGAGATCACCACTTCCATCCTCCAGACTATTCTAGGTCCTTAACTCACTGACTGTATTGCTGGAGTGTCAACAGATACCCTCAAGTCTGTTTCCAGGGAAAACCAGCACACTAACTGGAGATGCAGAGATTGAAGGTCTGTCCTGTCCCTTCTAACCATTCCACACACCACCTATGCACAGTAGTGAAGCAGAGGATTTGCAGAAGACATCTTTTGAGGGGTGAGATATTTGCAAGGCAGGGGTTTGTCTCTTTTTTTTTTTTTTTAAGCAGATCACAGGCTTAAGTTTTGAGCAAATTTGTCAGTATTTATGAGCTCTTCACAAACCAACCAAGAGTTACATAACGTGTGACAGTTAGATACCAACAGCCTAGAGTATTTTTCCCATTCACTGTTTTGGGAGAAACAGATGCCTGCCTTGTGCTGTACGGAACAGCCATAAGGATCTAAAATGTTAGAAGCTAAACAGACATACCACCTTACTGCGGGGCAGACACATTCAAAGGAGCAAGCAGGGTTGCAGACATTGGTTTACCCTAATTTATTCCTTCATTTGGCTTGAATACAGTCATTCTGCTAATTGATACTCCTACCACAGCGTCAAACAAACAAATCGGATAAAACACAGTTTGCCAAGTATTTTGTCACATTCTGGGCTTACTGGCATTAGTTACTGTCTGTATATCCTGGGGCACCAACAGATGTAAGGTCTGATAAAAGCTGTTTCCCTGATTGCACGTCCAAGAAAAATGCTGGCAGGTTAAAAAAAAGACCACAACCAAATAACCCCTGCCCCCTCAGCCACAAGGGGTTTCAGAGTCTAAAAAGGTTTCAAAGCTTCTCCACACCGCTCCCCCATCTCTCACAGGGTACACAGCTTCTACCTGGAAGAGGGTCTGCGGGTCTGGCAAAGATGCCAGAAGAATCCATCCATTCCTCAGCTCCTCAAAAAGGCAGCATGGGAGGGAATCATGTCAGATCGACCCCAATGGCTAGTGCTTAATCAGCCAAAATCCAAAGCTGCTGTAACTGAGCTACTTCGCACACAGGTACACTTCAAACACCAAAGAATATGTTGATGGGCTGTAAACACATCCACCAAGGCTTGGCTTTTTTAAAAACAAATTACAAAATACAACCAAGTAGCAACGGTGGCCCACAAAACTGGGGCGAGTCACCACACAAAGAGCCACAGCCAGGCCCAGAACTACTCTTTAGCTTGATATTTAATTTCCTCAATAACACCTTGAGATGATAAGCATCCAGCAGTATTTACTTCTCCTATTGAGGGTAGGTGCCAGCGTATCTTTTGAGGGAAAATCCAGCCTACTTCATTTGTGCTAGCTGAATTATTTTCTCCAGAAAGCCTGATCTAATCTGCCTCTAGACTCAGAGTATATTTTTTTAACTCTGAACATTTCTGTTTTGAATAGTGTATATACCTGGAAACACTAAGTGACAGACATGTAAGTTTTTAAGTAACAGCACAGACAAAAAACTCAGCTTAAAAAACAACAAGCTTAATGCCTCCATTTGGAAATACAGCTATTCTGCTAAAACAGCTTTGATGTCTGTCACAGCTCTTCTCACGCAGATCCTGACCCAAGTAATTCAGAATTCTTTTTCCCATAGAATAGCATCTTTACTTCATGCATTCCCAGTTGCTATGCTGGGGTTTGGCACTGCACGTAAAAATCCAGAAGGCTCCTGAAAGGAGTGTCTAAAGGATTTGGACACTTAATGATTCTTCATATATGTTTGCCATAAGTTTTCTTATGGAGCCATCACTGGTGACCTGTTGAAGCACAGAAGACTTCAGTGTTTCCAGGTGGTGCTTTTAGCCCACTTGGTCCCATGAAGCTAAAAAGAGCGAAAGACAGGTGTGATATATCAACCTCATGTCCAGGCCTTACACAAAATTAATCTGAAATACTTTTCTACCCTCAGCTTTCAGATTTTTCCCTGCTTCCCAGCTCCCAGGGACTCCTCTTTTATCGTATGCTGTGAACATAACTGCACTGCGCCGTTTCATGATAACAAGCTCATTTTGTAACCAACCACAACAGTAACAGCTGTTCATTCCAGAGCCAGCACAGACATGCTGCACCCAAGTGGCACGCTGAGCACTGGCACTTTAGCTACCCAAATCAAAGGCAATAACAACACAAAGTGTGTGTTGGGGAGATGCCAAAAAGGGTCTCACCTGATTCCAAGTTATCCAGGATTGCAACAAACCTTATTGTCCATGACTGTAACAATAAACAAGAGATTTTTATAGGGTGTAATTTCAAATTAAGGTACAATTAAAAAAAAAAAAGTTTTTCCAAATTAGGAAAACAGAGAAGCTCATGAAATGTACAAAATAAAGTGATAAAAGAGAACATGAAGATTGCCTTGTAAATACTCAAGGCTAAACAGCAAAAAGTCTCTTAACTACACTAGAAGTAAGTGGCTACCAAGGGAGCTTGTAGGACTATTTGATGATTATGCTACAAAATGAGCACTCAGGAATTATAAGGCCATGGCAAAGAAGCTCAATGCACTGTTTTGGTCAGTTGTTTCTACAGAGGTTATTGGAGAGATCCCACACAGAATCACAGAATCGTAGGGGTTGGAAGGGACCTCCAGAGATCATCGGGTCCAACCCCCCTGCCAAAGTAGGTTCCCTAGGACAGGTCACACGGGCAGCTGTCCAGACAGGTCTTGAATATCTCCAGAGAAGGAGACTCCACAACCCCCCTGGGCAGCCTGTGCCAGGGCTCTGTCACCCTCACTGGGAAAAAGTTCTTCCGCATATTGGCATGGAACACACCTTACACCTATCATCACAGCAGAGAGCTGGGTGTAACTAGATCAGTTTAAAGGAAGAATACAGGAAGTATTAGACCAAATAGAGAAGTTGAAGGTTCGTACATCACCAAGCATTCATCAGAGAGCTCTGAGGAAACACAAAAATGGAAGTGCAGAACTGCTGGTCAACATTTGTAGCTGGTAACCAGAAAGAGCTGCTAGCCAGAGGACTGTCAATGGACTCCCATTTACAAAAAGAGCTCCAAAGTGCATCCTAGGAACAACTGAAGAGTGATTCCCAGCAGCAGGATGATATATAAAGTCTACAGTAAACAGTAACACTAGCAAGCACACAGAGAAACTGAGTTTGCATCAAGGAGTCACCATGGCTTCTGCAAAAGGCAATTCTCCTTCATCAACCAGCTGGACTTCTATTGGGGGTGTGGGGTGTTAGCAAGCACACAGATAAACAGGATTCTGCAGATGTAATGTGCCTGTGTTTCCAAAAAGACTTGAACAAGCTTCCACACCAAATTAAGATGCTGTAAGGACTGAATAATAAAGGCTCACATATGGAAAAAAAAAAGACTGAAATAAGTAAAGCATAAGTCTTCAAGCCTAACAATCACTTTTCAGGATGAAGAGTAAGCAGAGGGTTATTTAGGAATCTGAGTTGAGACTGTTTTAACTCAGTATATTTATACAGACACAGGAATGAAGAGTTAAACCTCTGAGTTTGTAAATGCTACTGAACATTAGTGAGCAGACAAACACAGCCCCAACAAAACAGCAGGTGAGAAAACTGCAGTCAGAAGATGTAAGAGGTTATTCTTCTTCCCCTGTGTAGCATCTCTGCATACCTGCACCCGCCTCATAGCATGCACTTCTCATCTCAAGAAGGGTGCAGTTGGGTCAAAGACAGAATCACAGAACTGTTGAAGTTGGAAGGTGCCTCCTGAGATCACCCAGTCGAACTTCCCTGGGTCAAGCAGACTCAGCTACAGCAGGCTGCCCAGGACCATGCCCTGGTTTTGGGTTTTAAATGTCTCCACAAATGGAGACCCTACAATGTCTCCTGTCAATCTGTTCCAATTTTCACCACCTTTATAGCAAAAAAAGCATTTTCCTGCATCAGATGGAATCTCACATATTGCAATTTATTCCTGTTGCTTCTTGGCAATTAAATGATTGATGAGGGCATCCAGAGGGTAAGTGCTTTACACGGAGGCACCAGAGGCTCAGAGAGAAGAAGGTGGTGTCTCTGAGGTTTACAGTGTCATGAGCACCATGAATGAGCTGAATGGAAAACTGTTGTTACCATCTCTGGCTAGCTCAAAAACTGTATCACCATCTAAGGATATACTTCTTTTTATCTCAACTATCAATTAATACAGTGACCCAAGGAACAATCATGATTTAAGTTGGCAGCAAACTGCTATTTCCCCACTTGATGAACAGAGCATATTTCTCCAATGCACTGCCCTCTCCATTGCAGTTTCCAAACAAATCTGCTTCCAGCACAAAACAGCCCCACTGCCAAATATGCTCTGCTGATAGTTTATGACAATACTTATCAAATTACCATTTTTCTGAAGAAATTCAAAGACCTTCAACCCAGTCAGATAAAGAGACATCTTGCACACAGAAAATGCAGAATTACATGACTGAGTTTGAACATGTACAGTTGGCTTGGAGAAACTAGTTGTATTTTCTCCTTTTAGTCCCTTCATTTTGACATACAGTTTTTCTCAAAGGATTTAAAAAAACTTTTTCTTTGAATAAACTTTTCACTGTTTTCTACTTGGGTTTCATGTTGTTGTTTTTTTAAGAAGTATTTACATTAAAAACCCCCACAATCTGAGCCATTTTGATGGACAAAACACCCTAGCCAGTGACATAGCATGAGTTAAACTGCAATGTTTGGACCTTTAGCTACTCCAGGTCTCGACAGGCTGTGGCACTTGGTTTCTTCATACTGGAGAGCGGAGAGAAGCCCAACTGCCTTGATTCTGCAAGACAAGTGCTACCTCCACCATATAGCAGCTGATATATATGTGTTGACTATCATCCATCTAAGCTGTACTACAATTAAACCACACAGAGGTGTGTATCAAGTATTTATTCAAGCTAACTCTACTCAGCAGTTCCATAACTAAGATTGCAAGACTGCTCTTTAGTTAACATGAGAAATACAGGTCAAGAAGAAAATACATTCCTTACATATTTACCTTATGGCTTTGGAACTAAATTTGGGCTTGTGTCAAGTCCCTTCTGATGGCAGCCCAGAATTCTCTAGGCAGATTACATTTTGTCTCCTTCAATTTTCCCAGCTCATCCACATTGTCTGACATGGTAGGTTTCACAGCAAAGCCAAGCAGCCATGCTGTTCTAACAATTTACTTGTCTCTCCCCATTTTCTTTACCTGCCTCAGCCTTACCAGGCAAGGTCAGCCCTTTTTCTCTCTCATTCAGTTCTTTTTATTCCTTTCCTTATCACCTCTACCCTTTTGTTCTCTCCAAGCAACGTATATTTTCTACATAGCTCACACTGAAATCAGGAAGCAAAACATAGTTCCTCCAGTTCTACTCACCATTTTGTTTCTCAAATGTAACTGCAAAAATTTAGTGCTTCCTATTGTCTCCAGTGTGTGTGTGTGTGTTAAACCTGTCAACCAAGCTGTACACAAAGAGGTATTTCCAATTAACAACTTCATGCATACCAACCAAATTTTAAGTTGTGCTCACCCAAAGTCCCCTGGGTGTCATAATATTTTCTTGCAGCATTCTTTAGCCTCCGCCTGCACTCATGCATAACCTGACTTCGCACAAGAACTTAATCAATGCTTTGGAGAACCAATAGCCAGCAACACATAACTGTACCCAGCCACACTGCTCTTTCATCTCGGTTCAAAAAATCATCTGCACAATTACAACCTCCATACTCAGACTAAGGATTTTCAATGCCCTTAAAACATTACAGCACAGCGAGAGGTTAGTTCCCTGAAAACTCAATGACAGGCTCAAAACTCAGGATAAGCAGTAATGGTAGTTCAGGGACCCCACTGGGTGCTACATTAAGCATCTGATTAGAATTTCATTCTCTGATACAGAGTCACCTTTAAGTCAGACCAGAAAAAATACTTTAAGTCTCTTCAAGAGTTAACTCTCTTCTCTCTTGACAGCAAGCAACACCAATTTTAATTTGGTTTTTTTCTCACAGAGATCAAGAACTGAATATGGAGAGCGAAAAGGGCTGGTTTTCTTCTCTGAGAAAACACCTCCATAGGTCAAGGCTGCAGAGAAGTGCAATCAGCGAGGGCAAGATGGAGGCACAGGCCCATCAATCTGTAACTCTTTGGAGGTACTAAAATTACTGTGATGAGAAAAAGGAGGAGGAAGAGGAGAAAAGTCTTCCTATTGCTCCTAGATGCAGATCAGCTAAGCAGTGACACAATACAGCCTGGCAGTCGTTTGGCTTCTGAGGCAAGAAAACAAAATCCCCAAGCACCACCAGTCCTGTCAGCGAAAACCTGTCTCTACCCCAGCTTCTTAGCAGGTTAAAGAATCAATAGCAGCAGCTTGCAAGACACTGAATTTGCAGAAGTTCCTGAAACACAACTTTGAAGTGGCTGGGCCATTCCATCTGAGCCAGTAACAACGATCATCACATTTGCTTCCTGCAACAGAGTACCAACCTGCCCCTTCCTACTCAAATTGTTGGGCTTTTTTTTTTAGCCAGTTCACCCAAAGGCCAAAAATCTACTGACATGTCTGTCAGAGTTTAAGAGCTTCCAGTTCTGCTGGGTCTTTTCTGAGAGAGAAGAAACAAGGCAAAACAGATGAGTTTCATCTTGGCCTTGGCAACTGTTAATCAGTGCTTCCATAAATGTTAAAGAGAAACCATTTTATAAACTAATTTCTCAATACACTTTCAAACATCTTCAAAGGATATTCCTCTCACTGGTAGCTACTAAAATAAGTGATTCCATTTATTCTCATTTAAGCAGGTCTCAAGGGCATGAAGACACCTAATTAGACTTTCTGGTATTCATACAGTTTGATTTGCCCACAAATAGCCAAAAATTATCTACAAAAATCCAAATATTCCTCCTCCAGACTGCCTCAAGACTACTGAGGGGGGCCATGAGGTAACCCCCCACACTACAGGGAACATCAGCAGGACAAATACACTCCCTTGCAGAGCGGCAAATTCCTGCAGCTCTCCCAAAAACAGCTATCAGGAAGCAGACTATCATTACTGCTGGACTGCTGTAGAGAAGAAAAAGAGAATGCAGTTTACAACCTATTCAAATTGCATCCATTTATTTCAAAATGGAATTTAACAAGAGGAAACCAGAAGTCTTTCAGAGAGCAGGATAACAGGTCAATCTACGACACAACAGTTTCACCTGGCTCCCAGACACATCTACGTGGTATGACTGCTTTTCCAGTTTCTCAGAAATACAAGCGATCTAAGCAGAACACAAAGATGGGAATAATAACACACACCTACACATCCTTCCAAAATGTGAGAGTTCAAGTTTGTCAGATACATCAAATCTGTTCAAAGAGATCTTAATTTAAAAGGTCAATTAATTCTGAATCCAACTCCCAAATAATCCTTACAGCTGTCCCAAGTTAGCAGTCTCTTCCTTCCTTCCCAGCATAATAAAAAGACTTCTCTTGCAGCCATGAGAGAGCTGTGTATTGTTTAAACACAAATGTTCATGGCAAGAAGTCAGTCATCTGTTGGCTGGCACAGTGAACCACAAAATTACTGGGAAGTGATAAAGTATTATCAAAATAACAGTCTATTGGTGCTACAGCTGTATTTGTTATTTCAGAGTATCTGAGCCACCCCAGCAGGTTTCAAAAGGCAGTAGCAAAAGAGGTCTTGCGGTGGTGGGCACAGGGCAGAATGTATTCAGGTGCTAGGTCAGGTTCAAAGTATTAAAAAAGGTTTGGTAGGTGGAAAAGACAGCCTGTATATTTGATTCTCCTAGGCTCATGTCCCCCAGCAGCTCACTAAGTGAGACAGAAACGGGGAACACGAAGAGACTCCTATGCCTCATGTCCCAGGGTGCCTTATCAGATGTGGCCTGTGATGGAAGTGGTAGGAATTGAGGCCACATTCTCAGCTGTGCTTTCTGGGGCTACAAGCAACACAACCCACAGGCCAGCTCCTTGATCTGGACTTGGACACTACAGGGCCTTCAGTGCCTGATAATTAAGTGTTTTCAGAACCATGGTGGTGCTCACAGACTGAACCCAGATCTTAGCTCCACAATCAAACATTTTTATGTGGCTGGTAATAATTTTAAAATATTACAGAGCTCATCAATTATCCAATCAGGAATCGATGTACAGCTCCTTCAAACAGTGCCCTTACAATTACAGAAGCCCTCCTAAGTGGCTTGCACAGCTGTGACCCGGGGCATAACATCAGAACAAGCTATTGCATTCACTTCTCCAGAAGGTTTTTGCAGGCAGTGAAGGTGACTAATTATGCTTTCTGTTGCATCATCTATGTTAGGTTGGCAATTACCAACCAGAGGGATGCCCACGGAACTGCAAGAATTTCTCATCCTCTTTCCAAAAGCTGTTACAAATGCTCTCTACTGTTCTCTGAAAAACACTTCACACAGCAATAAGAAAACTATTGTAAAGCCATAGGATAAAATACCTTAGCCTTACAGACTGCATTACATTTTGAAAAGGGTTTTTTGGGGGTTGATTTTTTTTTTTTTAAGACAGAAATACAAAATACAGTTCTGAGTCAAACCAACTTAACACTGCAGCATCTATAATGAGATTTCCTTAGCTATTAGAGCCATGAAGCAAAGGTCACCATGTTGATATTCTATGAAAGTCTCCAGCATTTAAGGCATTCTGAATACTGTAAGAATACCTCTGCATTTGCACAAAAGTCTCCCTAAAATACCTAATGACATTGTCAGCATGAGGTGGTTAGTCAACATTTCTAAGATCTATGCAAAGGTCAAAGCAAATAAAATATGTTGGAGTGCTGAGCCCAAGGGCACTCTCTGAAATGTGGTCTGAACACAATCCATCAATATGTACTTTTTCTGTTCTATTACCCACATAATCACCAGACCTGTTTCACCATAAATCTGTTGTTCAGAAGTGTTCAAAAATGTCACAGTATTGGTCATCTGTGTCAGTTGCCCAAGAGTGATTTATTAAACTGCTTGGCTAAACAGGTCATCATCCCAATGGCAGATAATAAATTGGAAAGCACTTGACAATACTGCTGTTAGAATAGGCGTGACTGCCAGCACTGCCAACTATTGAAGTTGTCAGGCATTCCATAAGAAAGCCCTGTTTTCACTTACAACTTTGTCAGGCTCTTCAAACTGAAGTTTTTCGGTACTATTTTAGTATCTTAAACTGATTTTTATTTTGTTTAAGGTAAATTTTTAGCCAAACCAGTTCACTTGCAGTGTAAGAAGGCCAGGGCACAATATGTTTTATTTCTGTTAAGAAAACACCCAGTAACACAAGAATGTAGTCTGTTAGAAGGCCTAGCACTCTCCTGTTTTTGAGAAGCCATCTTGGCATTCAGTGAGGATGGTCTGCATTTATGGTTCTGATCCCAGCTACCTAAACGTCACTCTAAATTAGGTCAAGTTGACAATTTGAGAAAAGCTGCTTGTACTATAGCTTGCTAGGTGTTACAAGCCCCACAATGGTACCATCTGGACCCCACATGTGACTTCTGATCAAGCAGTTACCTTGCCTTACAGGTGCATCTCCCAGCGGCTTTGGGCCAGCCTGAGCCAAGGCACTGACCAAACACAGAGAGCCTGGAAGCGGGGGAGCTTCTTCTCCCAGATCTTAAAGGAACAGAGTTACTAAAGAGAGAAATCCAGACTGGCCAAAGAAGCAAGAAGCAGCTCTGTGATGCTGCCTGCAGAAACACCCATCTGAAGGAGCTGAGCTGCGAGCTACGAGGCAGGCACTGACCCAGGTCTGCTGCATCTGGGTTTGCAAGGAGGCTCAGAAGCCACCGGAGACCCTAAGGAACCATTTTCAGCTAGTCCTTGTGAAGTAAGCTTATTAGCGCTGCAGCTGCATGATACCTTTACAGATTTCTTTTTTTGTTACAAATTTAATCAGAAATTTGATTTTCTGGCACCTCTGTACAGGGACCAGCATCACCTGCTATTATATCTCTCCAACCAGAATGGCAAACAATTTGCAGCCAACACCGTTATAGAGTTTGTGGTTATTGATTAAAATTAAATGTTGTGGAACCCTCCAGAAAGCTGAGGTACCAAATAGGAGACAGAGAATGAAAAAGTAATTTTAATAATCAACCACTAAAACAAAACCTGCATTTAGACCGACCATGGTAGCAACTGTAGACATGTTACCAATCCCAAGGCACCTGGGCATTAATCAGTGATCAGCGATAGTCCGTGAACAACTTACTAATTTGTTTGTTTGGCCCTCAAAAACGACACCTGAGAACCCCTGAAAAACAAAGTCTGAAGGTAAACAGGCCCAGGGCAGCAGAGGAAGTAACACATCCCCCAGCACTTGGAAGCTTGTTAGTCAAGTGCCTCCGCCTCCACTGATGGATGTAAGAAAATCCTGTTAGCGACACTGCTCGAATGCACACACGCACGCCTCCAGACTGCACTAACATCAAAACTGCCTTCCCACAGCTACCAGGGGTGATGGAGACCTCAGTCATGATCAAAAAAAAAAAAATTATCCAAGAGGCTGAAAGGCAAAAGGAGCCAACTGCATTCTCTAGGAAAAAAGAAACCCAAACAAGCTAGTACTAAATACATTTAACAATATTCATTAAAACCATCTTAAACCAAATGCTGAATTGCCTCAGCTTGCACACTGATGTATCACAGAGACAGTGATCTGTGGCAGGTCAGAATGACTCCTGCCTGAAGGCAGAAGTGAATGTGAGCTCTCCAGCAGTACAGTGTCTAGCCTTCACCCTGCAGTCCTCTCAGGCATCTGGAGCTGGATGGAGAAAGTCTTCACTGCTCAAAGTAAATACAAGGAAAATGATTCACAGCCAAGCAAACACACGCTCCAAATATACAGAAAGAACTAAGGAACACCTGGAATAAACTTGCAACAAAACAGTTTAAACAACCTGTCAAATATTGAGAACTGGGGGGGCTGCTAAAATTTAGAAAATAGTTTCAAAAGTATGTTTAATATCAACATAAAAGCACAGATTCCAAAACCTGAAGAAAAAACATGAAGGTGTCTCTGATGATAGCAGCTCCTAAACTTCCCTTTAAATAAGGATGTTGGAAAAAGAAATCCCTCTTCCCTTCCCACTACACAAAACCACAGTGAACTTGCATTTTGTGTTGATTAAGTGTGCTTTCTCATGTCCAGGAGGAGTACAGATTAATTTACAGCAGAGCAGCTCAGAGAGAAATTTGTACAGCAGCAGTGAGCATGCTTCAGGGCTTCATACTCCCAGGGAAAGAAGAATTAAAAAAAAAAAAACCAAACCCACAACAAAACAGAAGAACTAATGTCCTGTTTCCCTGAAACCATTTCAGGTCGTACTCTCTGTAGGGCACTGGGGACCACTCTCACACAGGGTCTTCTCTCTGCAGTTTAGTTAACAGCCTGTGTCCCTCAGCAACCACTGTGTCGTGTCTCAAGTCTGTTTCTTTTCACTATCCAGAAATACAGGGAGTGAGCATATACACCAAGAAAAAATACATACACTGAGGGCAACACACCACAAGAACCTGCAGCCTTACAGTACAGCTAACTCCCAGTAAAACCCCGAGACCATGACTGTGGCACCATGACTTTGCAACCCAAATACATTGTTCTTTACATGGCAAGTACTGCATTCTAGGGACCAGGATGCAATTTCACAGAAGTGAGAGTTTCAGCTGCAGAGAAAATGAAAATATTAAGTATTTTTTTACTTTAGTAATGCATTTCTAATGGTCAGAGGACAAGCTGTTATTGATGGGCAGATATCACAGAGGTGCACAGTTAAACAAGCTAACAGATATCTCAAGTCTCAGGCACTTTACCAAAAATACATTTCAACATTTCTGGACTCTGTGGACTTCCCTGCATTTTTTTCTCCCATGGCTAACCAAATACAATCTTGACTTTTTTCTTTAATCACCAATTCAATCACCAAACTTAAGTTGCCAGTTTATGGCAGTCACTTCAATCCTGATACCATGGGTCTCCTGTGGAATCCAGTCAGCCAATTTACTCAACACAGGATATATTACCAGGTTTCTCTGAACCAAAATATTAAGGCATTTTGGTTCCCTTATTTGGTTAGGTTGTACTTAACTAAGAGTAAAGAAAATCTTAGCTGGGAAAAGCTGTTCTTGTTAGTTGTGATAGTTATTTTAGAAGCTGCTTTATATACTGTAAATGTGTTCCCTGTGTCTTCAAATATCACAAAAAAGCTGCTAATAAATGTTCATCCAAGAAGAAAAACCACAACAAAAGCACCTAGAAAGTCAGCAAACCCAGTACTAGTCCTTCCCCCTCAACCACTATATCACACGTGTAAAAAAAAGTTTCCTGCTAAAAGCTTTCAAAATTCTCTTAATAGCAAATTAAATTCTTAAATAGCTAGGCTATTTGAAATAGCCTCCTCTCCACATATGTGTTCAGGAATCTGTCATTAAAACATCCTCCTTGTTGGGAGTCAGATGCTACACACTAATGAAAAACAGTGTGAAAAGATAACACCCTGAACAAGCCCCATTGCACGCTGCACTAGAAGAGGCAAATTAATCAAATTCCAGATGGGATTTAACCTGCAAAAGTAATTGCAAGCACTTATCAGCACTGCTCACACCCTTCCACATCCTCCTCCCCTCTCCTGTTAGACTGGAAGTTGTGGAGTGCGGGCACCATGGTAGAGCATTAAAAACAGAGCAAGGACTACAGCTTAATTGCAGCCTTTTAGTCACCAGGCTGGGCCAAGCAGAGCACACCCAGAGGCGGCTGCACGGCTCCTGTTCGCCGAAACAGGAAGATAATGAACTTCCATTCTGAGTTGTTGTGGGTTTTTTTTTTTTAACCTGCACTGGCCTTAAGAGGGGAAACAGCATTGCTACTGGCAGGCTTGCTGGGGTGGGGGGGGGTGTTTTTTGCTACCTGCTACAGCGCCTTCCTTTCAAGCATGGGGTCGCCAGGGACTAATGAAAAATGTATGTGAATCAAAACTGATCTGCTTAAGGGCCTACTTAAAAACCCTCCCTCTCAGGAACTTTCGTAACATCCTCGAGTGAACAACCCACTTCTGAATGCTAACAGATACACTAAATTACACCATCTGATGCCACACGTTGACATGCATGAAGCACAACCATCACTAAAGGCAAGAGCAAGAAAAAGGAGAGGCCGGTGCTCTGGTTTTATTTTGGTTCTATAAATTTCCCCCAAGATTTCTTGCAAGGCTCATGGATCCTTGAAAATTCATCTGTCTGGTGTAGTAACCCTTAGAAATATTTCTGATTGAATATTTTAAAATCCTGACTCCCCTTCAGAGCAGCAAGAAAATAAAATTGAGACCAGTTAGGAAAAAAATTGTATTTTTTCTATTGAACTACAAAGAGAAACTAACAGTGTGCTTACGCTACACTCAGTCAGAGTATATAGGGACTCTCATTCCTTCAGCCAAAGAAAGAAAAAAATGACCTAGTCTAGCTCCCCCCCAAGTAAGGTAAAGTAACTTTTATAATTTGATGCTATTCATTATATGAATGCTTAGTGTAGAGAGGAACTTGCTACCTACAGATTTAAGAGATTTATTGAATCTCTTTAAGTCAAATCACACTTTACTTGAGGAAGTCATCACAACATGAAATTCAGTCCGTACCACAGTCACCAGTTCTTCAAAGGTTACTTCAGTCTAGTGTTCTGGTCTTGTTCAACATGCAGCCTTTCATCTATGTGCCATGACAGCAAGTGGCATCAGTCTGCCCTAACCTGACTAGAATTTGGGAAAAGGCTTTTTCCTTCTCTAGATCAGAAAATTTGGTGTCACTATAAGCAACAAGCTTAAAGTCTGCCAATATCAAATGAAAAAGACAAATGCCCTTGCATAGCCAGTAGCATCAACACACTCCCCTTACAAGACTGAAACAGTGCTCCTTTTTGTACTACGCTGGAGGGTAGATGGGAAAGAGGGGTGAGTTTTCCTAAAAGTAACATTATCTCAAAGCCTAAAGGCTTACACAAGTTTGGAGTTGGTCTACTCAGCCCAAGAGACACACCAACCTAATTTTCTTCCCTATGAATACGAAAGCTGTGCCTGACCTCTGGACAGACTGCTCCATCATACTCTCCAGACTCACTAGCTGAGACTCATCTCTTTCAAACTCCCTGACCTGGTGATTCACACTGCTGGCCCCTGAGTGCTGTTTCCCCCAGCTATGAAAATAAATGCATAAGCTCCTGCTTTTTTTTTTTGTTGTTGTTAGTTATGAGCCACCAAACTGGGCCCTGTTCAGCTTCTCACCAGAAATTTTCACTTCATCCCATCTAGTTCTACTCCTCTACATCCCTCTCCTCCAAGCTGTATGCCCAAGTAAAAAAATCTCAACTGATGTTGCAAAGTATTACACCTCTGGCAGCACTGGTAGCCCTGACTCTGAACTTGCCCAGACCTGTAGTAGCAAAAAAATCTTACATTTGCCTTGATTTTCATGAAACAGACTTTCAGTGTCTCTCTGGTTTAAACAGAGCACAGCTCTGCTGCAACAACTCATACAGGAAAAGCAATCACTGAGTTTTCCATTGCTCTTCCTCAGGACCTAGCGATATGCTGGCATCCTGGTAGGGTCCTAAGAGCACGCAAGCTCTGCCTGTGACATGCTACTTGTCTCTTACATAATGTATATACTGCCCCTTGTTCTTACATAAATGAGAACTGTTTCCCTCTCTTGAGGATCCCTTCTGCAGCCTTGGCACACCGTGCAAAACCATCCCGCCCCTCCTTTCACACACAGGTACCCATCACATCCACCTTCCTGAAGGCATGAATGGCCATTCACTGCACACAAGTTTTTCCTCAGGTAGCCACAGAACTACAAATATCTCCTACTGTATGGCAAAAATCAGGCAATTTCAGAAGAAAGACCAGTTCTTTCCAATGACCTGGCCCGTATGTCCTTTTGTAATCTCAGGAGCTGAGAACCCACTACACTGTACAGACCTGCAACAAATTTATAATTTATTTTTTTAAAAATACACTTTGAGTGATGCACAAGGACATGCCTAAAAAAATACCCTTATTTGCATTAGCAATGCAAAGGGTTTCTCTGGGATTTGAAGTGAGGAAAACTGCCTTAGTGCCCAACATGCTTTCTTAAAAGCCACATGAATTTTATAACCATCATCGCTAAGTAAAAATAGTAATTAGCAATTATTACTGATTTTGTTTTCTTACAGACATTGAAACAGATTAGCTTTCTAACTGTTATTTAGTATTAATATTGCTACAAGGACTGCTTAATATCCAAGAAGATCCCACTTTATTTCAAACATTCTTACTGATGTTCAAATTAAAATCTATTTAGAAAATGATACTTCAATTATAATTAAAAATATCCCCTAATCTTTCAAGGTAACATTTTGTGTTTGAATAGCTAGCTGGAGGCATCAATCTAGTTGCCTGTGGCTGTTGCATTACTCAGACATTACCCAGAAATTGAGAATATGTGTTCAGCAAATTACTCTGTATGGCTTAATGTGTATATGAATAATGAAAGAATAAAAGATTATCTGCTTTTGTTTCTTTTTTTTTTTTGCCATCATCACTCCATTTGAATTAAGAGCAAGAAAGAATCCACCATGCTGTCCATCCATTGCTTGGGTGACTCCCCCATTTTCACATGGACACGCAGAGGAAAAACCACCTTACAGCAGAGCCCAGGACTCCCAGCAGTAATACGCCAGCATCATCTCAAATACCACACAAGCATCCATAACGACGTGTGACTGTGCATCTTACTGCTGGTTGCTCACTGGTTAGGAGAAGGCAGCTGCACGCTAACTTTGTGGTACCCAGCTTCCTATGAACCTTCTCTCCAGGACCCACTGCCTCTGCAGGCTTTGAAGTTGTACCTGGTTCTCATTGCAAATTGCCCATCACAATCCCATGCAAATTCCTGTTGGATTTTAATTCTAAGAATACCTATTCTTAGATGGCATGGATAATCCTGGGACAGACAACTTCTCTTGGCTTTCTTTTCCTTCCTCCCCATCTGCTGCTTCCGCTGCTCTATATCAATTGGCTTTACTGAGGAATCTGTGGGGAGTGAAGGTCCAACCTCCTTTCCCCCCAACTAAACAGATCATAATGCTTTCATTTAGCCCCAAAATAAACTGTACCTTTGCTTCCTTGGATCGCCAGAAGAAATTCCTCTTGTCTTTCCCTGTCACATACTATGAGGAAATCATGGCACTGCAAGAGTGACATTAACTAATTGCTCCAGTGATGATCTGCTGCTTTAGTGACTTTGATCCTATGGCTCCCATTTTTCCTCTCAGTCTAAGGAAAGCAATGGGCAACTGCTATCTGACAAGTACCATCCTGGTTCCACAGCTTTTCAATTATTTAATGTCAGGCTCCCTCCCCACTTTGCCAGAAACATGCTAGAAATACAGCTGTATGTTCCTTACAGAATACACTTTAACTATCCCAGCTCATTTCAACTGGAGAGATAAAGGAGTGATATTACACAGTGATATTACCTTGCTGCAGTCTGCAGTAACAGTGTTTGGAGACTGTTCACCTGTCTAAGAGGATACCAGACTCTCAGACAGTGATGGACAGTTATCTTTAGTTCCAGCCAAGTATTATTTTGTGACTCAGGGGTTTTTTTATGGTGGTGGTGGTGGTGGTTTTTAGAGACTGAAGACATGAATGTTAATTAGCACTAAGAAACCATCACCCTCATGTATTGATGAAAACAGCATAATATCGTTTTCTCAAGCATCTGGAGGGACTGGATTCTTTCCCCTATTTACTGTGTTTCTTATAGCAAAAGTTTTCAACCTCCTATGAGAGACAAGCATCACTTACAGAAGTCCCCATGCAACAAGAGATTAATCAAATATTTTTGTATTATTCTCCAGTATGGGACTATAGAGTATGTAATGCTTCTGAAAAAAAATAATTTGTGAAAGACAGCACCTCCCATTAATTGCACAATTGGCATCTCCTGCCCTAGGGTATATCTTTCACCATAAGTACTCTTTCCAACTTGGTCCAGTTAAAGGAAAACACTGTCCTGCTAGGAGGACAAAACTCTCACAATAAAAAGGTCTTTATTCAACTCTATGGCAGATGAGGTGTAGCTCTCCAAAAATGAAATACTGATTAAGAAAACTGTCAGCAAGCTGATTACATGACAGAACAGATTACCCACACAGCAGCAGAAAATCTTGCCTTCCTGCATCCTTGTTCAGGCTTTTCCACAAAAAAAAGCCCACAAAGCCTTCTGCACAAAAGATTTACTGCAATCCCACTGCAAAACAGCAATCCTGCATTAACTGAAGGTTAAGCCAGCACTGCAGTATTCCAGAGGTGCAAACCCTAAGGCTAGATCTGCAAACTTCAGTGTGCTTCTCAGAACACACACAGTACAAGACAGAATGACCATACAAGACGGCATTAAACCACAGTCAGACCAGTATGCCTGTCATGCATCTCGTTTCCTGGTCCTATAGAAGCACAGAGCAGCTCCCTCTCAGATCTGTGACCTAACCTGTCCTACATGTGGTCCGGAGTCAGGTGTCCCAGAAGCCCATCAGCTCCTGTCATTCTGCCATGCCTCAGTAACGCCGGGCAAAGGAGTTCATCTCTTCTTGCTCTCCAGCTTCTCACACAGGTGTACAGACAATAGCAGTCATTTTCTTCTGGTTTCTAGTCTGACAGAGTCACTTTACCTTTGTGCTCTGACATTTTAACTCCATGATCTCCATCTGTTCCTCCTCAGGTTCAGCTGTGTATCCCTGTCTTCTTCCTTACTAGGCTGAAAAGCATCTCTGTTTTATTAATGTGTCTGTCTGACCTAAATGTTCCTCAACACCTGTCTGCTAAGCTCCTAATTTAAATAATTCCCAAGTACTAGCCTGCAACTTCTCTGCCAGAAGTTGCACCCTGACTAAATGACAATTCATTCAAATTGGATAGGTAAAAGAAAACAAATGGAATCCTGCAGATCTGCCATTAAAAACAAATGCAGTTCTACTTTTTAAAAAGTTTAATGGATCCATTTTTATTTCTTCCAACACTCACCTTCTCAACCCCAGAGAGTGTTTTTAAGAAAAAAAACGATATTGTAGAGCTCAGCACAAAATAAGCACGGTGACTTTTCAGCTGAGTTCATAACAAAGAATAATTGCCTATTAAAGCTAAAGCATTTAGGAAAGCATCAGTCCCAAAGAAATTAACGTTTTGACTTTACCAGTTCAGGTAACAGGTAATGTCTATGTTGGCATTAGATTGTCTCTTCATCAATCAGCTTTCTACCCTTAGAGAAGTCATGTGAGTGGCCATACCCCTCTAGTTTCTTCACCTGCAGGTGATGTACCCTTTTTCCCTCCCCTCTCTATTTTGTAGCTGCACAGACTAGAACACACTGAGCTGTCAGAGGCTATGGTTACAATCAGTTAGCCTAAGTTACACAGCTATCATTGTCTAGCTTTCCAAAACTCAGTCCCAAGGGGGTTTTTTGATGGAGAAGCTGCTAATGCAAAGAACAGTAATGTTTCCAGCCAGAGATTCTGCATGCAATAGGAGCACAAAACACACAGCAAAGAGCCAAATTTTGTAAGCACAAAGCACTTCCCAACACACCAATAAATATAACATTAAAGCAGAAAAAATTACATGGAAGTGCTGAGCATTGAGGCAGCAGATCCCTTCCCCGTGATCAGTACTCAAGCTCTGTATCATCATTTGAGAAAGTCTCAAAACTCAGCACACATTAATGGGTCATAAATACCCAGCTGCTCAGGGATAGCTAGTATGCCTTGCATGCAAGCTGTTTCAACAAATGTCCACAAAAATGTACAAAGGCCTACTAAAACAGCTGGGAAACAGCAGCCTACAAAGCTATTTGCCATCTACACAGAGGACAGAAGGAGGTCAAATTCAAACCATCACAACAGAGAAGAAAGGGAGAAGTGCTCTGTAGTACTTTGAGGAGGAAGGAAAAAGTTTGGTCTAGTGCCACAAAGATAAAGAAGCAGCAAAGAAAAACATGGAGAGGAGGATAAAGATGCTAGTGATCTGCTACATCACTAGCAATAAGGTGGGGAGGAAAGAAAATGAAAACTTATCTGGGACTCTTCAGGTTCTCTCCACCATCGAGGAAGATCACAGCTCTGAACACACACAGCTCCAGGGGCTGTTGGTTCATCTCTCCTTAATGTTTATTTCAGTAGTATTCCAGGGTCTTTAACTGCTTTTCTTTGTAAAGATCTCACAAAGATATACAAAGAAATAACAGCTTTGATATTGAGTGCTCAAACCACAGCAGTATGACAGAATACAGAAACCAAATGGGTTTTTTAAAGCATATTATCTGTATGCAATCCTCCAGTTTCAGAATATTTAAAAGTCAATGCTAAAGGTGATGACGGATAGATTTTTTTATTTGGCATATAATTAACAGTGAATTGTTTTAAATAAATGTAATAATGAGCTGAAAAGTAAGACTTCCTACTCTACTTGCTTAGAATAAAAATCTTTACTGCTAACACAGGTTGCTACACATCATGCATTTAAGAGGGAAGAATACTAATAACACACACAGCTTTAAAAAGTACTGTTTTCTGAACTGTATCAAGCATGGTGAGGAAAAAAATCCACCAAGATTCATTAATAACTCTTGTGAAGCTACAAGTGTCAGAGTAAGGAAATTAATTTGGCCCTATTATCTAAATTGAAATATTCTGAATATCACAGCAAATAGTGGATAGAATTCTTTCACTGTTACTGCCTTTCTGGTAAAAAAAGGAAAAAAAATATCAAGAAACTTTCTTCTTTTTTCTCCCTTAGAGAAAACAAATCTGATTAGTAAAAACTCATACTTAAATCCCATTCAGCATGTAGTCAGGAGAACAGAAACAGAGTTAACAGATATCATAAGTTTCAGAATGGAATACTTTAATTAAAAAGTAGAAAGGGAAATGACACAACCTCTGAAAATAGGTATTTTATTTTTTTAAAAGTAGCTTCTTTAAGTTCTTCTACCTAAGCACCTTCCTCTCGCTGACCTTCCTAGAAGATAAACACCTCATTCACAAAGATCAGGTTGTGTGTGTCTCATACCGATGCCATCTACAACTTTTATGCTAGCATACTTATATTGCAATAATATGGGATGTAACCAAGACCAACATCTAACAACAAGATCCATGCCTCATCAGTCTATAATAGCTTTAAGTCAATCAATAAATAGTGACTAAAGGAGAACCGGTTGATATTTTTTCATACAAGTTGCATTTATTCCTGTCCATTACACCCCATCAAAAAAAAAAAAGGAAAAAAATAAAAGCAGACTATGTGGGTATGGAAGAAGGTGTAATATTCATATTGTTATCACACTCTCGTTATCACACTTGAGGTAGGACATCCAATTCAAAGAGCAGAACAGGTTGAACTAGGGGTCAGTGGCAAAGACTGGGTCTTTCCTTTTGCCGAATAAAAGAATTCTGAAATCCACTTGACAACACATTTGCATGACAGATGAACAGGCTGGAAAGGGAGACTTTCTTCACTCACCCCACAAAAGACAGAGCAGCAAACAAACAAATCAGAAGGTTCTTTAGTCATTCTCAACAAAAGGAAACATCATGAAGAAGCCACAGAAAAGATGGCCACTAAAGGAAGCAAGTCAGACATTTTGTACAGAGGGCTACTCTGTCTGGAATCATGTATGGTTGGAGAACAGGACAAGATGCAGGAGGAGCTGACAGCAGAGCACCCTTCCTAAACTTCATTAGGTTCCGGGACCAGTGAAGTTCTTTTAAGGAAAAGGGTAACTACAAACTGTTTACCACTAAACGTCTCTAGCCCTCAGAGAACGTGAGCCAGTGCAAGAGGAGACAGCAACAAGTACTCTTAGTGCATCCATCTAAAGAGGCCTAGTGAAACAAAACACTGCCGTTTTCTTGTCCTTGCTTGACAATTGTTACCACTAGATGACCAAACACTTGCTCCTAACGGTGCAAATGAATTAACCTATTTTATAGCACACCCTGGCACTAAAGGTACATTATCTTCAGTTATTAAACAAATCAGCAACTACAGAATCACTCTGACCTCCAAAGGGCTTCTGCACATCTAAACAGATCAATAGATAGAAATATCCTTCAGCCTGTAGAGCTCCTTGATACATCCAGTAGGTTCATCCAGACATCTCACCTTGGATTTTGAAACCGTGGTGAGCAAGAAAGCCAGGCATCTTTAGTAAACACTGGTGGGTAAAAACCAAAACTCCCTCTTGACAAGACAGCAGCAAGCTTTTCATTTCAGCACTCAGGTGTATTTATTGAGCTGAGAACCTGGGAATGCTAGACATTGGTTGTCCTGCAGAGATGTTGTTCCTGTATTAATCGCACTACACTGTAAGTACAGGTACCAGCATTAACAGTAAGCAGACTTGCTCAGGCACCAGCAAAAGGGAAATCTCATCAGCTTGCTGCTTTGTCTTAGTAAACTTTGCCTCTTGGCAAAGCTAACTGCCTAACTCAGAGTGATGCTGTGCTTACAACATCAGTGTGCTTCCAAGTCCTCATGTGTTATCTCTGCAGAGGACTGTGATGAGCTGCATGAATATATAAACCTACTCAGAAAGCTCTGTATTATACTGTACTACAAGATTTAGACAGACCTCAAAGGATACTCACCCTTACCATCTGAACTATCTTCAAAGCAACAACACACCAGGAGGGCAAAGAAGCTGACAACAACAAAAAGAATGGATCTGGCTTCAGGCTACAAAAACGGTTAAGTATCCATTTCAGTATCCACAGGAATAATCTCTGGTTTTATATCTTCCTCAGCAAAGATATCACACACATGCACATCCACAATCCGATATGCTCCGATTATGACAGATAAATATATAAACCTGACTTCCAGATAGTGCTTGCACATTTTTGGAAGAGCTTGTTGCTTTTTTTTCAGTGTTCTAAAAGTTAAGATAAATACACAAGTGTTTAACTTTCTTCTTCTCTGCATCATGATTTCTACCAGTCAGTGGCATTCAGAGGTGACCCTAACAGACTTGATATATTTCTTTAACTGTGAATGCTAAACTGTATTGATGATGAGGCCTTTCATTGATTTACTGCAGCTTGCTAAATAAAACAGAAGGAATACACTGCATATGAGGCTTTTCCCAGAACAGCAGGGACTGGGATTCAAAACAGATCTAGAAGAGTAACTTTTAAGGGATAGAAAAGAGTAAAAAGAGTCAAAAATTGTTCTCACTCCCTTGTCAGAGAGTTACTAGTTCTTACTTCAAATAAGTAAAATTTATATACTTACTAAAGAACAGCATGTAACAGCAGTTTGTTTAATTCTAGGTTTGTTTTGTTGGGGGTTTTTTAAAGTGTTATTAAGCAAGAATTAAATAGTATTTCTTTGATCCTTCATTCTGTACTCTCCACAGGCAGGAGTGCCAGGTGGTACTACTATGAGAACAACAGAAGAGAGACAAAAGCATTTCTTGAGCTTCAGTAAGGCATTCATGATTTGATGTTGTATGTTGCTCACAAAACAGTTCCTGAAGTACAATAATAAGTATGTTCTTATAGCCCCAAATTAGATGAGAAAATGTTGGTTGGTTCAGAGTGTTAAACAAATAAATCTTGATTACTGCTCTGATGTGTGTGTGTGTATAAACATCTTGTCACTCACTCCACTCCTCTGATTACCTTGACCTTCAGATGCTATATGATGTTGTTGATGTACCAGGTATTCTCTTACTGCTGAACGTGACACATATGACCTTGGAAATAAAGCCCAAGGACAAAGAAAACCCCACAACTTAGGGTAATTCTAGAGCTTTCTTTAAACAATAGCAAACACAAGAAGGAAAGCCAGTCACTTTTATATTTTGAAAAGTATCACACCTGACCCAAAGCCTCCAGCAGGAATCACTTTCCCTCTGATTAAAGTAACTTACATATTCTAAAAATAAAGGAAAACTTCTTCCATGCAAGAGCACCAAATGCATTTTTGCCACAGCTCCAATTATTATTATATAAAAATAAAGCAGCTATTGACAACTCCATATTTAAAATGGGAATTCACAATCTCCTAAAACTTTTGTTAAATATCTGTAATAGTTCCAAAGCATCATATCTGGAAACAAGGCATGCAGCTGCTGGGTCTTATGATACAGCAGGCAGAAGGCAGCTGACAGAGTTACAGTTTGTTGTGGAGGGTTTTTTTGCCTGCATTTATACTGCATTATTACCTCCTGTCATGAGAATTTGGTTGAATATTTTATCCAGGCTGTAACACATCTTCAGTTGCTCCCTGAAGAACAACCTTAACAACCCATTCCACAACATCTGCCAGCCAGACTGGAACAACCATGCTTTCAACACTCAGCCTTGCAGTCACATCTGCTGGAAACAACTGGCTGAACTGAAGGCTGTTTCTTGGTTTCTGAAGAGCACCTTAGGACTTTGCAAATCCACTCAGGAGAGCTATGTAGGCACATATGCATGCACAGAGGACTACTGATGATGAATAACATACATCCTCCTGCCTGTTAGTTTTCCTCCCATTGTCACTATCCTGGCTGGCAAACTAGTGAAGGATTTCCTCAGCACAGTCTCTCTGCCTAACCTCTCTGCAGATCAGCCATACACAGGAGCATGTAACATACACAGAAATCAAAGAGAAGCAGCACAACCTACAATTCACTTTACTTGAGCAAGCTTTCTTCATCCTGGTACAGCAGGAATGGGTTATACTGCAGTAGGCAATGGAACTAAAAATTGAGTGGATGGATTTTCCTGACAAGATTCAGAGCATACCCAGGTCCCATACTGGGGGACTTGGTTTCCATAGGGAACTAGAAATATAGCAATAAATGTTATATTCTTTTGGGGGACAAAGGGGTAGATTTATTTTTACATTTGATTGGGGGTTCTGGGGTTTTTTAAATCAACCTTTTCTTTCTGTCCTTTGAGAGCTGACCTTCACACACTGGAAGGGCTCATATGACCTGAAAGCTAAGCCAACAGGCCCTTTGAATTCTGGCAGAATATAACATCTGTTAAGACTAATAGACAAAGTAAATGATGCTGATAGTAGGTGGCTTGAACACAAATCACTCTCTTTAAAAATCAATAGAGATACAAAATATGATAGTTATTCCAGGAAATGGCTTGACAGCTATGGATGGTATATGCTCTTCTGCACTTCAAGAAACATCCCACAGCCTGGGAAGGAGTCAGGGGTACAGTAAGATACACGACTACTGAAATAAGGATATAAATACTGAGTTTACCAGCACAAAAAAAACCCCAAACCCAGCCTCACCCTTGAAGTTCCACTTCTGTCACTACAGAATGAACTTCACACTATGTCTGCTTACTGTTCAGCTCCAGGCACCAAGTGTTAAGTCAAATCTCTCCTCTTCAGTTCAACTTGCTATGATGCTTGCTATGATGCAACTTGCTATGATCCCACATTTCTGGGACAGCAATTTCTTCCCAATTTCCCAAAGATCACATGCATTCCACCCAAGATTAGGACAGCTTGAGAGAAGCCATAGTGCTGCCCTAGAAATTTGAAAAGGGACACAACTGAACTGGAACACTTATGCCCTCACCTACAAAAGTTTTTCAGACATTCTTTAATCAACAAATATGTAACAACAGTCTTGCTCTTTATTATATCTCTCCATCACACAGAAAGGGAAAAAGCCACATCTATTGCAGGAACACTAAATTGGAAGCCTATCCTCTGTGTGTGCACCAGCAGCCAGCTCCTCTCAAGCACCTCGCAATGCATGTGCATGACACCAACCAACTTCTCAGTGGTGCTAGGCTCAACATGCTCAAAATTGCAACTTCTAGATTCATTCATTAACAAGAACAGCTTTTATTTCCTCCTGTTTAATTAAATGTTGCTGAACCTCACACTGATAAATGCTCAAGAACATGACCAAGATACATTCTTCAACATTCAAAAACCAACCCCAAAAAAAGAACCTGAGAATAGAGTCCAAGGCTTTCAAATACAAACAGCAACACTATGTTCATAACAATTATATTGGAAACTTTTCTTAAGTCCTTATTGTTTCCAAAGACAAAAACCTTACAACAAATTTTTGCTGTTCAAAGATTCCCAAAAGTAGAAGGCCTAAATAACATTGCACCATACAGCCATAATATTCCCCAGAGTACTAAAATCCATGTCAGCATCAAAGAAAGAGACAGCTTGTATCACAGATATATAAACTGATCTAGGATACACTAACAGTCATATCATGCCAGTAGTACTGCATGGCATATCTGAGAAAGCTTACACTGACCAGATGAGCCACTGAACTAGAGCTCCGAGGAATCGTACAAGACCACCTCGGAAGGCAGGGAGGGCCTCAGATGACAAACCTGTGCTGAGCTTCATCCACAACTGATTAAGCAATTAAAGGACTCAAGTTAGCTACCTCAGGTGCATCCATATTGCACTGCTTCCCCAGCATTAACCACATCCCAGGAAAGACCAGAACTTGACTCATGTTAAGACACTGAGGACAGTTTCACTAGATAATCAACTAACGAATTATCTTCAGACTTCCATTTATTTAGGGAACCATCACAATCTCACCCATGTACTGTGTTGCCCTTATGTACAATCTTTTTGCAACAGAGCTGTTCTTGACAGAATTAGGAGTATTTTCTCCCTTTCCAGGTAGCACAGACTTACTAAGGAGAGCTATAGAAGGTTCTGCTAGTGCACTCAGAGTTTCTTCAATATTAGCATAATTTCATCCATTAAACAACTCTGACATCCATTTCTGCACATGAACAAGCTTTTAATAAGTAGCTTCTCTAGCCTATCATTACCCTTTCTTCCATTTCTATGTGACAACTATGTGAAATGAGAAGAACTTCCAAGAGATTTTTTTTTTTTTTCTTTTTCAGATGAGCTCAATATCAAGCAGAACAGAGCTCTGGGAAAAGAACATGCATTAGGAAATTTTGCAAAGTCTATCAAATTCCAGTCTTTGGAGGAACTTAGCAGAAATTCATTTCAGTAATATAGATTACAGAGGCTTTCACTAGCCAAAGCATGGAATTTGTGGGTTGTTTGTTTTTCAGGTTAAGTGTTTTGATCTATTCCTGAGAGGGAACCCTACCAACTGGGGACATGCTACACTAAGTTGGTAAATATTGTAACAATTAGCTTTGCATACATCTGATTACTTGTGGTGTCTGTTTGCTTTGTGGATACAGAGGAAGCAGCATAGGATAAACAGTAGCTTATTTGCTTCTTCTCATTGCCCTTCCTATCCTCCTTCCTCTGTTGAAGGCTGCTGGGCAACGGCCTGAGCTCTGATACCAGCATGGTTCCACAAACCGTGGAACAAAGGGTGTGCAGCCAGCCCTGTGCAGCAGCAGTATCAGAGCTCCCTGCTCCCATGGGCTATGAGCACACCAATCCTCTAACCTACTTTGCTTTCACTGGCCTGGCAGCTCGTCAGCTGCTCTGCTCCCAGTAGACATTAGAACAACACAGGACTTGCTGAATATTCAGATAAACACAAAAGAGGTCTGGGAGCTTGCCCAAGCCTATCCCCCTGCCTCAGGGAAGACCAGCTAGACACAAACCATTCATGACAGATTAGGCTCACCTGTTCTTATCAGCCTCCAATGAAGCACTCACAGCTTTCCTAGGGAACCTAATCCAGCACCAAGCTATCTTTCTGGCTATTTTTCTCACCTAAGCATAGATAAATCTCTCATGCTGCAATGTGCTCTTCATTATTTCTTGCCCTGCCCACCGCAGCCATAGAAAACAGACTGTTCTTTTCCTCTTTCTCATTGTCCTTTTCACATTCCAGTCTTCTCCTGACAAAGCTTGCTCCTGAGAGCAAAGTCTCTCAAGGTCTCCCTTGCTGGTTATGCTCTGAATTCTCCATAATTTTTCTTCAGGTTTGTAGTTCCAAACAGGACACCAGACTACGTAGAAGACTTGCCCATGCTGACTGTTAAGGCTACTATTCATGCATTATATGCATCTCTCCTATCTGTGTTTTGCTTGCTCCAGTATGAATGTTACCTCTTGGCAGCAGTCATGAAAACATGCACTGGTTTTAAAAAATATACAACCCATGTTTCTGTTACATGAAACCTGAAGGAAATAAAAGCATGTTAGAGGACAGGATATGCGTTCTATTACCAAAGTTCAGAGGCTGAAGAAGCATAGCCTAAACTTACAAAAAGGGACTATTTTGTTTTGATTTGAGCAGCTTTAGGATAACCTATTAGCACTAATATCATCTTGTTCTTCAGCAGCAGGAAACAGAGCCTGCACGCTGAGCTTCTTAACCTGACATTCCAGTCTGGTCCCTCACTTTATTGACTGAGCACATCCCTGATGCCTCCACTGCTGCTTCTAAAACCAGACAAAACAGCACGGCTGTGTAAGCCCAGTGCCAAGTCCCACACTGCAGCCACCTCTTCTCAAGCACGGTCAAAATCTGTGAAGTAACTGTATTTGCACATCCTCTGTTTTCCTAGCCCCCAGAGGGCATAACACTTCCTGTAGCAACTGCTGGCAGCAGTGAAGTGGAGGTGGAATATAAAGCACCTTAAGTCACCACGGAGAGAACTGCAGCAGAGGGGAACCATTTATTATTTCTGGTGCATGCCCTCCCTCAGCCAAGCAGAAGGGCTTCCATCATGCTTTTCCTTTCAGGCTTCATAAAGTAGAGCCTCATTCTTAGCACAGCCAGGCTGGAATGCCAAGCTGTTCTCCTCCTCCACCTACCCTGACCCCAAAAGCTCTTCGGGCTTCCCCCTTTTTTCCCAGTGTGGGTTACAGCAAGTACCTGCTTCCTCCAGCTGAGCCCTTAGTGGTTCCAGAGAGAACTGTTGAGCCCCAGGGAAGGCTCTGGCCAGCTCTTGCATCTACACTTTTAGAGTAAAGATTATCAGATGCTGAATTTTCTATCCAGACTCTAGAAGAGGACTAGGATTTACAACAGATTAATTTGTATGCCACATATCACACTCTAATTTAGAGCTCATGCTCATACCCATACACGTGAGTCCCAAACCATCTTTCCCCTCCATCTGGAAGACTAGCAAAATAAACACTTAAGTTTAGAAGCACTGCACTTCCACAGGTCATTAAGCAAAACTGAAAGTATATGAATAATTTAATAAGAGACTCACAGGAAAAAAAATTACATTTGAAATGCTTTTCTGTAACCTAAAAAATTGCACAGACAGCAGAGTTTGCTGACATTTCCCCAAACTGGAGAGTGTGACTAGCTGACCTGTCCAGATTCCAGTATAATTACCAACCAGCAACCTCTTTATATACACCCCTAATATTTTCAAGTGTCTCATGCCTTCTGTTTCATTTCCTGCCCTTAAAGGTTGTTGCTCACTGTTAACGAGCTGTTATGGTTTTCTCTGAAAGCGACTGAGTATCAGCACTACCTACAACATGCCTTTATACATTTACTGTGCATTACATACTACTCTACATTACTATTTCCTCCAAAGATAAGGCATCTGTTAACCAAGACATGAATTCCTTTGACTATAACACTGCTGAATTTGAGGGTATATGTGCCTATATGCATGTGCACATATCTGCATGTGTCTATATATATAGGCAGATACACAATCTGTATGTTGTAAAGATGTAAAAGGGAAATAGCCAGAAAAATCTATCAAGGAAAGAAGCAGCAACACTTTTAAACACAAAGCTGATACTGGTATTACCAGATATAGGGCCATAACACGGGTAACCAAGGGGTTAACGGTCTCTGGTACTAAGCCACTAAAACATGTGTGTCAGATAGCTTAGACATGAAATCCCAAAGAGCACCACATCAGCTTTAACAAAACGTTCTAATTTCTGTCTGCTTCCAGTGAAATTGCTGCAGAACACAATCCCTACAAGGGCGGAGCCTGGGATGGTATGGGCACCAGTAAGCCTGGCCCGCAATCCATTGCTTCCTCTAGTCAACAACCTTAAAAAAGCTTGCACAGAACTCACTCTTTGTTGTTTCAGCAGCTGATGCTGCTTATAATGCTACAGACCTATGATTGAAGTACATTTTAAAAATATTAGGGAGAAGGGGAGGATGGAATTGGGAAAGAGCTTTCACAAGCAATGAAAGAAATACGTTGCAGTGAGGGAAGCATTTTGCTCAACCAGAACAGGCCAACGTACAAACCTTGCCTGGTCTGCAGTACAGCTCTGAAGTTTGGATATAGGGTTTGAAAATGCATCTTCTACAGTTCTTAGCTCACCTGTATGGCAGGGGCATGCACTGGCCTTTGTTCCACCATGGGAGGAGAAAGTTGGCATTATTTAAGATGCCATTTTCCTACACTGTAGGTGCCTAAACAGCATCAAAATAAACAGCCAGGCAACGCTTTAATGGTGCTAAAGCAGATAAAGATTTAAATTTTACATTATGTTTTTATGTTGTATCTTGTTTAATAAAATTTCTTACTGCAGGGAAACGTTTTCCATGAGAAACGCATGAAGAGGTTTTCAGTACCTGTACGAGAAGCAAGTGGTATATAGGACACTGTTTAGTGGAAATCCAATAAATTTAAAAAAATAATTACAAACATCAAGGAGATTGCACTTAATTTGAGTTGCTGTGTAATGAACAAGCTTTCAAGACTGAGTCACTCAAAAGCCAATTCTGAGATCTTATTTGAGCTGATAAAAAAGATGTAGTAAAGCACTTAAAAAGACAAAACTGCCTAAGTAGGGCTTCCTACAGTTTTGCAATAAAAAGGATTCATTGTGTGCACTTAGTGCCTCTAAATCAATAAGTCTAAAAAACTCAGAAAGGCAAGTGAAATAAGGAAACATAAAATGGAAAAAGGAAAAACCCTAATTTTTCTATTTTTCACCAAATGCTCATCCACCTTTCACACAAATTCTGCCTCTTGGAATTCACCACTGTCTGTTAGAGAAGTGACAGACATTGTTCCCACTTTAACACATCTGTATAAATGAAGAGAAACCATGTATCAATGTTGTAATAATGTGGGTCAGGTTTCAGTGATCTTTTCAATTAAATTTTAGCAAATGTTTCTCAGTAACTGAAAAGAATGGTGACTTTAAAGTCAATTGTAATGGGGCTTTTAAGGTCAGTTCTTCTCTAGAATTAATCCTGATTTTCACTCCATGAAAAATCTTCAGAAAGCAAGCCATTTCCAAACACTTAAGCATATTTATTGCTCTCATTTCCACCTTAATTAAGCAGATTACTGTCTAGAATAAACTGATGCTCCACATATTCTAGCAAGGGTGCTGTTACTGGCAGCCCACTTCAACTGAAGGGCTTTCACTGGCAACTTGCCCTCGAACAGCGGCGAATTCGCGTAAAAGCCAGAAGACTGCTGCTATCACCTTCCTAGCACAAGGGCACAGCCAAAGGAAGGTACCAGCCTCAGCATGCAAAGCCTACATTGAAAACTGCACGCATCCTATGGCCCAGACTTGCCAAACACATGTGTGATTCTCCAGTAAAGGCTAGCAATGAAAAAGCACCCAGTTCTTGCCCACTGGAAGAGTGGGACCTTTCTGTCTGTCTGGTTGGTTTTCAGATCTCGGAACCTTTGCTGAATCACAGGCTTGAAACTGAAGTGGCTTGGTTTGTGCCTGCAGGGAAAATCACAATTAGGCAGCTCAATTCAGAAAAATACAGATCAAATTCAACTGAAGTGGGATTTGCTGCTTGAGGTAATCATCCCTCCAGGAGCTGAACTGCTGTGCACTAGCACATTCAAAGGAACCTAGTGGAGAACCGAGAAAGGCAAGTTCACATTCCTTAACTAGAAGGACTCACGAAGACTTGAGGTCAGGGAGACCTGAAAATAAACCAAACAACAAAACTGCATAAACACCTCGCACATCTCAACAGCTTCTGTGTTAGAGCGAAAAGTTTCTGCCAATTATGCAGTAAGCACAATACCTGCATAAGTCAGCAGCATAAACAGCTAAATAATTGATGTCGGCATAAGCAGTGCTCCCTCTGTCACTGGCAGTGTTGCTCAGCTGAAGAGAGGCAGGGTGGACACTTCTCGAATGCACACTGTGATTCTGGGGTTCAGCCTCAAACGAGTCAGGGAAATGGAAAGCCACTTGAAAACAAAATCTCACAGGACACATTCCTTGCAAAAATTATTTCTACTGTATGTGACAGCAATACAGCCAGGCAAAAAAGTAAATGAAAGCCTACAACTTGTTTGCTCCTTCAAATCTAATATGTATTAAATACACATTAAATGTTATCGCAAATTTAAGAATTTGGGAATGATCATTTGAGAAAGCATTCATCAGATCCCTTTCTAGTCACATGCAAGGTACCTAGTATTTTATCACAGAATCACAAGGTTGGAAAAGACCTTTGAGATCATAGAATCCAACTGTTCCTGTCCTCTACTAAACCATGTCCCTGAGCATCTCATCTATCCATCTTTTAAATATATGCAGGGTTGGTGACTCAACCCCCTCCCTGGGCAGTCTGTTCCAGGCCCCAACAACTCTTTCAGTAAAAAATTTTTTCCTAACATCTAATCTGACCCTGCCCTGGTGGAGCTTTGTGCCATTTCCCCTTGTCCTATCTCCTGTCACCTGGCTGAAGAGACCATCTTCCGCCTCTCTACAACCTCCTTGCAGGTAATCGCAGGTGGTGATGAAGTCCCCCCTCAGCCTTCTCTTCTCCAGACTAAATCCCCCCAATTCCCTCAGCCGCTCCTTGTAAGGTTTGTTCTCCAGCCCCTGCACCAGCCTGGTTGCCCTTCTCAGGCACAATCCCTTCCCTGACCTGCTGGCCATGCTATTCCTGATACAAGCCAGGATGCCATTGGCCTTCTTGGCCACCTGGGCACATTGCTGACTAATATTCAGCCTGCAGTCAACCAACACCCCCAGTTCCTTCTCTGCCAGACAGCTGTCTAGCCAGTCTTCACCAAGCTGCACAGGGTTGTTGTGTCCCAGGTGCAGGACTCTGCACTTGGCCTTGTTGAACCTCATCCTGTTGGTCTCTGCCCATTGATCCAGCCTGTCCAGATCCTTCTGAAGAGCCTCCCTACCCTCAGGCAGATCGACACTTCCTCCCAACCTAGTGTCATCCACAAACTTACTGAGGGAACATTCAATCCCTTCCCTTTATGCACAGTTAGTACAATCTAAAAGCCAGGGGGTTCAAAAGGACAGTGCCTATGAGGAGCAGCATTATATGGTAAATGAAACACAAGAGATGGATTTTGAAGGTGGAAATGGACTGTTACCCTCCTCTAGTCTTACTCAAGCACTAGTATTACATGAGAAATATCAAGATGTTTTGAGGTACTAAATAAACCCCATTTTGATGACATGATTGCAAAGGCACACAGATTTCACTATAATTAAAGCAGCATATATCTGCAGAACTTACTAAATTATAAATAAAAGCTACCATAAACTGAAAATGAAATAACAGATGGTGTATAAGTCATTAAGAAAGCCACCTCCTTAAACTAATGGATTTCACTAAAGATCATCAAAACCAGTGAAGTGGAAAGCAAGGCAAAAGCTGATGAAAATGCAATAATAAATCAAGAGTAAAGACTGAGAACAGACACCCAGCTCCACTACAATCACCGCTGTCTTTGTGTGCGAAAAGATTCCCACACAATGGAAAACAGAAAAAATTCAAACTGATAGTAAACCCTTTCATGCCTTAATCAGAACAGTGTTTTGGAACAAAAGAGGCAAAAGGATGGAGAAATCAGTTGAGAATGCAACAGCAGAAGCAAAATCCACATTGGTCCCCACTTAATCGCAGACACAACACGCATGCTGTGCATTCCCCATGCAGCCCACAGGCTGTTCTGATGATTTGCTGCCACCTAGAAACAGAGCTCCAGCTATGTGATTGCTACTTGGCTGGTCAAAGACTTCGATTTCCAAGCAAATCAATTCAGATCCTTTTATTTTATTAGTGCTAATGCCTTTTGTCAAAAAAAAAAAAAAAAAAAAGTTGTGGTGTTCTGCATGTTAAAACCACAAAAAATCCCAGAATAAATTGAGATATGGAGTTAAATTCATCTAAACCCACATGTTAACAATAATCCCAAATCTCTGCACATTGTTCATAGCTGACATTCACTTGCTTAGGTGTGTCTTGCAACCACTGTGTGTCTCTTCGCTGCACCTCCTCGTACTTCTGAGGATCTTGGGCATCTCTCTACTCAGGCACACAGCTGGTTCTGGGTGCCAACTACTGAACTACTAACCATCTCGGGCGTGCTTTTTCAGTGCTAAACAGAATTTATTTCTCGGATATCCACCATACATCAAAAACATGGGAAGAAATTTCTGTTCAAAAAGCAGTTCCAAAGCACCCCTTCCCCCAAATCACAAAGACAAGTGAATAATCCAGTGGATTAGCACTCTCTTCAATTTTTTTTTTTCTTGCAAGCAAGGCTCAGAATGAACACTAGCAGTGGGGTTTTCAGCACAGCACAAAAGCAGTAACACTATACTTTAAGGACTGCTTTGTCCTAACAAGATGAAGTTAATTTTCTCCACAAACTCTTAAGATGCCCTGCTTTGTAACACAGGTCTTGTTAATAGAATAAATTGGGTTTGATCTCCACTGCCAAAGCAGACAAATTCCAATACAACATATTTCTCATTCCTGGTGTTTTGTGGAGGTTAGAAACAGGCTTTTAATGTTTATTAAGCAATGAAGAATGATGTTACTCAGAGACAGCACTGTGACATAAACCAGCCCAATTTATGATCTAGAAGCCCGTCTGTTCCAAATCAGAAGTTATCTCTGTTCTTGTCACAGCTGTGAGAGTTATAAGCACAGCACTTCATGCTGCTAAGCCTACTCTTAACCCATCCTTACTGGGAGGAGATGGGAAACTCCCACAGAAAAAAGTTAACTCTCCATCTGGGGAGTAATTCAGCTCCTCCTGAGGCAGAAAAAGGGATTCACTCCACCTAACCCACACAGTGAGAAGACGTGTAAGCGTGAGCTCTTTCCAAGCCACCTTTTACAGTCAAAGGAGACAGAAAAGGTAGATGAAGAAGTGTGGTGGTTTTAGCCCTAACTAGAGGCCAAACACCCACCAAGCCGCTCACTCACTCCCAGAGGAGAAACTGGCAGAGCCACCGTGGGTTGGGATAAGGACAGTTTACTGGCAAATATCAAAGTGAATACAGAACAATAACGGCTAGTTACACAAACACCCAGTGCTGACACAGACCACCCTATTGAACCCACGATTACAGAGGGCTGCCCGACGGTAAGAAACGACTGACCCAACGTCCCAGCCACACTCCAACTGTCCTAGAGGCAAAGAACAGCTCCCACCCTTCCCCAAGCAGCTGCTTTTATGGGCAAATGGTGTCAGGTGGTGTGGAAAACAGCTCCGGCTAACTCAGTTCACCTGGGCTGACTCAGCTGACCTGTGTTGGCTGATTGGGGAGGTCAACCCTGGCCTGGCCAGAACCAGGACAAGAAGTTATTTCATCCTCAGACTGGTTTCTAAAGCAGATCAGAACATCACCACTCTGGTGGTGCCAGTTTCTCTCCGGTGACAGTAAGTACAGGCTAGGGTACCTAGATCAGACAGTGGTGGCACCACCCAGAAACAGAGCCTGAATGGAAGGCTTCTTCCTGCAACTGCTGCTGCTTCACAGCATTTTAAAGATCTCTGGGACTGCTCTTTCCAACTCTGCTTCAAGGCCCCATGGTGAGGGCAGCGGCCAGCTGCTCAAAGTAAAATCTATTTATTTTATCAGGCTGCATATTAGTTTCATGAGGCTGCTTCTTTCAAAATATTTTTACATAAAGTGCTTCAGAGTTCAGGGGAAGAGGGAGAAATAAGATTGCTCAGCTGAAAACCTGCAAGCAGTAAGTGGTGATTTTAAATAGGAACTTTGACAGTTTAGGAAATTGCTCTTTAACTCATTACTTGATTATTTACTCTTTTTCACTACAGCCCAAGTCCAAGCATGCTTTAGTCTCAAAGGAAAGACTTGTAAGGATAAAAAAGAAAAAATTCCTTGACTTGCACTTTTCTATAAAGATGATTTCTCTTTAAGCATGATACCGAGTTTCAAAATATTTCAAAACCAGTAACAGATGTAAGGAATGTGCTCTATCAGTACCATTAATTTGAAGTATTTCTTTCCCTATTGTTCCTCCACAACATATTCAATAGTTACACAAAGTATGTGTTACTAGATCTGCTTAACCATGCCCTGTCCTTCCTCTGCCAACTCCAAACCAACAGACAGTTAAAAAAAATAATCCCAAACAAAACAACTTTGATTTAAGAGAAACAAAGCAGGGTAACTGATGCTAACAGAGAGCCTTAAGATCAAACCATTTCTAATTCTGCCACAAAGCTTTAATGGGTCTGAGCAAACTTCCAACAATACCTACCACATTTTCTCTACCTCAAAAAAAAATTTTTATCTTCTACCTGAGCCATTCTTCAGCTAAAGAACTAAAGTAACAAAGGCAGATTAAATGGCACTGCTAGCTCTCATCAGCTTTTTCAGGTATTTTTAAACCAGCCTTCTAGCTTCAGTACTTTGGCACAAACATGAGAATCACATCTCACTTCATGCTACAGCAGCCTGGAAAATAGGGATTTAAAGCTTGCACGTTTGCGAAGGAAAAATGTTCATAATCCTAGAGAAAATGATTTTGATAGGCTTGCAGCAAAAAAAGTGAGTTGCCTAAAGTCATATCACAACTCTGTGCAAAGTTCCCAGGGCATCTAGCCAGGGCTCTGTCTTAGTGGCTCTCCTGTTCTGCTCTAAAAGAAAAGCCACCCGAAGGTTGGTAACTCCATCTGACTGGGACCGAAAGCTTGAAATCCCAGTCAAACAATCAACAGAAAGAGTAAACTCTAAATTAGATGTGTTTTAGGAGGAGCACCTTGAAAAAATTATAATAGCTCTGGGATGTTTTATTCTCCTTCACCTACAGGCCATGCTAAATGTTTCTACCAGCGCCTTTCCAGCTGCTGTACCACACACTGAAGTAGCTTTACAACACTATGAATAGCACACACAGCAGTTTTGCTTACAGGCACCTAGATCCATTAATAATTACCTCTTCCAAGTGCATGTAGCAGGACACCACAACTATTATGGCTATACCTGTGTGAGACAAAAAAAAAATAAATTGAAAAAGCTAAAGCAAATTATGCATAAAGTTATGAAACTGTGACATTCACAGCAATTGCTCCCACTTACTAGTATCAATAGGAACTGACCTTTTTACTCAGAAGTTCCCCTCTCCTCCCTGTTCCCATTCTCCACTGGCTGCTATAGGAACTTTAAAAAACCCTACTGACAGACAGACAGCATTCTCCAACAGCTGAACATTAACTATACATTTCTACAGTGATGCAAAAGCCCTTCATCCTGAGATAGCTATGTTTAAGTAGCTAAACACAGAAACAGGAAAAACAGAGCATTGTATTCCCAGACCATCTCTGATAGCCACTGCCTTGCGAGAGGCAGAGTGAAGGCCCGGGAAAGCTGGACAGACCACCAAACTCTAGAGAGGAGACTGTTCTGAGCAGTGTGAGCTGGTGTTAGTAGGAGACATCCTTCACAGCAGTAAGCAGCCAAGCTCATTCAGTGCCAGCCTGAAAATTCTGCAGCTCACTGGAACTGCAGTTGCCACTGGTTACATGTGCACTTAAGCAGCATTCTGCAGTTGTGGCGCCGTAACTATCCCCAGTGACCCCCTGCTCTGGCAGCAGAGAAAATTATGTTTCCTCATCTCTATATTTGATCTTAGAATCGATTTTTTTAGTAAAGTGAAAGGACAGGCCATCAATCTATGAGAGATGACAGCCTACATGTTATGAAGTAGGGGCAGAAGTTTAGAAACACCAACCGTTTGTGGTGCAATTTTATGTAGACTGCCACTGCACAAATCCCTTTCTGCCATCACAAACCAGCAGTTTATGTACAAGAGAGCAGGAATCAACGCCTCCCTCCAAGCAGGGATTATTGCTACTGGATGATACTGACAGCAGAAGAAAGCTTCATTAGGTCCTGGCATTCCAAAGCAATTGTATAATGAAAAACATACAGTAGACGCTTTCAAATATTCGTGTTCCATAAAACATATTTAGAGATTGTGGGCTTTGAAGGAAACTTGATAAATTCTGCAGATGTCTCTGTGACACAGTGAGTATTTAACTTTCCAGAAGTCCTAGAACTTAAACCTGCTGCATGCCTGCTTTAAAATTTAATATGGCTATTTGTTGTAATGACTTTGACAATAATTACACTGTCAAAACAGCTACTGAAACCAGCCAACATTAGTCCCTGGTATACATCAATATTAGCCTTTCATGAACTTAAAGGTGGGGGCTTAGGGACTAGGAAATGAAATTCAATCTCCTTCCATCACTTCACTCAATGACTTATGAATTGATCAATGGAACAAGGCAAGTACACAAAAATTAACCAAACCACCATTTCTGAAAAAGCAACTGACAGAACTAGAGATAGTGCACTCTGCATTCTTTGACTCAGCACAAGCTATACTGTCAAATAATGTTGATGAGGGCAAAGTCCCCCACCCTACTGCACATAACAAGAAAGGATTTCCAGAAATTAGGTAGTGTGTTTGAGTGTAGATGTCAGAGGTATCAAACTGCTGGAAGGAGTCACACAAAATATGTCTCAGAATCACAGGAAGGTTTGGGTTGAAAGGGATCTCAAGATCACCTAGTTCCAGCCCCCCCGCCATGGATATAGGAACACCCTCCACTAGACCAGGTTGCCCAAAGCCCCATCCAACCTGGTCTTAAACACTGCCAGGGAAGGGGCATCCACAACCTCTTTGGCCAGACTGCGAAAGGGCCTCGCCATCCTCATAGTAAAGAATTTCTTCCTAACATCTCACCTAAACCTGCCCTCCTTTAGCTTGAAGACATTACCCCTTGTCCTATTACTATACTCCATGGTGAACAATCCCTCCCACTTTCCTGTAGGACCCCTTTAAGGATTGGTAAGCCACAATTAGGTCTTCCCAGAGCCTTCTCTAGGCTGAACAAGATCAACTCCCTCAGCCTGTCTTCACAGAGGAAGTGCTCCTCCTTAAACTTCATTACTATTTTGGCTTTTAAATTAATCCACTTTGACTGAAGCCCCCTTAAACACCCTGACTGAACCTACATAAACTCTAAACAGTCAAACTGATCCAAGACCACAGCAGACCTAAAGGCAGGAGCCTTGATGCACATGCCCCTGACAGTCTAGTGACAGCACTTGAGTTTCCAGGGTCTGTAGCCAGAAGCTGACCTGACTGAAAACTAGCATGTTTTTGTTTGTTTATTTTCAGTAGGGCTATTTGTCAGCAACATCACCTGGTATCTATGAGAGAAAAAAAACTCTTTAGCAGACAACTTTGCTGATGGTTAAATTTCACTGACAGCCAGACAGGAATCTCCATTGGGTTGCAGAGCAAAGGCATGAGGAGGAGGTTATCCATACCTGTTAAAACATCATGACTGCTAAGGAGGAGGGTGGGAATGGGCACATATCTTTGACCAAGATGAATTTCACCCTGGAAATTGCCTTTCATTTCCATTTGCTATAAGAAGCAGTGAAAGCAAGCAGCTCAAAAGTACATGTTTAACTTTGAAAACCCATTTTCCTTAGGTTGGCAAATGAACAGACAATGGGGTGGCATGTCTCTTCTCATAGAATTCTGCTTTGTTCTGCTTCTCAGTTAGTTCAAATACTTTCAGGTTGGATCTATCTGTTCCCATCTTTTTTAGGTGCCCACACTGAGCAGAAGTTAAACATGTGATCAATTAAAAGTTTGATATGCAAGTTTAAGCTGTTCAAACTCACCTCCTTTTACAGCAAAGTCTTCACAGAAAGGTAAAAAAAAAACCCCTCAAAATGTAATCAAGGAATAACATGTCTCCCAAAACAAAGATGGATGCAATGCAAAAATGTGTAATAAACAAGGAAAGACCAAAGTGCCAAACACTACTAGGTTCTGATACATCCAGACCAAAAGACCTATCTGGTTGGGAAGGGAACTCTGCAGATGTCACATAGGCATTTATTTATTTTTCTGTGTGCTGTGGTTCAGCCCCAGGCAGCACCTGAGCACCACACGCTGCTCTGTCACCCCTCCCCTGGGGGGACAGACAGACAAAGCCCTGCACGTTGGGATAAGGACAGTTAGTGACACAGCACCATGCCCGTGACAGAATCCATACACAGAGTGGTGACACGGAGCACTTTACCGACCCAAAGAGGTGGTAACACAGAGCACTGCACCGATGTGATGACCAACCCGGTGCCCAACCACACTCAGACTGTCCCAGAACCACATGGACCCACCCCTCCCCAGCTAGCCCCTTACCCGCGCGTGACATCAAGTGGTGTGGAACACAGCCTGGGACAGCTTGTCTCATCTGTGCTGGCTCCTTGGGGAAGTTAACTCTGCCTGGTCAGAACCAGGACGCTATGGTATGGATATAAAGATAAAAAGATATGTTTGATAGACTGGAGGGCACACTAACACAAAATTAGCACATTTTTGCAGGAGAAATATTCCTCCTAGCTATAGAAAGTAAAATAAAACTGAATTTGTCTCAGTAGCTGAATGATGGCTAAGCAAAGTCTCCCATATGATGACTAAGCAAGGAAATTCTCAGTCAAATTTCAAAAGCACTTTTTGAATGGACACGGGTTCTTTAGTCCTTTACATGGTCTCACGACCTGAATATGACACAGAATCACAGAATCGTAGGGGTTGGAAGGGCCCTCCAGAGATCACCGGGTCCACCCCCCCTGCCAAAGCAGCTCCCTAGCTCATATTGCACAGATAGGTGTCCAGAGGAGACTTGAATATCTCCAGAGAAGGAGACTCCACAACCCCCCTGGGCAGCCTGTGCCAGGGCTCTGTCACCCTCACTGGGAAAAAGTTCTTCCCCATGTTGGTGCGGAACTTCCTGTGCTCCAGAGCAACTTTGGCTAGAGGCAGGAAAAGCACAAGCCAAAGATTTTGCCACATGAGGTATAATAAAGACCAGTCTACTTTTTCTTTACATTAGGGAGGACTTTTAGGAAACATGCTTGAGGAATTGCTGTAGGACCAGAATTAACTGGTTACTAAAGACTTTTCAATAAATGTACCCTGAGTCTTCCAAAGCAAACTGCAGGGACTCTTTTTGTGTTTTTCTGATGTGCCAAAGAAAAGAAAAGCCCCAGAGAAAAACTGATTAAATGTGAGGTTGGGAAACAAATCAGAGAACCTCCTCCTAAAACTTGGAAAATCTCTACAAAACCAAATTGCCAATGACTTGAAATGAGACCAAGATGGTAATTGTGAGTCTGTAGAGCACTGCATTGTCTAGCAGACATGGAAACATTGTGAGGCAGAGGGATTCCTGCGGGCCTGAGGAACACCATGACATTTACAGAGATGGAACAGCAAGGTGCACCTTTGGAGACTAAGAGGAACAGCAACATCTCTGATCAAATTTACCCATAGATGGCCATAATTAGATTCTCAATCAGAGTGCTGGCTAAGGACAGAGATGTTTATAAGGAGAAAAACATTTTGGAATCTAAGACAGAAAAGCTCTACACATCAATAGTCTCAGGTCTGGATCTGATAAAGGATTTGGGTGTGCATGAACTAGAGTTTGCAATCCCTGACGTATAGGGCCTGGCTCCCAAAGCAAGCATGAGAGCAACATGCAGCCTGACAAAGGACTTAGAGCAAACTAAAATCACAATCCTGCAAAATGTGCTGCCTCTCTACCATTCTTCCCGGGCTTCTCTATACAGTCTTGTGTTCGCTTTTCCTGCCCCATCTCACAAAAGAATTAGTAAACTTGTGATCACAGCCACCTAAAAATACATTCCCACCACCATCTCTCATTTGATTTCAAATCAAAACAGGGAGACAATGCTACTCCCCACAAATCAATATCACTAACTACACTGAGAGACAGATGGAAGCAAAAACTTCCAAAATGAAAGTGTCAGGAAGCAACAAAGGCTGATCCCAGCTGTGGTGGTTTAGCCCTG
>VZTU01020914.1:7197-32009 GCA_013400835.1 Zapornia atra
CGAATGTTGTAGGGGGGGTGTGGGAATGCATTTTTTTTGCTGCAGTTGCTGTGTAAAGCAGTTGTGATGATGAGAGTGAGTCACCCCAGTTGTACTAAGGCTCAATGTGAAGAGTTAAAGGAGATGAATTCTGCTCAAGGTGACTCAGCAGAGTCAGACGACTTCTGGGGAGAAATGGAGGACCTCTTCTATTCTGTATTCTTTTGCCTTTTTTAAAAAATTAAATATTATTTTAAATTTGGTTACTGAAAAAATGTCTACCAATGCCCTTCTATCTTCCTTCTGCTTCATGCTCCATGGTCTCATTGTTGACTGAACAACAACGGCTCTGCACAATTGTGTTCACAGAGAGTTTTTCACATTTTGCCAGTTTTTATTAATGAAAAGAAACATGTAAGTGAAAGATAACTAGAGGTGTAGCATAGCCAGAAAGCACATGGATGGCAGACCTGGACCTGAAGGTAAATTAAATTATTCATTTTTAATTTGGGAAATATTTTGTTTACCCACTTCAGTTCAATGGTGAATAAAGAATTCAACTAAGGAAATTTTGAAGCAAATGGATTTAAGGTAATAAAATTAATATTTATACATAAAGCTATGAGGACAAGTGAATAGACATGCACAATAAATATACCTTACTCTCATTTTCTTTAAGTATGCAATGAATATTTTTTTACCCAAACAAACAGGGACTGGGAGTAATGCCTTTCCCCTGAATAACAGTTTGCTTTTTGATTTAGGATTAGTTAGCCAAATTAATAAATGTCTGTCAGTATTGCAACTTCAGAAAGAATGCATGAAGAAGCCTTTTGCCTCTTACTAGGAGAGATGTTTTACATTTTCTTTATTTTTTAGGAAATATGTTCCCAGGCTCTATAATGGTATAAATACTATTAAACGTGTGAGCTAGTACTACATGAATGCCATTTGTGGTAATACAGGACCTTTTCTGAAATGTAGGGTGAGGTTCTTCACACAGTCAATTACCAATCCAAGTAATTCTGAATGCAGCATGTTTGGGCTCCTTTGCACAAGAAGTTCCAGCTGATCTGTCAGTAACTACTGGGGCTGGCAAGAGAGAGGTCCTATGGTTGCATGAGATGGGGATTTGTGTTTTCCTCTACAAGTGTTGTGTCAGAAAGGTGAAGGTGTAAAATCGGGGTACTGCTTTGGCAAGCAGGAGAGAATGAAACGATGAGAAGCCTGATGCTTGGAGTCTGACATTAGACCAAGCTGCAAGTTGTTGAGGTATTACCAATGATGGCAACTGCTTGTTTTCACCGCAGGGAGAATGTGTGTTCTGTCACAAAGCATTTGTGACTTCTCTGAGCATCTTCTGAGCTTTTCTGACCATACTTCCATTTTCAACTTTTAACAAAACCTTTGTCATTTATGTTCGAAAAACATCTTTTTAGTTATTTTGCTTTGCTTGACTTTTTTTCACCTTCAGAAACATAAGTCAAAGTTACTTGGAAAAGGCATGAAGAAAGTCAGTTGTCTAATGCCATTTTAAGTAATTTGCCATTTACTTTTCAAATGCAAAATTTAGCTCGCAGGATACTGATGTTTTATGATTCATTTATCATTTATGACAGTCATCTCAAAGATAACATTTATGACATTGTTACATTGGCATCCTTCTTGTAATAAAAATTTGTAAAGCAATTGAAATTCGGTAGATGTGTGGCACTTCAAAATATTAAAACTCTTCACTGTGGGATGTTACACAAGCACCCTTTTAGCTTCATCAGAATGAAGCAAAAGCAAAGTTCTTAGCAAACAGATGCATTAGTTTTCTCAATTCCACTCTCTCTTCAGAAGGGAATAGATAAGATAGAGTGTTTTGGGAGCAACTCCTTTTTTTCTCGCTCATTCACAAATGTGGGTTTTCAACAACGTTGAAATGTGAGCCATAGAACTGTAAAGAGCTGTTTCCAGGACCTAAGTGTAGCTGGTTCTACAAACTACAAGATCCATGCTACAGAATTTTTAGCTTAATCTCTTGATACCTAATCAATTATCTACAGGTATTTCTGCATGTAAAACATCAGATATAATTTTGGGCAGAAGCATTTTTATCAAATTATTATTCAACTGGAAAATATTTTTGACAAAATGCAAATCTATTAGAAAATGCCACAAAGCTTGTTAGGTCTGTAGAAGTCCTCAAGAAATGTGTATCTCTGCCTACGAACAAATATTAGGGAGCAAGCATCTTTTTATAAGGAAGCACAGTAAGTGGTACTTATGACGAATGATTTGTATGTTGCTACCTGAACTGTATTTTCTATGATGCACACAGTCCTAGACTCCTGGGATACACTTCCTCTCTTGTTGGAAGATATCTTAATGAGTAACAGGATAAATTATTCAAAGTTGGGTTGACTGGAGGAGAATAAAGTGAGGACTGCTGAAGTTCTGGAGCAATGTTTCCAAATTAAAATATGTCTGATTGTAATTTCAATTCAATCAGAAAAAAAAAATTGCTTAGGATCTATAGAGTTGATCAATGCTGCTATAAATGTGTTCTGCAACCACATCAATATATTCCAGTCTGTCATGCAAATAAATAAGAAAAAAATAAATGAACTATGAAGCAGAAGACCGAAGTCTACTTTGTAAGTATTTCTCTAGGGAACATCTATGTAATACATATGGTACATTATTAGGGAAAATCTTTTTCTTGGATCTGACAGGTGGAAAGCTGAAGATCTATGAATTTGTTTGCACTATCAGGAAGAGTTAAACCCCACATCAAGTCCCAGTGGACATGAAATAAAAAATAAGAAAAAAAAAGATTAATTATTTTACTGTGCTTAATGCACCTTTGAGACTTGCTGTAAAACTTAATTCGTTGTTCATGAAGCACTGACATCATCACATGAAAAAAGTTTCAGAAGTATTAGTGGTTTGCTCATAAAAAATGTATTACAGTCTGTTACTACATAATCTTTTTCAGTGAAATGAAGTAATAGTAAATTTGACTTTTATTATGTTTCTGTTATATTGTAATTATTTTTTATAATTATATATGACATGCAGTACCTCAGCAGAGTTGTTTTATAATTGATTAGCATTGCTGTTGCCTCAGATTATAAAATACCAGCATAGGAATCACACGTTAAAGGAAATGATGTGCTAAAACCTGAGTGAAACACTCATCATTCAACATACAAAAATGATCAGCACATAGATAAAGCTGTTGATATATTGTCTCAAGCATATTTCCATATCAACTTATAAATGTTCTCTGACTTTACAACTTAGGAAGTTAAAATATCGAAGAGTATGTCTCCTGGTTGGAATAAAGTCTCTTTTAAATTGATCCACTCCAAAACAGTTTAGCACAAGCTTAATTATTAAGTCAGAAGTACTGATGTTCAGTATAATTATGTGCAAATTTATTTGGAACTACTGGTGGAATACAGCGGCACTCACCGGAAATGAGAATACCAGGGAATTAGGCCTGGGAATCATAATGTAAAAGGCTAATATTCCTTTGGATGCTAACATTTTTTGACTTGGTGGTAAATACCTTGGAGATACTTAAACATCATGGTTTTGAAAGGCAGGAATGTCATTTTAAGTGCTTCTGTGACTACAGCTTTTGATTTACAGAGTGCAGATATCCATGTATGTAGAAATGCAATGTTCTTAGCTCTTGAAATTCTTTCAAGCTTCTCTGTAAAAAGTTTCCTAACACTGTGTCTTCATCCTGTCGTTCATTTTTTTTCTCTCTCTCCTGTCACTTTTGCTCCCCTCATATCTGATCTAAACAAGGATCTAGGATTCCTCTATAATGAAACAATAATTCTGAGTATCCTCAAAGCTCAATTTAACCCATCTACCTACAAGATCTTGTTTTAAATAGGACTGTACTGATGACTAGTTTGCACCCACAAAATCGAGGAAGATTTATCCTGGCCCCTTGTGAAATACTTTCACAACTCAATGACATTTATTACTGTACAATGTTAAGAACACCTACTTGTGGTGGGTTGACTCTGGCTGGAAGCCAGGTTGTCCACCAAAGCTGCTCTATCACTCCCCCTTCTCAGCCAGACAGGGGAGAGAAGATGTAGTGAAATGTTTGTGGGTCGAGATAAGGACAGAGAGGGATCATTTACTAATTACCAGCACTGGCAAAACAGACTCAATTTAGAAAAAAAGTAATCTATTACCCAAACAATACAGAGTAGACAAATAAGAAATAAAACCAAATCTAAAACCAACTCCCCTCCTCTGCCCCCTTCCCCAGCTGATCTTTATTCCTGAATTCTCTCCCTCCATCCCCACAGCAGCACAGGGGGGACGAGGAATGGGGGTTGCAGTCAGTTCACCATGTGTCTCTGCCACTCCTTCTTCCTCATGGGAAGGACTCCTCACACTCTTCCCCTCCTCCAGCGAGGGGTCCCTCCCATGGGGAAGAGTCTTTCACCAACTTCTTCGATGTGAATCCTTCCCATGGGCTACAGTTCTTCATGAACTGTTCCAGTGTGGGTCTCTTCCAGGTGGTGAAGATCTTCAGGACCAGACTACTCCAGTGTGGGTCCCCTATGGGGTCACAAATCCTACCAGCAAACCTGCTCTGGCATGGGATACTCTCTCAACAGGTCCACAGGACCTGCCAAGAACTTGCTCCATTGTGAGCTTCCCACCAGGTCACAGCCTCCTTCAGGTGCATCCACCTGCTCTGGTGTGGAGTCCTCCATGGGCTGCAGGTGTAATCTCTACTCACCGTCATCCTCCATGGGCCACAGGGGCCCAGCCTGCCTCACCATGGCCTTCTCCATGGGCTGCAGGGGAATCTCTGCTCTGGTGCCTGGAGTTCCTTCCTCCCCCTTCTTCACTGACCTTGGTGTCTGCAAAAGTTTCTCACATCTTCTCACTCCTCTCTCTGGCCACAAAAGCTGCATTTTATAAACACAAGTAAAATATATCTTTCATTGGTATGAAGCAATCAAAATAAACAAGGGTTAAATATTCTACATGATACCAACATAGAATTTGCAATTGTTTTTTGCAAAGACTAAAAATGGTAGTTACCATGCAGAATGCAACATGTGAAAATATAACTGTGTCAAGTATCTAATACAGACTTTAGTGCAATTATTATTAATTATAATTAACTTTCATCAGGTAAATATAGGTAATATTAAAGTTCTTTTTATGTGATAGCCTGTAACTTAATCAATAAAATCATTATGCTTGTCACCATCATAGCCTGTATCTTTGTTTATAATGAATCATGGGAGAGAACATATTAAAATTCATGAATAATTTTATCTAGAATTGCATTGACCATGTGAGTTCACCTACAACTTTGCACTTAAATTATATAATGAATTTGGCCCTTGTTATCTTGCCCATTACATGAAATATAGAGGAGTTTTGCTTAATAATTTTCATTAATTCTCAATCCATGTATCCACCTGTCACCTAGTTTCTCTTTCCTTTGGTCAAGCTACCAGTCAATATTATTCAAACTTCTTGCACTCATAATATTTCCATTTCTCTGAAGAATGAGGGAAAGTGTCTAAAAACTATTTGAAGTTTATGGTATATACAAATGAAGCAGGAAGAAGAGAACTTGCAGAGTCTGATGGCTAGGATTACAAAAGGATACATTGTAGTGAAAGGCAGCAGAATTGCTTTGTCCAGGGACATAACTGGGAAACCAAATCAGCAAATAATTGTGTTTCAGTTAAAAGTTTAAAAAGTGGACATCTCAAATGAACACCTCAAACATACTTTTGGCATTAATAAACTAGAGCTCATTCTTCCTGGTAGGCACTTTTTTATTTCTAGTAAAGGAAATGCCATTTGTTTTACGGGCTTTCTCTTCCTGGCAAGAAGTGTCACATTTAACCATGCTGAAACCAGCTCACCTCCCTGCTAACAGCTTGGTGATTTTAGAAAGTATATAGGAAGTTTGAGCAGTAATTTTGTCTCACTATATATTGCTGTGTGAGTCTTTTCTGTGGGGTTGTTGCATTTTTTTCCTTCTTTTGGGTTAATGGAAAATTATTTACAACTGTAAAATGTAAAGAAAAAAAAAGTTTAAAAATTTGGTCGCTTTGTGTTTAAATTTGGTGGTTTACGTCTCTTTTTTTATTAAGGGTGGTAGAGTTGACAAAAGATCTAATGCTCTCAAGCCATGAAATCTTCAGGAATCTCAAGGATTATCCTGTGCTTCCCTACTTTGGAACAATTTTGACAATGGAGTTACCCAAGAAAGCACCCCAGGAGGGTTTGATGCTTCTTTTGAGTTGGTACTTATAGTATGAGTACCATGTGCACTTCATGGCCATGAGGATTCCCAACTGTTCAGAGAAAAACGTTGCAGTCAGGTTTATGCATGGGCACACTTGCTTTCACTGAGTGAAAAAACAAACCAAGCAACAATGGGTGGTAATGAAATTCTGATTTTTTATTATTATTATCATTATTTTATGCTCTTGCATGAGATTTCGAAAGTGCTGTAGTTTGTTGCCAGTAATAGATAAAACCTCTTATTTACTTGCAACAGCATGATGCCATACAGTAGCTTCATGGGAATAGAGGAAAAGTCTTGTTTGGGAAGATTGTAACTTCCAAAACTCCAGCAAACTTTTTTTCCAGACCTTTATGCCAACCATCTGCTAAATAGTCTCTGCAGAACTAGCCATCTGTTAAGTAATAAATCTTCTCTAGTGCTGTGCTCATGTATATTTTTTTTTCAAGAATATTTAAGTTTTCTGTTTTGGCTGGTATTGTAGCAACAAATATGAATAAGTGCACTATTCTTACCATGAAGTATGCATACTGCAGATGGGTAACTTTTAATGCATTAGCCACCATTCATAGGCAAATGTCCCATCAGAATGTTAGAGCTTTATCCATTATCTAATTCAAAACATAAACTCTATTTCTAGTAATTTGTGGCTACATAACTCCAGATTAATAAATAGGTAATAGCTTTTTCCTGCATTCTGCTCACATTAACAGTGTTAGAGCTAATTTAATAATGTTTAGATCTCTTGCACTTGTATATAAAAATTTGGAATTTGTAAAATAAAATTGACTTATACATCAAATTTAGGAAAAAAAAGGTCCTGTGCATTAAAGAAAGACTGCTGTATAAGCTAATTCACTCCATTGGCAAATATACTGTATTGTCTGTCTTGAACTTATTAAAGGCTTTGCAATTGGTGATGTGCTAGATGGATCATAGTAGGATTATTTGTTGTTGATTTATAAGTCATAGATTTTTATGGTAACTACAAATAAATTATCATTTTAATTACCAAGAAAAATAATCATAATTATTCAGTGTAATATAAAATTGAAAAAAAATCAGTTTAGTTAGATTAGTATTTTATTTCTTTTTAGCATAAATCTACACTGTAAAAGAGGTTATTTTATGAAAATACAAATAGCCAGCGAAGCCCAATAAATGTAAGAAACAAGGTTAATTACAGTCTAGTGAGCTTTTGACCTCATAAAGTATTATAGAAAGTATAGTTTTGTTCCAAAACAACTTTGTTTTGGAAATAATAACCATTTTAGAGAATTTGTTTCATTCAAGGGACAAATTAATGTTGTAATTAGTAAAATGTTCTCATATAACATAAAAGAAGCATGACTTAAAAAAAAGAGTTCTAGTGATCATATCACAGAGAAACAAACAGTTGAAACCTTAAAAGTGTTCTTTGAGGTCCTGATATATAAAAACCTTTAGGTCTCTGCTTAATCCTAAGCATATGCCTAACAGGCATTGCTTTTCTGCACTGGACTGAGTAATATGTACTACTTGTACCTTACAATGGCTTTTGAATCATTCTAATGTTCACAGGGACTTATTTGGGGTGCTGGTATAAAATGGTATTTACCATATTAACCACCTTCATCAACAGGTTCCCTTTAATAGCCAAGAGGCAGAATTTGACTGTGGGTTTGGAGGAATCCCTGCTGCCTACACAGTGAACCAAAACCGGATAACAGAATCACAGAATGTTAGGGGTTGGAAGTGACCTCAGAAGATCATCTAGTCCAACGTCCCTGCTAGAGAAGGATCACCTAGATTAGGTCACACACGAACATGTCCAGGTGGATTTTGAATGTCTCCAGAGAAGATGACTCCACAACCTCTCTGGGCGGCCTGGGCCAGTGCTCTGTCACCCTCACAGTGAAAAAGTTTTTTCATGTGTTCACATGGAACCTCCTATGCTCCAGCTTGCACCCATTTCCCCTTGTCCTATTGTTGGACATCAGTGAGAAGAGTCTGGCTCTGTCACCCTAACACTCACCCTTTACATATTTATAACTATTGATGAGGTCACCCCTCAGTCTCCTCTTCTCCAAGCTAAACAGACCCAGCTCCCTCAACCTGTCCTCATAATGTTCCACTCCCTTAATCATCTAGTCCATCCCTGAACTAGACCCTTTCAAGTAGTTCCCTGTCCTTCTTGAACTGAGAGTCCCAGAACTGGACACAATATTCCAGATACAGTCTTACCAGGGCAGAGTAGAGAGGGAGGAGAACCTCTCCTGATCTACTAACCACACCCCTCCTAATACACCCCAGCATGCCATTGTTCTTCTTAGCTTTGAGGGCACATTGCTGGCTCATGGTTATCTGGCTGTCCACCTGGACCCTCAGGTCCCTTTCCCCTATGTTGCTCTCCAACAGGTCCATCCCCAACCTACACAGGTACCTGGGGTTGTTCTTCCTCAGATGCAGACCTCTACAATTGCCCTTGTTATATTTCATTAAATTTCTCCCCACTCAACATTCCCGTCTGTCCAGATCTCACTGGATGACAGCACAGCCTTGTGGTGTGTCAGCCACTTCTCCCAGTTTTGTGTCATCTGCAAACCTGTTGATGGTGCACTCTATTCTCTCATCCAGCTTGTTGATGAATATATTGAATAGTACCGGTCCCAGTACTGACCCCTGAGGGACTCCTCTAGATACAGGCCTCCAGCTAGAGACTGTCCCATTCACCAGAACTCTCTGACTTCTTTCCTTCAATCAGTTCACCTCCACCTCATTACCCGATCCTCCAGACCACACTTTCAGTTTAACCACAAGGATGCTGTGGGAGCGGGTGTCAAAGGCTCTACTGAAATCAAGGTAAACCACATCCACTGCCCTACCATCACCTATCCACCCGGATAGTCTTCTTAGAAGGCTATCAGCTTGGTCAAACATGACTTCCCTTTGGTGAAACCATGCTGATTGCTCCTAATAACTCTTAGGGTAGACAACGTCAGGACAAGGGGGAATGGGTTAAAACTAAAGGAAGGCAGGTTTAGATTAGATATTAGGGGGAAGTTTTTTACAGAAAGAGTGGTGAGGTGCTGGAACAGGCTGCCCAGAGAGGTGGTGGATGCCCCGTCCCTGGAAATGTTCAAGGCCAGGTTGGATGGGGCCCTGAGCAACCTTGTCTAGGTCATGCCTGGAGGTTGGTGGCCCTGCCTGTGGCAGGGGGCTTGGAGCTCTATGATCCTTGGGGACCCTTCCAACCCATGCCATTCTATGATTCTATGATTATCCTTGATGTGACTAGAGACAGCACCAAGGATAAATTCTTCCATCACTTTTCCAAGATGGAGGTGAGGTTGACCAGTCTGTAGCTACCCAGGTCCTCCTTCTTGCCCCTTTTGAAGACTGCCCAAGGAGGTAGTTGAGTCACTGACACTGAATGCATTTAAAAGATGGGTAAATGAGGTGCTCAGGGATATGGTAATAGAGGACAGGTATGGTTGGACTCAATCTTAAAGGTCTTTTCCAACCTAGTGATTCTGTGATTCTGTCCTAATTTAGAATCATAAACTGGATCTCAGAATTCCATGTTGTGCTGTTACTCAACAATTCTTTGGCACTAGGACATATGTATTAAAATCCCTGCTGAATTAATTCAGCAAATGTTAAACTGCTGTCAGACATTTTCTTGATTTGCTGACCAGGATTGCTGCATATGTACATGACGTTCAGGCTGCTCATCAGTCATACGAGATGGTACCTTCTTCACTAAGTGGTGATTCCTAAAAAAGTCCTGTCCTTGCAGGGGGATAGAGAGGAATTCTCACGCTTTCTGGAATTTAAGATGACCATGCCTTTATCCCATACCTGCCCCACAGGCTATTCTGATGCATTCCCTTCTTATAAGCTTTTACAGTCCCTCAATTGTTCTGATTGCTGTTGGCACAGATGTTACTGCTAATGTAGTCTTTGGGTCTCTCATTTATGACTGTACAGAAAGTTCAGTTAATGGATATATCACTTCCCATTTAGCGACACTTCTCTCATTTGTATTTTCAACTCTTCTTTAAACACCACCCTGTAGGTATCCTCAGTCTATATAATTCTGGTGATGACTGAACTAACATCTTACTCTGTACTTACAAAAATATGAATTTTACCATTGATTCAAAACCTCTGCCAATTAACAAGTATGATCCTGATGGTTGAGGTAATCTGAGGCATGACAATTGAGAGATTTAAATAGTAAGATTATAGACAAGACATTCTCAGGAATGTTTAAGAAGAATTCAATTGCTGTGCTCTGTAACAGACGTGTACACTTCCTTTAGGGAGAATTCATGTCACGTTAAATTCTTAGTCTTTAGTCTGGGTAACCAGAAGATGAGTGCACTGAAGTTCTCTATTGCATTTGTGGATGATTTTTTTAGATTTTAATGTATTTTTTAATCTTTTTTTTTTTTCCCCACAGGTAATCTTGTGTGCCTACTGTAGGCATTTTACTCTCCTTTAGGTGAGTATAGACCTTTATTAGGTCAAATGATGGGCTATAGCATTTATTTATCTAATTAATTCTTAATGCTACAAGAAGTAACAGTTTAATAGAAAATACTACAATTTATCTACACATCTTTCCTTGCATTATTATACCATCAAAAGTATGACAACACTGTTGTTATTTCTGCTTTAGATCACATGTGAATATTGCGAATATTACGGTTCTTGTAGACAAGAAAAAGGTCAGCTGGTTAATGAAATGCAACAGTATAAACTGTTATAGTCTAATCCTATGGTTTTAATAGTGAATGGTATTTTTGCTACTTTTAGTGAAATTGTTTAGCCTTTTTAACAATGTATAGCATAAGAAAATTTGTCCCCAAGAAAAGAAGTTGTGAGTATGAAGTGGTATAACTTTCTTAAATGCAGAAAGACCTAGCAATCTCACAAAAGAAAATGAATAAAGATGAAGAAAGACTAAAATGAAACAAAGACAGGGCATAATTATATAGTAAAACATTTAAACTTCTCCAAGTCTCTTTCATTAGTTGTATTTTTATAGCAAAAGTCTTTCCAGACTTTTCCCTCAGTATGGAAATTGTTTAATTTTGTGAACATATCACTGATATTTCACATAACCCGTTGTTTCTGCTGTCTCCAATATTGGCCTTTAAGCTGAACCATTTCACTCTTGATGAGAAATTGAGTGTTTTGGGGGTTCTTTTGGGTTTTGGGTTGGATTTTGTTGGGGTATTTGATGTTGGGGTTTTTTTGTTTGTTTTTCCCATGAGACCGATGCTATGAAAATGCATGCTAAAAGGATTGCTAGCACCTATTGTGCAAGGTTATGCATGTGTGGTTCCTCTGACCTTCCACATTAAACCTGAGTGTTTAATGAACTACTGGTTTTGGATTGTCTTACAAAAGCCAGGTGAATGACTCAATTAGCTCCCCACAGGCTAGTGTTAGTTAACCATATCTTTTGTGGTGCCACATATTAGATCCTTACAGTGAGCATGTGTGTACTGAATCTGCTTGATGAAAAGTGAAAGACTGTCTTCTCAGCTGGTCATAACACTTATGATCTGCTCATTGCCAGAACAAGCATATGTAGTTTATGCGTCACATACATGCACAGAACACAAGTAGACCCACAGGTTGGCTATGTCTGGCTATTTATGTTCAGATACTCTCAAAGATCTGAGAATCAATTTCTTTCTTACCAAGATTGTTAGTGTAGAGATATAGCAATGGGCAAGAGAGAGTTGCTTGATTAAAAAAAATCCACAACCTTTCGCAATTACTATAACAGTGTTTTACCAGATTTGTAAACTACAACCTGGATTACTTAACTCATAGCCTGACAGTCAATGTCCAACAGAAGAGATAATGAAAGGACTAGGGTGACTTTCAATGCCATGAGACTAAGTTGCCATGCTTTCACATTGACCAACCTCCTTTCATGTTTTATCCCCAGCTTACAGAACCTGAAGAAAGAAAAAAGGTAAGCTGGAAGTGTGCTAGATGTCAAAGCAGCTGAAAAACAAAGGAACAAATTAATTGGGCTATCTTATCTGCATTATACCTCTCTGCTGAGGGAAAGGGCACACATGGGTCCAGTGTCTTTTTCAGTTAGCTTCAGGTTTGTAGTTGCTTTATTTCCAAGGATTGCAAAGAATTCAGAGAAAGGTGATGAATCCATCACTAGATTTGGATACCACAATTATATTAATGCAGGAAGAAGCAAACTGCATGGGGATTGTGGGCCATGGATTATGTGATAACATTACTAGACACTGGTAATAGGATGAGAGAAAGATATCTTCCTCCCTTGCTGCTGAGTCTATTTTGACATGCAATCAGCAGTCCTGTTTCTGTATTACTCTGGTGTAGACTTGATCTAGGCAGTGGTTTCTCCCCTTCCTCCCAGTCCCCTGAATGCTCTCCAGGGCTCTCTGTCCTTCTCAAAAATTATCTACCTCTTTTTTGGTTTTGAACTGTCATTCCTGTTTCTTCTCAGTGGTTGTATTTTCTTCAACATTCTCTGTTTATACCAATTAAGTCTTCAAGAACAGGCAGCCCAACTTTACTATTTTTCTACTTCAGTCTCAGAAAAATCAACTCTATTCTCAATCTCCAAGCCTGTTTCTATTCAGATACACCTGAAATTTCATCTGTGTCACTTCAAATTCTCATTCACTGATTAATTCATCACCTTGGTGGCAACACTTGTTCTTCTCAATCAATCCCTGCGTAGCCCTTTGTGATCACGATGATTGATAAGTCTCTTGGATCAATGCTGCGAGATTTTTAGCAGAGATATTGTATTAGGTTTTTTAATGATGGATATATCTGAAGCCAGATGCATAGTAATGATATGTTTTGAAGCCCTATTTTGAGATCATTATCCTTCCGATCTTTGAAGGTCTGATTATAAAGGACTCTTATTTCCATGATAAAGCGGTACTAAATTATTCCTGGCTTCCTTTACTCAAGGTATCAACTCTGTAATTCAGGATGAATGAACAAGATATTTACTAGTTATTACTAATGTTCTTGCTTATAGAATCACAAGCAAGTAGCATAAAAGTGGGGATAATTTTCTAAAGACCCCCCCCCCCACCATCATATAATGGGATTAGATAAGAGAACACAGGTACTTCTATTTGAGGTTCTGAAGCTGAAAGTTTATCACTGGGTTAAGAGTTAGGAGGGTGATAGGACAGTTGACACATCAGATGCTGTGTCTTAGAGCAATCGCTCTTGGAGCATACAAATCCTGGGTAATGAATGGGCTGAGTTTAGCTGTGCCTAACTTGGCCTCTCAGGTTTTGCTGGATGGAGTTCCAAATGCTCCATACCTAGCTGAAAGGAGAAATGTGGTAGTTTTATATTAAGAATGTTGTGTTTTACAGCAGTACATTAGGGGAGCTAATGCATCTCCAACAAAATAAAGACCCTGCCTTTCAGGGTATCAAATAAGTAAATCACATGATGTTGCACCTCAAATTTTCCTTGCTATATACAAAAGGAACATCCTCATGATGTTGGACCTCAAATTTTCCTTGCTATATACAAAAGGAACATTCTCAAGACATATAGATCTCCACAAAACAACATAGTTGTTGATTTCTTAATACTTGTTTATTTAATAATAAAAATGTGTCCCACACGTGATATAAATATCTCTGTAAGTACTCTTCATTAAGTTACTTGGATTTTTTGCATGGCAGGAGACCATATGACCATAAGAGATTGCCTCCTGTCAAACTGCTGTTATGTTTAACCTTTCCTAAAGCAAGGCTGGTATAATCTATGCTACTGTAACTGATCATGCAGCATGTGAATTGACCATTTATTGCTAAATTTTGTATTTCTGCCTTGTATTAAATATGTTTATGCCGTAAGTATGCTTTGTTTTTCCCCAAGTACTCACCAAGCTTTCTTAATAACTTTATGTAATGGACTTTATCAAAAGCCTATATCAATACCTTCTTCAATTAGTTAATGTTAATGGAGCACTTTGAAAATGAAAAATTAACTATAAGCTTTCAGTAGTTTCATTACAGTAATAATGTTGCTAATGGTTTAATTTTAAATGTTTGTTTTATTAATTTTTAGAGCAGTATTATTTACAAAGAGAATATTCAGAATTATAATCTCTCCCAAAAGAGAAATGAAATTAAGAAACCAATTTTTAAAAATTTAATTAATAAGAATTTGAAAGCTGAAAAAGCCTTAATTTTTGCATTACATTAATTCTGTTGTGTGCCTAATCTCCTTCCTTTCTGTCTCAAATTCTTGAGCCTTCACTTGGCTGCCCAATAGCTCTTTCCTGTCAATTGAGTTAATAGCTTTCCTCTCTATATATATGCCAACTAAATACAAATGGCTATTTCTACTTCACCTGTACAGTAACTCCTAATGTTTAATCTACTATTCAAATTTATTCTCTTCCTAATATTTTGTCTTCTGATTCAAAAGAAGTAGTACAACATAACTTCGAATGCTTCTGTCTGGGTGTTTCTTCAGTTAGAGAAGCGATACTATCATTTTATGTCTTATCTAAAACTATTTGGGCTCACTGCCAAATTGTTTCCCTATTAATTAGCCTGAATCTTTGATGAGATAATGGGTAGAGTATTATATGTATACAAAGAAATGCATATTGAGCCTTACAATCTGCCACAATTGCACTAGTGTGTCAATAGTATGGCCTGGTTCTACTTTTTTAGGGTTTCTTAAGTAATTCCTTGGATTATCATGCAAAACATAGTTTCAGTAATTAGGAATCGTTTTGAATAGTGTAACAATTTTTGTAACTATTTTTACAACAATTTGTGCATGATCTGTACGTGGCATTTCTATATGTTCAGAATTTTGTCTCCCCAAAATAATCTTTGTTAATTTGTGGGAGGTGTCACAGGTCATTTATCTCAGCTGGGCAAAATGAAATTTCAGATAAATCAAAATTCTTAATGGACTTATCAATCAGTAGAAAAACAAATAGTAAATAAGTTTTAATGAATATCTCAGACCAGGCCTACAGAGCTACAAAGAGGAGCAAAGTGTCATGACATTTTTTCTTCCTTCTGTTGTCCTGCTTACTGAAGTTTCATGTCTCCAGAGCTCTAGTGCTAGAGGTTACTGACTTCTCTGGTTCCCCAATTCAGGTGCTTGTGGAATCACTTCAGTCCCTATAAACCAGATTAGCATGGATATACTATTTAATTTTTTTTAACAGTCATGGCTTGTTGTGACTAAAACAGCCTTGGGAATACTCACACAGCAGGTCAGAGAGACAACAGTTGCCTCTGGGGCTGAAGACAGTAATTTTTCAGCTAGTGTAACTGCAGCTGGAAGAAGATTGTGACTATGCTAATGATATGACTGTAAAGACTTAGCTCTAGGTTAGCTTAATGCATAAATGCATTCATGTGTACAGATTAAAGTCCTTGTTAAATCTGTACATGGTTAGGCCTTAGGCTGTGACCGGGACTTGCAGTGTCAAAAATTTACAGTAGAACCTCCTAATTAGAACTGCAGTGGTCATAGGGAATTAATTTGATACGAGTCTTCTCACAGACTGTTTTTGGCCGAAGTCCCTCACTCTGCTGAGCAGAGATTTACTGAAGAAGGGTGGGGAGGACAAAAAGCTATGAAGACGAAGGGTCCTTTATAATGCTGGCTGCTGCCATGTGTCCTCCTGCATTAAATGGTGTGGCTGCACCCACATACCTCCCCAGCCCCCTTTATTCAAAGCAGGAAAGTTATTTGCTTTAATTTTTTATGACGATGGAAGATTATAGATGTTGGCTTTCTGGATTTTCTGGATAAATAGAATATTATTTCTCATTTAGAGGACAAAACTCTTTCTTCAGCTTATCATTATGCATTTGTAGAGTGGTTCAGTCTATTTGATCATTAATTTTCTCTGTAGAAAGCCATAATACTTTCTCTTATATTGTAAAGGTCAGATCTAAAAGGATTATATGTTCTGAAATGATAACACCTACCAAAGTAAAACTTATTCGCAAAAATCTCACTTAGGTAGGCCTTGCTTTATAGAAAGTCTTTCCTGTCTTTATGCTCCTTGTATGACCAAAACAACATGTTTGTGAATCTTTCCAATTGTCCTGGTTTCAAGTGGCTTGTTTGATACCAGGATGCTGAATTTCAGTGAAATTGAACTGAATTCAACTGAAATCTCAGCCTAGATAGTATTCTCAGACAAACTGACAGCACTAAACTCTAAGGCAGAGGAGTTTCAGTTGCTACTCTCCTAAAAAGCATAGTGAGAAGAGGAGGCTGTGGGGGTGTTTTTTAAAATAGCTTATGACAGAATATTTTCTGAGGAAGGTGGGAGGCCCAAGTTCAGACTTCCCTTTCTGCAGGAGAAGATTCAACCTCACATCTTCACTGAATGTTCCCTAATTAGCAGGTTTTTAAGTAGAGAAGTCATGAATAGAAAGCCTGCTTAACTTGCAGAATCAACAGTGGAATCACAGTGCTGAGCAATACAAATCCATACTCTGGTCATCTCTTTCTATCATAGGAGAAAAAGATGATACCAGAGGGTCTACCATTCTAGCAAAGAGATCCCCAATAAAATCCATTGACTAGAAGAGAAGGTTAGATTATTCAGAAATGAAGTGCAATGTGTAGTAAGAAGAATTAACCTCTGCAATAAAAGTATTTAAGGACAGACCACGAGGTCTGTAAATCAAAATCTCAGTTCCCAAAAGAGAAACTGTTGCCCAGGCAAGTTAGGGGTTTCTTTTAGGAAAAACCCCAAACTTTATACAGCATGCATGTGCTGTATGTTATGTGGTATTTTGGAGGATGGTCTTCATAGGTGCGAACACGTGAAAAATCAAACTTTCCTTAAAAGCTCACTTGAGCTTGGCACAGAGTACATACAAGAGAAGTGAGGACTCAAATACTTCTTAAGAAACTGAACCAAAATACTGGCCTATTGAATAGTGCTATTTTTCATCTCTCCTTATGTAGCTCCAAAGCACAGCTTCTTAACATAGATCAGAGTATTTTCAATTGCTTTCTTTCTAACGGGTAAAACTTTTATTTAAACACTCAGCTTGGCATAAGAGTTTATGTTGATCAGGACTCTACACTGTACATTATGTAAGACAAATCTGGACTGTTTTACTAGGATGGGTCTTTGTCAGCTGTTCCTGAATTCCTGAAACTGTGGTGCTTCTGGTAACTTTCTTGATGTCTTTTTTCTAGTTTTCCTGAGCACAACAGTAAGTGATACTTAGGTAATGCTTCTGACACCATAGTGCCCTCCATGACATAATCCAGAGCCATGTCCTTGCTATATAATTTAATGATTGTGACAAAAATGTGGCCTTCACGTATTTTGATTAGTTGACTTGGACTCAGTTACTGCTTTAATTAGATGTTTGACAGGAAAAATCTTGGTGTTGCATATAGAGCCTCTTAGGTTGCCATGCCATTATTTTACAGAACATTTATATACACTGCGTGCTATCATCCTAATTCTGCAGGCATTGTGAAAAATTGAATTTTTGCAATCAAAGCCTGAGTAGTGGTAGATTGGATCCTATATTGTATTTACTTGAGTGGTATTGATCTTTCACTTTCTATTTCATTAGCTAGAACTCCTTATTCATGGAGGCTCTGAATTTAATGATAAGCCTAATATAGTATTCACTGACTTCTTACTATTTTGTGAGCAAGAATCTTTTGGTTATTTTTAAAATACCCCAAAGCAAGTGAGAGAGAGAGAGAGAGAAAATTAACAATCACAACAGCAGATCTTGGTAACATAAAGGCAGAGTTTTTCACTGCATAATTATCCATTTGTCATCTGCATTGCCACTGGAGAATCATGTTAATTACGCTCATTCATCTGAACCAGCCACAGGGGAAGTTCTCTAAACAGCTTAAGGCAGTCTGGCTACTGAAGACACTCCTTTTATTCCTATCTGCACGCTGTGATGGTCAGTTAACCTGCTGCTACTTGAGCAGTAGACTAATACCTGCAAAATAAATATATTAACAAAGCATGTATATATTAAAAATGCTAAATTCCAGGACTGCTTTAAATTTGAGATTAAAAAGTAATGTGTAATTTTAAAGAAATGCAAGCGTTCATCTAGAAAAAAAACATTAAAGGAATTTTAAAGATGTTTTGTCAAGTGCCCCAAACTTAGCAAGTGCCAGATTTCTAATTCTCAGTTTGTTCCCGCTGATGAAAGGAAATAAATATATAAACTTTGATTATATTGTCACATGCTATATTTTATTTAATAAAAGCCTGCACTTATTCAGGGCTTAGTATGAGCATTATTTTTAAATGGACAAAACAATGCTTTCATTCTGGTTGAAATGGATTAATTGATTTTCCTGACATTTTATTTATAATTATATTTTTTTATTATACTTCTTTATTTATTAATGTAGTAATTTGTAATCTGTAGTAATTTGATATGGAAAAATGTCATCCTCACACCTAGTAAATCTGTAAACAACTGGATGCAAGATCTTATTAAAAAAAGCACTGGGCAGTCTTTAGAATTAGATAAAGATAAGACAGCCATGTGAATACTTAGAGATTGGTGTTTAAAAATGATTTTCATTTATTTAACCTTCAGTTATTCCTGTTCTTTTGTGTGTGTATTTGTGTCACCTATGTTAGTCAGGGAGTGAGATCTAAGTAAATTATAAGGCATAACATCTGAATTAGCAGTAATCATCTTGCTGCAACAAATGTAACTTTCTTCCTACAAGAAGATCACATTAGAGCTGATATCTCGCCTTGTACAAGGACATCATCCACAAAAAAACCCCCAAAACAGGTGAAATATTACTGTATCAGACAATGTGCCAGAAAAGGAACCCTCTACTGCTGTGTGAGATGGCAAGCAAAATGGTGTCCTGAAGGCAGGGTAGATACCTGCCTGCTTTGGCACTGCCTGACAGGTGTCTGCTGTCCCAGGCCTTGAACTCCAGAACATCCATGTGAGGGCACCAGAAAACTCACTCCAGTGCCAGTAAAAAACAAATGACATCTTCACAAGACAGAGCCACAATCTTACAGCCAGGCCCAAGGATAAATGCAATCAGTTTATGAATGACGAACAGTTTGGCAAAAGACGAACAGTTTGGCAAGGCAAAGAATGTGCTCTGGGCAAAGTCAAACGTCTTTTCAGATCTTATAGCTTCTCTGTAGATATTTTGTCCAAAAGAAAACATCTCTCTTGTTCAGGTTAGCCCATAACTGTCCTTAATTTTTTCAATGGGTTTAACCATGGCTGGCAGCTCAACCCCACACAACTGCTTGTTCATGTTGTTTTTCACACCCCTCAGTGGGATAGGGATGAGAATCAGAAGGCTAAAAGTGAGAAAACTCATGGGCAGAGATAAAGACTGTTTAATAGATAAAGCAAAATCTGCACACACATGTAGAGCAAAACAAGGAATTCATTCACTGCTTCCCACCAGCAGGCAGGTGTTCAGACATCTCCAGGAAAGCAGCTACAGATACAAGGTAAATGATGTCTCACATGTCAACAAATTTCAAACCAATTGTGGTGGTTTGACCCTGGCTGGAGGCCAGATGCCCACCAAAGTTGCTCTATCACTCCCCTTTTTGGCTGAACAAGGGACAATAGATATATTGAGAGGCTTAGGAGATGAGATAAGGAAAGGGAGATATCATTCCACAATTAGCATCACAGGCAAAACAGACTCAACACAGAATAAAGGAAATAAAACTATCTAATTTATTACACTCCACACAGTGTGATAATGAGAAGTAAAGTTCAACCAGATCTTAAAGCACCTTCTCCCCACCCTTCCTTCTTTGCAGATTTCACTTTATTCATTATTTCACTCCCTTCTTCTCTCCCCAGTCCCTTATTGTGGGAGGGGTAGGGAATGGGGGTTTCAGTCAGTTCCTCACTAGTTGTTTTCCTTCTTAGCTGGGGGAGCATTCCTCACACCCTTCCTCTGCTGCACTGTGGGGTCCCACCCATGGAAGACAGCACTCCACGAACTTCTCCAATGTGCATCCTTACCCATGGGGCTTCAGCTCTTCACCAGCTGCCCCAGATTGGGTCACTTCTATAGGGTGCAGTTATAAAATCATAGAATGTCTCTCAGTCTCTTAGGCCCACACTGCTCTAGCCTGGTTCTCCATGGAGTCACAAGCCTTCCCCTACCCCCACCTCCCCCATCCCAGCAAACCTGCTCTCACGTGGATCTCTCTCTCTTGCTCATCTCTGTGTCTCTGTCTTTCTCCACTGTCTGCAAGTGCTGGCAGAGGCTTGCTCCAACATGGGTCACAGCATCTCCTGTATGTCTCCACCTGCTTCAGCACAGGGCCTCTCCATCGGCTGCAGGTGGGATCTCTGCCTTTTCCATGGGCAGCGGGGGGACACCCGCTCCACCGTGGGTTTCTCCACAGGCTGCAGGGGAATTTTTCTCTCTGGCACCTGGGATGCTTCCTCCCCCCCCTTCACTGGTCTTGGTGTCTGCAAAGTTTCTTACATCTTCTCACTTCCTTCTCTGGTGGCAGATAAGTGGCTGCTTGCAGGGTTTTTTTCTCCTAAACATGATTCCCAGAGGTGCTGTGACTATTGCTGATTGGCTTGGCATTGGTGAGCAACGACTCCAGCCTTGAGTCAACTGGTGTTTGCCCTGTCACACCTGCAGAGACCTTCTGTCTGCTTCTTGCAGGAGCCACCCCTGCAGCCCTCCCTAATCCACCAGAACCCAGCCAAACAAAACTACAACACCAATTTAGGACTCTGCATCTCATCTTTTCATGAAGACAGTGAGCAATATGAAACTTGAGATGCCACATACAAAATATATAAATATTTCAGAGAGCTTTTTCACTAAGGCCATGACAGGGAATTTTGGTTCCTTAGGTACAATATAATACAGTATAAAGCAACAGATGCAGAGATAATTATTGAAAGCAGAAGAATTTTCCCAATGTCATGGTCCAAGACTGAAATAAGGTCAGAAAAATCATAGGTATTTCCAACTTCAACTAAAAATATGTTGAATAAGGATTTTTCTTTAATAAAAAACATAGCAAAATGTGTTCTACTGACCTATTTCTTCAATATAATTGTCCTCGAGAAAAAAAGCTATACAGTCATTCAAACAGACCAAACCAAACCAAACAGACCCATCACCTATTATTCAGAATATAGAAGACCATTGGCTGCAGGTGTCAAAGGGTTGGTAGCGGGGAATGCTGCAGGGATGGCCTTTGTGGGAATAGACTGCCCTATGCCAGACACAGTTGCTTCCATCTATTTCCAGCTGGACCAGGAAAAAAATCCACAGAGGGTGGAGGAGGGAAAAAGAGTGAGAGACAGCAAAGTGAACGCCAAGACTGGAGGGAGGAAGAAGAGGAAAGATGGGAGAAGGAAGGAGCATTGACCAGAACCTCAACACCTCGGCACCAGCCCTTGCCTAACTTGAGGAGGCTGAACAGTGATATCAAATGGGAGGAGAGGACTTTGGAGTGAAATTTGGCTTGATAAACAGAACGGAAATGTGTTTTCCCTCAGTGTGTAAATGTTTGCACGTTTTCTGTTGGTTTTTGTTTGTTGGCTTTCCAATGCCTGATTCAGTAATTATTGTATATATTAATTATATATATTAAAAATTGGCAGTATAGAATCATAGAATCTACTGAGGTGGAAGGGACCCATAAGAATCATCAAGTCCAACTCCTAGCTCCACACAGGGCCAGACAAGTCAGAGCATGGGACTGAGCGCATCGTCCAAATGCTTCTTGAACTCAGTGAAGCCCAGTGCTGTGACCACTTCCCTGGGGAGCCTGTTCTAGTGCCCACTCTCAGTAAAGAATCTCATTCTAATATCCAACCTAAACCTCCCCTGTCTCAGTTTCATACCATTCCCTCAGAGAGGAGGTAGGAGCCTGTCCCTTCACTCTCCCTCATCAGGAAGCCATAGACCACAATGAGGTCTCCCCTCAGCCTCCTTTTATCCAGGCTGAACTAATCAGGGGACTTCAGTCTCTCCTATAGGTTTTCCCCTCCAGACCCTTCACCATCCTCATTGCCCTCCTCTGGACACTCTCCAATATTTTTGCCCCCAAAGCTGCACCCGTTACTCAAGGTGCGGACACACTGGTGCCGTGTAGAGTGGGACAATCACCTCCTTGGACCGGCTGGAAATACCATGCCTGATGCACCCCAGAAATTAAGTTAAAATCCAATCTGTTTTTTCAGCTAATTGGTAAGCAATCTTCTTGCCTTTATATTGATTTGTGAGTTTTCTTATTCCTATTCTTCCTGTACTGTCCCTTGTCCCACTGAGGCAGGTGAGAAAGAGGGAGGCTGGGTGGGAGTTTGGCTGACACCTGGGACCAATTCACCACAAGAAGTCTGCATAAAAAAGTGCAAAAAGATGTATTAGTGTGTAGAAGAAAAGTGCAGACAAAATGCTGACATTGCTGTGAAGAATTAGTGGGTCAAAAAACTCTGAAAAAACCCTGCCTGTTGGCAGACACAAAATCAAATACCTGGGTGCCAGATGTCTGTGTAGCTTTGGACTCCATCTGTAGCACATGCTTTCATGCCATATGCTACTTTATATCAAATGGTGGTATGATTACATAATAAATTTAGGGGAAAACAACTCTGTTCGCATCACTCTCTGCTCTTCTTTATTCTCCCATCTCTCTCTCTTTGTCACTATTGAAAAATATATTCTATAGGCAGAATATATATTTCTACAGAATGTATTTCCCTCCAAAAAGAGGCTAATGAAACTGATGGGCTCAGGGGAGTTAATGTCCAGATATTAGACACTAATTAGTATGATAATTCTACCAATCACTGTTCTGCAAGTGCATGCTGCTTCCTTGTAGTGGACAAGCATTAATGTTATAATTACACTTTCACACATTTTTAATTTTGCAGGATGTAGCAAAACTATATTTAATTTTATAGCCTAAATAAGTTAAATATAATCAGCGAACTTTTGAGCCCATGCTCATTTTAAGGAGCCAAAGTAGTGACAAAAACTCATCAGGAGCAAGCGCTCTAGGGTTTTTGGATGTTTGGGTTGGTTTTGGTTTATTTTTGTTTCATTTTGCAAGTGCAAAATTACATAATTCACACTGTTTACACCGCAGATTTTTTGTTTTCCTATGACAGTCCCCACAACTGGGCCATCATTTCATTGTAGAGATAAATTACTTGATAATTTATACAGCTAGTTTGAATGCAAACCATGGTTTCTCTCATCATCGTTTCACTCATCTGTATACCTTCTTTCTGATCCCTTAATTATGATTGGAACTGTTTCTATCCCATTCAGAATTTCTCTTAATTTCATTACTGGTTTGTTCTGAAATGTCCAGCTTGATTCTTATGTCTCATATGGCTTTTGGAAACATTTTCCCAGAACCAAGATAAACTGATGCATCTGATGTAGATACTGGCAGTTTATTGTTAAGTAGCTTTTATCTTCAACACACTGAAAGACACAAATATAGACATACCTGAAAAAAAAATATAATTATATGCCTGTGTGGAATTTTAATTTCCTCAACATAGCTCTTCAGAGTTTTAAAAGAATCTCGAATCTTGCCTCCTTCGTTAACTCAACAGTCCTTTTCCACATAACTGTATCACTTTTAGTGCAAATACTTGACTGTGCATGTATTTCAATTTATATTGATGCAGGACTGGCAGCTGAAAGACTATCACTGACTTTAATGGGAATTGATTAGATCCTGCTAGCACTTATGCAAGTGAAATTCAATTGCTTGAATGTGTGCAGAAAATGATCATAAACATGATGCAAGTGTAGCAGAAAGGAGTTCATTTTTTAATCTGAATCAATGTTTGCGGAAATAAACTTACCAAACTTGCTGTAGCCTGAAGAGGATAAAGGAAGTAGAAGTTACTTAGTAAACTAGTTAGAAGACAATTTTAAAGATAGCCTTAAAGTTTACTGAGAGGAGATACCACTTGAATATTTGGGTAAACTCATTACCATTTGATAGCTACTATCATTTGCTAGGTATTACTGTGTTGAAGGATGATGCATTGTCCACTTTCTCCATTGATTCTTATTGGGCTTATTGGATCAGACTCAAAACTTATATCTATACTGGCATGGAACTGTATTGAGGTTTGTTGCCTGGCCACAGGAGAACGATAGCTTTTGGACTGGATGGATACTTTGAGCTCAATTATCTTAATTTGCTCTTCTGGCAAGGGAAATAATGAGAGCTGTTAATTCCTTATTTGATATATTCCATGTTACAGGGTGTGCTTCTCTTACTAAGATTGCCCCTCTGCAGCAATTTGAGACACTTCTAGAATGAGTGAAAGAGAATTCAACTTGTCATATTTTTAAACAAAATACATGCTATTTTCTTCAAGTTAGCACTTCAGTGTAAATAACAGGGTAGCATGGCATGACTCACGATCCTCAGGATTCATTACTTAAATCCATTTGTGCACTTTTGTAATGTAGTGTAATTTCTGAAATGCTTATAGCTTTTTTAGCTTTATGCTTACAA
>VZTU01020914.1:32037-57474 GCA_013400835.1 Zapornia atra
AAAAAAAAGATGCTTATGTAATTCAAATTAAAGAGAGATGACATAAGAAGTAAAAAAGAAAGGTTAAAACTTAGCAATATGAAAATACAAGATCTTGCAGTCCTTCCCAGACTCCTCAGGATTGTTTTCTCTGAGTAAGATTTAAGAAAAGAGCTTCCTAACTTTCCTCTGAGTCATTACCCCTATAAATAGCTGAACTTAATGACTTGGTTTTGCATCACCCCTTTTTCCCCCCAAATATCTTGGAACTATATTTTTTTTCCCCCTATTATTTGGTTTTATTGCAGGAAACACTACTAGTCTAAAGTTACATTCCATACACATAGCAAGTACTTTCCAATTGCAATAGGGATCGGAGCTTACCCTTTACTAGCAATACCAGAAAACCACAGTGATACCTGACGAGTGATTTTCCATAGTTTTGAAGTCTGATGTGCAGCACAGTAGTATCAATCACAATTCTCTCTTCGAGCCTGGGACATGTGAGGGATACATCCCAGGAGCTAACATTTATACCTCATTTGCTGAGGTTATAACCCTGGCCCCAGTACAATCAAAGGGAGCTTTGCATCTGACTTCAGTGAGGCCAAGATTTTCTGCTCTGGGTGCATAGTTATGATATGGCACTACCTGTGTCTTGCATTTGCCAAGAGTGGAAATTTTTGTACATATTGATGCAACAGGAAATCACACTTGGTGTCCCAACCCATAGGAATTACTTTTGTTTTCTTGCTGATATTTTTCTTATCCAAAAAAGGGGGAATTTCAGACTAAAAAGATTACAGAAAAAAATGGAAATGTCGCATGCTTAGATTTGCTATGTCTGGTATTCCTTTGACAGAAAATGAGTGGTTCTCTATTTCTAGCCTAAGAAATGTAGCATTGTTTCTGTGTTGTCTTTAAGATACAGAAACTAATTTCTTTTCTGACCTGGTGAGTGGGTCATAGCTTGAACACATGAAACCTTGACTTTGCAACATAGTCAGCTCTACAAGTAACTTCTACATCTAAGGTTTACATTGTTATTCATGACTATTCTGAACTAGAGATATACTTTGTTGCAAACAATAACATGGAGTCAGCGTGCTTCCAAATTCCTATTGAAGACTAATGAATAAGCTGTTAACTAATTTAGTCTAATTGTAGCTTTGTTGTGCTAAAGTATAAAACTAACAATTCAGCTTTTGCCCTGAGTCTTTTAAATTATATTTTCACCCCTACTGAGTAAGAGTCTAATTAAAAGCTTTTAGTTTCTCATTGTGCATGCTGCTAAGTGATGTTGTTCCGTTTATCAGGACTCAGTTATCACTGGATTTAAATGAGAAAAAAGGAAAACAACAGAACAACATATTTTCACTTGCTTCTTTTGCCACTTGCCTTGAAAATTGTTCTGTTAATTTGATTATTAAGCAAACCCCATGAAAATTAGAAATAGAGAAATATTTTCTTAGAACATCAATAGGGTTTTTTTTTTAAGAATTTGAAAAGAGAAATGAAAATATAATATTTTATCAAACAATGTAACTTGTGTCTCTGACATATCCATTGTCTGGTGAGTTGAGAATGGGTAGATTTGATTTGGGAGGTTTTTTCTTTCTTTTGTTTTGCTTTCCTGTGTTTTGGGTTTTTTCATTTGTTTTGTTGTTTATTTTCTTGAGGTTTTTGGTAGGGTTTTTGTTTATGTTTTTTGTGTTTGGTTTGGGGTGTTTTTTTGGATGGAGGTTGTTTATAATTGTGCCAGGTTTATTTGCGCTTTTTTGTTTGATTGTTTTTACATCTGACAGTGGTAAAATGTGGTGAAGGATAAATACTGAAAGGTGATACAGAAGACTTCTTTAAATGGCTTGTGACAAAAGAAATCCATATCTTCAGACTTAATAGTCTCCACAAGACTTTGCTAAGTGCTGCTGGTGTCCTTCCAGCCTTGTTCTGCAGTCTTCAGCTTCACTGTTTTAGGAGTATTAACAGAATCTTTATTAAGTTTAGAAAGTCTGTGAAGGGGAACTAGGAAACTTATTAGAGAGCCTCTCCTGCTGTTCAGAAAGTTTTCTTTTCATTTTTCTTTGCCTTTGCCCTCCCTATGTTTACTGTTAATTTTAAGCTTCCTGCTAACTTACAGACTTCTATTAAAAGTCTGAGGATACTTTGGGTTTTAGTCCTTGAGTAGTCATTTGATAACTCATGAAGTGGCAGGTGAGTACTGGCAAGGCTGAAGACTAAGTGTTGTCCAAGGGCAAATGCACTTGGCAGGGAAATCAAACAAATTTGCAACTAAAACAGCTGGTCATGACATGCTGTACTTAAAGTAAATGAGCCTTAGGGTGGCCCATTCTAATGGTATGAGGAGCCAAGTACCATCCTGCTCCAAGTGCACTGTGTGCTTTTGTCCTGAGGGGACAAGGGGAAAATTGGAAGGAGGCTAGAGCTGACAGGAGAAAGGGATAGGAGATCTCAGAAGCCAAGGTTTCAAAATAACTATGGCCCAGGTTTCAGACTGTAAGAGTACTCTACACAAATAAAGTAGACAGGGAACAGGAATGAACACTAGAATGTCATTATCTATACTGTTTAAATTTTAGCACGGTCCTTGACTTGAACTTGGCCTGGGCCAATTAGTGTTCTTCCAGACAATTCCTATGCTTCATCTGGAAGTCAGCATGTATCAAAAACCAGTTGGATGGACAATCCTGTTTTGAAGCTGAGAGTTTAATTGTACGGATATGGGCCGTTCTGTGCCAGTTGTCCTCAGGTCTGTTAATGGGCCTAGACACTGTGTATATTATTCATGTAGGAATAGCCCAAAAGTCTAAATAGAAGCTGACTCAGGGCTTTGAACTGGAATTTTCAATCTTCACATAGCACACGTTAAGTGAGATATATATATGCTGCTACAGTATAAAAACACATTTTGGGTAATCATGCTAGACTTGCTTTTAGTCCAATGAATGTGTGTTTAAATGGTTCAGGTACCATATCCTTTTTTAGATAATTTAAATGACTAACTAACAATCTGGCTAGTCCCAAATTATCTCTGGGATATTCCTGGATTTGGAAGTATCGCAAACCATGAAATTAATTGTTTCTCCTTTATTTGGCATTCACTGTAGTCGTATATAGCATGTCATGGTGAGGGTAAATGAAACATGCTATGGTGATATTGAATGACTGATTATAATCTATCTAATCCTCTACATATTTGGGATCAAGCAAACACCTCTTTTACATTGTGGATTAGCATCCACATATCTTCTGATATCTCCTCCCTTGTGTCTGGCTCCGAGAGGCAAGCAATATCATGTCTAATTCAGCTGTTGAGGGCTGTTCTTTACCAATGTCAAGATATTCTTGCCTCTCATCTTCTATTCTTTCCTTTGTGATTTTGCCATGTCTTATTCAGCATGTTTTGAACCATCCAGTAACAATCTTGTGGATGTAGCTTCAGCCTAACATTGTCATGCTCAGATGTGTGCCTGCCTCATCCTTGTTTCTCTAAATCCTCTCTCCTCTCTGGCATCTTTCACTGAGTGCTTCTTATGACTTTTTTTTTTGTGCTGACTGGTGATGACAGTCTCTTCTCTGTCACTTCCTTTCTTCCTCTATCTAGGCTTCGGATTGATTTTGGACACAGGCCAGTAACAGAGTTAAAAACAAAAAAATGCTTCATGCCTATTTACACTTACATTTAATTCAGCTTTCCCACTGGGTCAGTGGAACTGGCACTGATATGTTAGCAGGAAGCAACGCAGGTTGACTTGCTGTCAAAGCAGTCATAAGGGTGAGTTTACAGAGCTTGGAACTGTGAGGAAAACATCTTTTTTACTTGACACTTAAGCAAAGCTAAGTTGGAGTGGTTGGGGTAACAAACAGAGAGCCTCCACAAGATGCCATTTTTAGAGCTATTTTCCAAAATAAAAGTATGTTTTAAATCCATGACTCTGTTATTGTCTGCATTTAGACTCTGCTCTCTCAAAGGTAATTTTACAAGCTACAATAAAGCACTTCCCAGCATGTAACATTACTGTTCAAGTGTAGCTGTTACTTTTTATTTTTCAAGTGGAGTTGAATGATTAGTAAAGGACCAGGAATTTAAATTGCCTCATCTCTAGTAAATGTTAACACATGCATCATATGGCTCTGAAAGTCTACATTATCTGGCAAGTGAACTGTATGTATACATATAATTATGTAAACACATTCTCCCCAGTGTGATTCATGGAGATTTGGTGCAGTCAGTGGAAGTTTTTTGATTGCTGTCCTCACTGTGGGTTGCTTAAACATCCACCTGTCTAGTTGTGAGTCAAATTGAGTGGTTATATAGGAGTGTGCAGTCCTGTGCATGGTAAAAATGGTTGCTGCATAGCTCATGGTATGGGTTGGTCACCTCTTGCTTCAGTCCTATCCTCTAGATTTTTCCTGACTCTGGCTGTGATATCTGTCTTAAGAAAGATTTCACAGAATCACGGAATCACAGAATCGTAGGGGTTGGAAGGGACCTCAGAGATCATTGGGTCCAACCCCCCTGCCAAAGCAGGCTCCCTGTCTCATATTACACAGATAGGCATCCAGACAAGACTTGAATATCTCCAGCAAAGGAGACTCCACCACCTCCCTGGGCAGCCTATTCCACTGCTCTGTCATCCTCACTGTGAAAAAGTTCTTCCGCATGTTGGTGCGGAACTTCCTGTGCTCCAGTTTACAGCCATTGCCCCTTGTCCTGTCCCTACAGACCACTGAAAAGCGGCTGGCCAATTCCCCCTGAATCCGATGTCTAAGATATTTATAAACACTACTTAGGTCCCCCCTAAGTCTTCTTTTCTCCAGAAATGAATGTTCCTTCATTTCTATTTTTTTGTGGCTAAAAATTCAGAAGAGCTGAGAGCTAAATTATATTCAGGTGCAATTTAAACCACATGTTAGGCTCCGTGCAGCTGACTTTTCATTATTAACACTTCAGTAGACAGACAGTATGCTGTAAGTCATGGTCATTACCATGCTTGTCTTCCTGGAACTTCTCCTGTGGACAGCACCTGTATCTGAAACCTACAGACTTGATTCTGCACTGAGTCCATCCATTGGAAAAAAAAATCTAGTAACATAAACCTGTCAAATACCATACTAGCTTTGCAGATTTAAGACTCCTTCTTTGGCATTATTGGTGGAGCTATTAATAATATCACTGTATTGAATGAATCCTTGAATGATTTAATTTAGTTTAGTTCTCCAAGAGGTGTGGAAGAAGTGATATGATGTCTTCCAAAGGTTGTATATGAAGAGCTGAACTAAGCTAAGGTTTGTAGCATATTCAGGAGCTATAGTGGCTGCTAGCATTGGCTTCCTGAGAAGCCTGTGGCTTCTCAAAAAATTGCTGCAGCTATTGTCCGTGGATATTGGTGTACATTCATTTGAGACTCCCCATGGCAGCCAGTGGGGTCAACAGAGAAGTAGGGACCACTTTTAAAGTCTTTTCTTCCATCTATCCACCCACTTCTTCACTTACTCCCCCTGCATGTATGTATCTGTTTATGCATAAGTTTTGCTTTTACTTATGCTAATGGTAGATAAAGTAGCACAGACCTCTAGTCTAAATACATTTCTGTTCACTCCTGATGAAATGGAACACATTGTATGTTAACTTAGTTAATGCTGTTATAATTATTTCACAGACAGGATTGCAAAGATAAAATCTTGTAGGCAGAGCTAGGACAGACAGGATTTTTAATACAGTATATTGATAATATATTGATGGATAGACCTCAGAATCTCAGCACCTCACAATCTCTTTATCGTTTAGTGGTAAATAAGTGTGGAAGATACACACAGTTTAATATCTAATATGTCAAAAAAAGCGCGCATATTTCTCTGTGAATGCCCAGCAAATTCCTGTGTGCTCATATGTACAATGATCATTTATCCCAGACATATATACAGACTCTAAGAAGAGCTCCTTGAGAGTAGCTCTGCTGAAAAGGACCTGGGGGTTCTGGTGGATGAGAAACTTAACATGAGCCAGCAGTGTGCTCTTGAAGCTCAGAAAGCCAATAGCATCCTGAGCTCCATCAGAAGACAGGTAGCCAGCAGGGACTTGGAGGTGATTGTCCCTCTCTACTCTGCCCTTGTGAGGCCCCAACTGCAGTACTGTGTTCAGATCTGGGGGCCCCAATACAAGAAAGATGTGGAACTGTTGGAGAGGGTTCAGAGGAGGGCCACAAAGATGATTAGAGGGCTGGAGCACCTCCCCTATGAAGAGAGGCTGAGGGAGCTGGGCTTGTTCAGCCTGGAGAAGAGAAGGCTGCAGAGGGACCTCATTGCAGCCTTCCAGTACCTGAACAGAGCATATGAACAGGAGGGAAATCAACTTATTAGAAGGGTAGCTAATGGCAAGTGGCGACAAAGGGGGAATGGACTAAAGCTAGAGGAGGGAAGATTTAGTTTATATATTAGAGGGAAGATCTTTACAGAGAGAGTGGTAAGGTGCTGGAACGAGTTGCCCAGAGAGGTGATGAATGCCCCATCCCTGGTGCTGTTCAAGGCCAGGTTGGATGGGGCCCTGGGCAACCTTGTCTAGGTCATGCCTGGAGGTTGGTGGCCCTGCCTGTGGCAGGGGGGTTGGAGCTCTATGATCCTTGGGATCCCTTCCAACCCAGACTAGTGTATGATCATTCATAAGGCATTGAGCTAACGATAGTCCTTACAGGGATGAAGCCACAATGGTCACAAACAGTAACATTTTCTGATGAGGAAAATAGGTATAATAGCAAAAAGTGTTGAGTAAACATAGAACAATAATTTTAAAAGCTGACACATTAGGACAAAATATAATTAGCTGTGCAAACCAACATACTTTTGCATCTAGAAATAATTAATTCAGTTTCTAACAGTGGAACTGAAAAATGTTTATTCTGAGAACACTTAGGCTTTGTAGTGACCAAAAGAATTTCAGCATAAACTGCTTGTGAAAATGCTGTTACATGAAATGTTGATATACACATATGCAGTCTAATGGAAGGAAAATGGTAAGGTCTCTAATCTAGCAGAGAAGTCAGGTCAAGAATGAAAGCTGTAATATGAAGGAAAATGAAACAAAAATTACAGGGGTGTGGTAGTTACTGGAACCAACTACAAATGAAAATAGTAAATTCACCGTGTTTTGTTGAATTCAGCTGAAGACAAACTGCTTTTTAAAAAGATAGTATTTGGCTATAACACAAGCATGCTTTACTCAAACACAGATTGCTAAATTGAGGATTATCCTGCACATATTTAGAGAGAGAGATAGTTTGTTTCCAAATTATTAACGACACACGCGTGCTTGTGGCAGGTGGACAGGGCAACCCTTAAAGCTGCTCAGGAAGTTTGTTTCTTGAATAAAGGAAAGGACAGCTTCAATAAACTGGAACTAGATTACTCTGAAGTGAAATCATTACTCAAAATACAGCATTAGCTATAAACTGTAGTTTACCACTCCTCATAGTAGGGTTTCTCTTTCTCAACGAGATGTAGCTATTGCAACACATAGGTACAAAAACCAACACTAAGAATAAATTTTATACATGGGCCAGCTATAAGAGATTTGAAGCATGAAATAAGCCTCTCTCTCCTTTTCTGCAACAAAGTTATTTGTACCTTTGTGGACTTACTTACATTGTAAGGCAATTGTGGTGGGCTCATGCTGGCTGGAGGCTAGGCACCCACCAAAGCCACCCTGTCGTGCCTGTTCTCAGCTATGATATATGTCATATATGTTATATAAAGTATAACAAAAGGCTCATAGGTTGAGATAAGGATGGGGAAAAGTTGTTCAGCAATCATCATAATGGGCAAAACAGACTCAAGTTGGGGAAATTAATTTATAACCAGTCAAATCAGAGGAGGATAATAAGAAATAAAACCAAATCTTTAAATACCTTCCTCTCACTCCTCCCTTCAACTTAATTCCTGAGTTCTCTACCTCCTCCTTCACAACAGTGAGGGGGTATGGGAGTTATGGTCAGTTCATCCCATGTTGTCTCCACTGATCCTTCTTCCTCAGAGGAGGACTCCTCACACTCTTCCCCTGCTTCAGTGTGGGGTTCCTCCCATCAGAGACACTCCTCTACCAACTTCTCCAACATGAATCCCTCCCACAGGCTGCAGTTCTTCACAAACTGCTCCAGCATAAGTCACTTCCATAGGCCCACAAGTCCCCCCAACAAACTTGTTCCAGCCTGGACTCCTCTTTCCATGGGGCCACAGGCCCTGCCAGCAGCTTGCTTCAGTACAGGTTTCCCATGTGCTCATAGCATCCTTCAGGTTCATCCACCTGCTCTGATCTGAGGTCCTCTATGGGCTCCAGTGGTTATATGCTCCACTATTAACCTCCATGAGGTGCAGAGGAACAGCCTGCTTCACCATGGGCTTCTCCATGGGCTTCAGGGTAATCTCTGGTCTGTGCCTGGAGCAGCTCTTCCCCCTCCTTCACTAAATTTTGTGTCTGCAGACAAAGTTATCTCACATTCTCACTCTTCTCTCTGACTGCAATTTGTTGCGGTGGGCTTTTTTCCTCCTTCTTATATACATTATCCTAAAGACATTACCACCATTTCTGATGGGCTTAGCCTTGTCCAGCAGCGGGTCCACCTTGGAGCTGGCTGGCATTGGCTCTATTGGACATGGGGAAATCTTCTGGCAGCTTCTCACAGAAGCTGCCCCTGTAACCCCACCACTACCAAAACCTTGCCATGCAAACTCAATACAACAATATACAGCTGGCAGAACAGGTGCTGCAAAGGCATGAAAATTGATAATGTTTTAAAAAATTTGCATAATTTGAAGGACCCATATTGGCCCATATGTTCCAGCAGTATCCCAAATTCTGTAACGGGTATATGAATGACTAAGCATTGGCAAAGGTATGTACTGATTAAATACATCATCAAGGGTAGCATCTGGAGGTTGTATGAAACCCTAGAAGCTATTTCCTTGGCCTTTACTTGTCAGTGCTTTATTATCCTAAATAAAGAAGATCTGATTGCAGCTGAAAACTGTTCGCTGATTGAACTGGCAGGGAGTAAAGCAAGACAGACAAACACACTCAAGCTGGCTATGACTCACCTGAGGGCACAGTAGCTGTCACTAATCTTGGTAGAAACAGCATATATGTTGTTCCTCCGCCAACAGCAGTGAAACAAGCCTGGAGGTCTTATGCTACTATATATTGTGATTTCTGAGTTTCATTCCATGTGTATTCTTTCTATAAAATCATTGATATGAAGGTTCTGTTCCTTGATTTTATTACTGGTGAGTTCAGTCAACAATTTCTATTAATTTATCAAGGCACAAGAAATATGAGCATACATATTGACACAGGCTTATTTTTAATATGATACACAACAGATACACAAATTACACTTAATATATTTTGTTGTAAAATGTAGACATGCCAAAAGTGAAATTTGGCCTTACAGGTAAGGTTTGTGAGGATAATGGTAGGCATTCACTGCCACTTGTTTTTGAAATGGTTTAGAGACTATTAATTACATCCCTCTGATACTTTACATCATGGTTCACCTGAAAGATCAAAGTTCTCTTCATCTCCTTAGATAGCTGATAATAATATTCTGTCTGGTTTTAGCCCTCTGCCTCTGAATCAGGATTTCTTAGCATTAAATGTGAATTCCAAATGTCTTCATGTAAGTGTATCTAGAAGATCCAGAACAACTACTGCAAAAGATTAAAGTGAAGGTGAAACCATCATATCAAACTAATTCCAATAATGTCCCTTGATAATAGTATCTAGTGGCCAAAGACTTAGCTATTCCAAATAGCAAATGAAAAATAATTGTTCACCCTTCATTGAAATATTAATCTTGATATTCTTCTTATTATAACAATTTTCAAAGCAATATCCAAGAGTATAATATCCATATACATTTAATCTTTGTTTTATAAGTTGATAAAATATGAAAGTAAAGTATAAAGACATTAGAAATTAGCATATTTATTGCCGTTTTTATGAGACATGCTGCTGCAAAACACATAAAATCCTTTAGGATAAATCTACATCTGGTGCTGTCTTGATAACTGTTGAATTTACAATGGTGTAATATTTATACAGGCTCTTCTTTTAAAGAAATAGCTGAAGTGTTGAGTTCTTTTGTATGAGATGTACTCTGTCACTTGCTGCTGGAAGCTACTGGTGCAGTGCATCAGTGTGAAAGTAAAATATGTATATGCCTGGAAGAGAGTTAATTTTTAGAAGCGAAATACTTAGTTCCTATCATTCATATCAAAAACTACATTCAGTGTAGTTTTTGCCAGTTGAGCAGACTTAACTTGAATCTTTGTAAGCGGTCCCAAGCACCAAACATTTTGCTGCTCAAGTACAATGTCAACCATACCTTAAAACATTCACTTTGTCATTATTGTTTTCTCAATAAATCCTTCACTGGTATAAATAAAATAATATTTTTGACTATGGGGAAAAAAAAAAACAACCAAAGTTTGGGAAGCTGTTGGGAAGTTTTAGATTCAAATCACCTACCACTGTTTAGTGAAACTCTCAAGAAATTGGTACATAGTGCTACATCTCCACAGCTCTTTTCCCACCACAGGGATGGTTAGTTTCTGGCTACCAGGATACAGAGTTGAAGTGTAGGAAGGCAGGGCATAATTGTATTGTGTCCTGGTCTGGACATGTTCTGATGTCAGTGAGCTGAAAAATCCTAATGTGACTTTTTGAAAGGACAAAGTCCTGCTGAGAATGACATTGCAGGGTAAAGCAAACACATCGCTTTGTTTTACTCTACTGTTTTCTAGTAGAGCGGTCAGAGTGTCTATGAACTAATCCTGGAGTAGTAGTCCTTCTCCTCAGGCCTCCAGAAAGTGTCTTGTGGTTCTTGGTCATAAAATGCTGATACAGACTTTATGAGACAGAAATTCTGGCCATCTTGTTCTCACCAATAGTTATGATAATAACTTTAAAATAGTAATTATAGATCCTATAGTGATACACTAGAATATCAGTTGATGTTGAATTGTGGAACTAAGTTGTAGTTTTAGTAATGTCAGTGGGTTGATAGGAATTCAGTTTGAAACTTGCTCAGTATATGATTTTTTAAAAGAAAAAAACCTCAATATACATCCAGTTTCACTATTTTTAGCTGCAAAGGAGTCTCTTCTACAAATAGAAAAAAACCCCTTACTTTCTTGACTGCCAAAATATTCTATGGATCAGAGAAATGAGTCTTATGCTTATGTCCAACAGCATTTCATAAAGAGTATAAAATATTCTTAAACTTCTACAAAGACAAGAAGGTGGAAAAAATTAATAGAATTGATGTTTTCTGTTGATGGGAACAATGGACAGATGAATTTGGGTGAGAGCCATATGAAGATTAAGTAAAGAGAAGGAGAACAGGCTTCTTTAAAGGGTGACCACTTGGCATGTGATGGATGTAAAATATTATTGCAATTTTGGCTCTTCCTTTGTGTGTGAGACCAGGAAAAAAAGGGTAATCACTAACTAGAATATTCACTTCATTTTTGCATTAGGGCTTTAAACTAAGATTCAAGTAAGCCTCTAAAGTTTAGAATCCATATCACCACTTAACTTTTAAACCTTTGAATTTTGCCAATAACTAATCTCGACAGAGCTATTATAAAGAGGGGAACCATACCAGATTTGTTTACACAGTTCCTTTTTGATCTACTGACATTGAATGTAATTATCATTTCAGAATTAATATCTTGTCACTGCATATGACTCTCACACTGTTGCTCTCTTTGGTCTAATGAACCCAGTGTCCTTCTCAAAAGCTTTTCTTTTACATGGAAATTCCAAAGGGACCTTCTACTTGCTCTTTTCTATTCATTTTAATTCTTTATCAATTGGACTTACATGATTACTATGCCTATCCATTCACAATATAGTATATTGAATACTGTCCGGTTAGTCAAGTTTTCCACTGCACTGTGGCTTCTGTATGCTTGTTAGTATTGAACACTGAATAACAAACCCATTCTGACCTATGCATACAGTGCTCTTAAACTAGTTGCCTTTCTAGTTTGTGTAGAATCACAGCTGGAGCCCATTATGAAAAAAGGATAGCTCATAATTGCACCAAATGTACATACTGCTTCTGTTTCAAATTTAATTTAAAAAAAAAAAAAACAACAAAAAACTTGTGAAGTTTAATCAGCTGTTTTACTCCAACCATACTAAAAAGACTGTGTAACTTATTTTTACAAGAACTGATTCTCACCTACAGGTGGATTATGCCCGTAGAAGTTAAAAATAATGGAACTGTATTAGAATTCTGACAAATATTTCAAGGATAAATTGCAGAAGTATCAGACTTGTCAAGAATGTGGGCCATGTACTTATTTGTTCTCAGAGGACTGGAGGGCAAAAAGCACATCTTAGGCCAACGGCCCACATTCAGAGTGGTTGTAGACATTCACTGTACTTAATTAGTGTTTGCTTCAAAGTTGCTTAATGTCAAAGGGTCTTTATCTTGCTTTTAGTGTATGATATCTTGTCCTCTCAATTCTGTTTTCCCGGTAGCAATGGAAGAGTAGGAAGATAGCTATGCATAACTGTGACTTTCTCTTATGGTAGCTATGTATATATGCTCTTAAGTTGTCTTCTCTTTTACTAGCTATTTTTTCCTTGCTGTCCTTCCCACAGCTTATGATATATTCCTCTTGAGGAATATATTTTACTAAATTTTGTTCTATATTACTGAATATACACTGGACTATAAGTCCTGAGTCACTGTTCATTATTTGTTTTCTCTCATTTTATTTTCAGTACTGTTTAAAAAAATCCAGTCTATAAGTGAAAAACATAGCAAGGATCATAAGATATCTTGGATGTCCTTAATCACATTTCACTCAGGGTTTCAGTAATCTTAGATGCCTGTATTTAAGGTAAGCTCTGATATGACAGAACTGTGGGATTTCAGACCTGAATGCTGTAAGAATGCAATTGAGACCCACCTATCTTTGGCTTGAGAGCTACATTAAGCCAACATGAGAGCCTTACTCAAGGCTTTGACATTGACTTCTGGGGTGTTATCAAGAGGATTTCTGACTCTTCCTATGTAAGAGCATTTTCAAGTGAAACTTCAATTTGTATGACTACATCTAGTTTGTTGATCATACTTTTCCTTCTTAATTTTCCTTTGCCTTCCTCTTTCTTTTTTAAAATTTTATTTATGCCTCATAATTTAGTAAACTGAATTCACATCTTTCTTCTGAACAGAAGTTTCAGCTTGCTTCAGTTCTCTACTTCTTATCTTATATCTATATGATATTTAGCTTTTCTTCATGCCTCTGGCATTATTGAAGACTTTTGATCTTTTCTGTATTCTCACTTCATCTATGTTCACTTAAATGATTTGAGGATAGAATATGAATGTAGATCAGCACCTGTTTTTATACAGATGTCTCTTGTGGATTTAAATCATATTTTAATCTCTAAATAACTTTATGGCAAAGCTTAGAAGTACAGTTCCTGAGATTTCAATTTACTAACAATTTGGTTTCCATTTTTTGTCTTGAAGACCATCTGAAGCTCACCAAAGGCAATTTTTGTATGTATTTTTATTAGGGGTTTCCCTGCTTTTTAAAATTTTATTTACTGTTACTCTACAGAAATGGAAATAATTCTTTAGTCAGCCTTATACACCACAGCAATGAAACATATGGTTCTATGTCTATATGTCCGCATGTGTATAAAAACTGATTCATGACATGTTTACAGATGTTATTCAAGAACTTGGTTTTAGTTAAAAAAAACTTGAATAAAATATACAGCATAGTTGTGAGCAGACATGCTGAGGTTGAGCTCTTTATATCATTGCCATGGTTTTGCCCCAGCTGAGAGTTGAGCACCACACAGTCACTTGTTCTTTATAAGGGAGTGGGGGGGAGGGGGAAGTTGGCGGTGGGGTGGAGGGAGAGGGAAGAGAAAGGGAAAAAAAACCAAAACCCAGGAACCAAAACCTTGAGTGTTGGGATAAGGATAGTTTACTAGAATAGCAGAAAGATAGATATAACAATGATAACAGGATTTTAGAGCAAAGAATATATGAAACTGGTGATACACAATGCAGTTTCTCATCAAACCACACCACTCAGGCCATGCAGCACAGAGCCATCCTGAAAAACCGGACCGTCCCCAAAACCACGCACCCTGGAGCCGCCTGCTCCTCCTCCAACCAGCCCCCCTTTATACTGAGTATGACGTAATTGGCATGGAATACCCCCTTTGGCCAGTTCAGGTCACCTGTCCTGGCTATGTCCCCTCCCTTCTTGTTAGTAGGGAAATATGAACAACTGAAAAAGTCCTTGACTGCTTGGCAACAACTAGAAACATCAGGGTGCTATCAGCACTGCCTTCATCCTAACTCCCAAACATGGTATTCTATCCACTATTAGAAAAAAATTATCTCCATCCTAGCCAAAACCAGGACATTATCCACCCCTTATTCCATACTATTTATGTCATAACCAGATCCAACAATTTCTTTTGGGTACAACCAGTTTCTTGTTTCACACAAGAAAACCAGGACAATCATCCTTTAAAATTTTCTTAGAGCAGAATTAGTTGGTGCTCTGTCCAATTTCCTCCCCAGTCCTTACGGTTTCATGGATCATATACCCAATTATCCAGTAGAGATTCTGATTTTTAAAAAAAAAATTCTGGTATTAAAAAAAATAATTCTGGTATAAAAATATAATAATTCAGTACTGAAATATAACAGGGTGGAGACTGTAGCAATTAAATCTAATAAAGATTCTGGATTATGAGTGGTACTACTACAGAGCGGTCACTGTGATATCTCCAAAGTTCTAAGACTCATTTAAAAAAAAAAAAAAAAGCTATGAAAAAGCAAATCAATTATTTTAACCTGAGCATGATCTTATCACTTCTTTGAACGTGAGAATCCGTATTCAAAAATTCTTTAAAGTTCTAAATCACCATCAAAGCAATCCTGAACAATAGTGCAAACACAAATAACTGATGAGGCCCTTCCTTGTTATGGCTTTAAAACACTTAAAGAAAAGAGCTCTAGTAAGACAATTACCTTAGTCAAGCAGATTGCCTTTGTGTTACATAATAAACAGTTTCTGTAGATACAGCCAAACTTTGAGCAACATGTTACCATTTCCATTCAAGGTTTAGTGAATATAGTTAAACTTGGAGATCAGATTCCCTGACACTGATTTTTCCTCTGACAGAAAATAGACCTGGAAGATTCATCTAGGTGTTATTTCTTGTCGTAAAATGCTCTGTAAAAAAAAAAAAAATAAAAAATTAACTGGTTTAAGCACAACAGTTCACACTATAGTCCTTAAACATTACTGTTTTAAGATTATTTGTCTTGTGAAATAAAGTTTGACAGAAATTTCAGCCAAAGTTTATCTAGATGTTTACATCTATAAAGCTATTGTAGTCGTTTTTTCTGTAATTAATCAATCAAATGCCATTTAAAACCCACAAGCACCCATGGAAAGAAAAAAAGAATCCTAAAGAAAGCAGAACCCTTAACTCACTGAAGAATTAAGAGTGTTTCCCATATTCATCCCATAGGACTGGTGGATAATTTATCATTAAACATCCCCATTAATGAACTAAAGAGGTTGTCAATAGTCTGAAATGATGTGGCGCTGTTCTCTTGTAACTATGTGTTAGCAAACATAAAATAAGAAGTAATCCTATACTGCTAAAAAGCTAGTTGACAATAATTTTCCTTCATCCCCAAGACCTATGAATATATTTTTTGGTTAAATTGCCACTCTAATCTTAACAAAAAGCAGTTGTATTGCTGAGATTACTCAGGATAGATAATGTTTTTTATGTAGTATATTATGCAGCTATGCTTCATAGTGTGATGATCTAATAGCATAATGCTTTTGAAAGCAGAATTAATCTGGTTTAAATTGTACTTTTAGCATTTTAGTTGTGACCTGTGCTGGCTACCCATTTTACTCATCATATTATGAGTATTAATAATCCCTGGCAGTGTTCAAGGCCAGGTTGGATGGGGCTTTGGGCAACCTGTCTAGTGGGGAATGTCCCTGCCCATGGCAGAGGGCTTGGAACTAGATGATCTTTAAGGTCGTTTCCAACCCAAACCAGTCTGTGATTCTCTGATTAATTGAATGGACCATGTATAAATGTATGCACTTATAAAGGAAAAATCTTAATTTGCAATCCATATTTTGATAGCTCTTGTTTCTCACAAATATGATGCAGCAACCTAAAATTGTGTTTTGATAGTACTAGAGAAATGTTCATTCCATTGTTCCTTTAAAATGTTCAAGGTTAGTTCTATAATAGATGTTGGTTCACTGTAACTCTGTCAGCAAGATCTATGCACCTGCACGAGATAAATATTTGGTCCCAAAACTTTAATAAATTAAAATGAAAGTTAAACAAAATGCCCTTATCTGAACAAATTAATGCATTTACATGGCAGGTATCAGAGTCTTTCACGAGTCTTTTAACTGAGGGAAGAACTATAGGTTCAAAACTCAAAGAAAAAGAAAAGTCAACTATTGTAAGGATTAAAGTTGCAGTTTTCATTTTATAATAAATTGATTTAGCTGAATTGAGTTTACCTCAAGTCCCAGTCTTAGGAAAAGGGAGCATATTTGCTCCTGAAGCACTCTAAATCCAGCAAGAATTTATCATTTTGCAACATTTGTGGGAGAGCATGTAGTAGTTTGCTGACTTCATATCAGACCTAAACTTCTATAAGTCTTTTCTAGGTCTTCTTGACCATAACTTTAATTTGTGTAAAATTTTACTGAGAAGAACTTCAGGCAGTATGAGTATTTTCTTCGTATAGTGGTTATTTTATATATTTTATTATGTTTCACGATTCCAGTTAGGTAACAGAGTCATATTTGCAGTGTGAAACCAAAAAAGGTATGCTTTCTATGAAGTCCATTTTGTTTACAGCAAACTAACTTGTCTTTCAGATCTGGATTATGTTTTAAATCAGAGTGGCAGATTTTATAGTGAATTTATTGAAACACTGTAATTGGACACCCAACATGTTCATGTCGTGTCACCAAATGAGTGGTTGTGCCAGCAAACAGGCAATGAATTCAGCCTTGAGTTCCACCTTGGGTTAGCTAGCCCTGTTTTGCAGTTTAAATTCAACATGAAAGATTAAATAGGCTAGGATTTTCTCTTCTAGGAAATTCTTTTCATTGATACATGATATTATCCTATTGTCACAGTTAAGAATGCTGAAATTCACAGCCTCTGCATCTTTACAGATTTTAACATATCATAGCATCATAGAATAGTTTAGGTTGGAAGGGATCCCAAGGATCATAGAGCTCCAACCCCCCTGCCACAGGCAGGGCCACCAACCTCCAGGCATGACCTAGACAAGGTTGCCCAGGGCCCCATCCAACCTGGCCTTGAACAGCACCAGGGATGAGGCACCCACCACCTCTCTGGACAGCCTGTTCCAGCATCTCACCACTCTCTCTGTAAAGATCTTCCCTCTAATATATAATCTAAATCTTCCCTCCTCTAGCTTTAGTCCATTCCCCCTTTGTCGCCACTTGCCATTAGCTACCCTTCTAATAAGTTGATTTCCCTCCTGTTCATATGCTCCGTTCAGGTACTGGAAGGCTGCAATGAGGTCCCTCTGCAGCCTTCTCTTCTCCAGGCTGAACAAGCCCGGCTCCCCCAGCCTCTCTTTGTAGGGGAGGTGCTCCAGCCCTCTAACCATCTTTGTGGCCCTCCTCTGAACTCTCTCCAAAAGTTCCATATCTTTCTTGTACTGGGGTCCCCACATCTGAACACAGTACTGCAGATATGCTCTGAACATCCCTGTCATGGGTGCTCACTCCTTTTTCTTGACCTATCACCGTCAGTAATTTGGAGTTTCAGGACATACTAGAAAGCCACCATGTTTTTCTCAAAATATTTAGGAATTGGATGCAATGTTAAGTTTAGGAAAATTCTTCTATGACAACTAGATTTTATATGAAGTTAAATAGAGAAATGGGGTAGATGTGGAGAAGCCTGGGTAAATCTATATGCTGGATTATTAAATTTCTCATTCCATGACTGAAGTTTTAATTTAAATATAATATCTCCCGGTTACTTAATAATTCAAAAAAGCAGAAATTTTTATTGCAGTCAGTGTTTACTTGAAGACCTCTTTTCAATTGCCTCGTTACATAAATGGGTCAAATCCATCTCACTGTAAGAAAGCCTGCTCTTTGTGACTGACTATAAGGGAGTCTAGACAACTATTTTGGATGCTGATGTCTAAATTTGGACAGAGAAGTCCTACTCTAGAAATTTAGTTCAAAGTGATTTACAAAAGTTTAACCACTGTGAAAGAATGAGACATTTTTCCTCTGCATTTTGAAATATGGCCGTGATGGTTAATGTAGCTGTGATTTGCCTGTTATAGTCATTGTGAAAATCACAGAAATATGACCAAATTTTAAACCTTTGAAATATAGCAATATACTTGCATTTTAATAAGAGATTTAGACACTGAAAGTTAAAATATCTGAAGATTAGTGCACTAACAGGCCTTTTAAAAGAGATTGGGCTATGTAAATTGGATCATCCCATTTAAATTAGAATGCTTAAAATCTAAATCTTTACATTTGTGTGTGTTATGTTCTGATGAATTTGGTATCTAAAAAGTTATATTTGTGTTCCACTGACTAAAAAAAAGAGATTTGTTGCCCTGTTCAGGTTATACATGCTTTTTTGTTAGATTTTATCCAATTCTCCAAATCAAAATGTTAGGAAATGCCATTATTTTATAAATTCCAAACCTGTATGTAATACTTTACTATTCTGAAAAGAAAAGAATAAAAGACAGAAAAGGAGAACGATCTCCAGAAGGCAGTATTCCTCTCTAAGATTTTTTTGTATTGAAACTCCTTGAACTACTTCAATGATTTCTGATACCACCTTCTATAACTAAGAGCAGACTTCAAGAAAGTTATTGATAAAAAACCCATGGTTGAAGGTATGAAATATCTGTTAACTGCATATTGCTTTGCACACAAAGTAAACTTTAGTTCAGAAGCCAGCCAGGGAAAATCTAGAGACACTAATAACTAGAAGTTTTGATAGAACCTGTCTAATATGTGAACCGCCCCTAAACTGATACTACATCTTCAGTCCTTCCTTCCTCCTTCTCTTGTAAAGTTTTTATTTCTATTTTTTGCCTTCATCAAACTTTGGATCTAGTCATCAAATCAGACATTCCCTTCTCTGAAATAAACCTAACTTCACAGCCACCTAAAAAACTCATTTCCAATTTAAAAACAGGGGTGAATTAGCAGAAATTTGCATTTACTTTGCAGGTGTATCAACCTTCTATGTTTCTATGAAACATAATATTATACTTCTGGAGTCTCCTGATTTAACCCTACTAAAATATGCTTCCATTGTTCAGGTATAAAATACTTTTCTGAGACAAGACTTCAGGAGGCTGGTAGCCTGTTATAGGTACTACTTCACTAGTTATAAGAAAAAATACTTAATGGTTTACGGGCTGTCTATTGCTGCCTGATTTTTTGTATGTCAGTAGAAAAAAATAAAACCAAGAACCTCATAAATCATTATTACTAAGGACCTACAGTTTATGTTTGAATTAAACTGTACAGCTATTGCTAAATGTTATGTACATATAAGAGTCATCATTATATAAGGTTACTGAGCAAAGTGATGTATTCAGCTCAGTAGACCAAGATTATTTTTTTTCTTTTTTCTGAAATTCAACAGGTGAGATGAGTAGAAGAAAGATTCTTCAAAGAACAAGTGACTTTTTCAGATTATTAGTCATACAGGCCAGAAGAGATGCATTATTGGTACTTATGCCAAAAGACATGTTTATGTGGTGCTTAGGGACATGGTTTAGTGCTGGACTTGGCCATCCAGGCAGTCCAAGTTTACAGTTGAACTCAATGATCTTAAAGGTTTTTCCAGCCTAAATGATTCTATGTTTCTGTGATCTTGGTGTAAGCAATTTTTCCCTGGTTCAAAATCCTGGCATTTATTCTTTCCTCCCAATCCAAAAGTGGCTAACATTTCTAAGAGTGTATTGAATATTAGAACCTCAACAGAAATCAGAATAAAGGTGGATATGCATCTTTTTGAAATATTAGTAAGTATAAGGAAAATATCTCCTTCTAACCTCTTAAATGCATTGGGGCTGTCAGTGTCAGTGAAATTTCTTCACTTCCAGATGGCATTTATTTTGAAGCACACATATCAAATACAAAGTTTCACAGCTCTCATTATGGAAAACAGGTAACTTTTATTCATCTATCATTGATGACAACCCAGTCCTAGGTACATTAGTAGAATTTATTACTTATTTCTTATTACTTCCTTATTACTATCTCACAGAATAAGAGGAAACTTTCATTTAATCAAACTGATCATTGACTAATATATTAGCTATTTATCTCCTGAGATGTAGAGATAAATTTGGAAGCAGACATGGAATTAGTTTAGTGTGGATTTATCTCTGTTCCCTTAGGAATATTTATTCACAGTCATCATCTTTAGCGTTTAAAAGCCAAGGACTCAGATACTAAAGGCCAAATACACACTTACAGAAATGGGGACCCATCTGAACAATAAACAGTGTGACAGAAAAAGTAAACCAAAACCAATCAACAAATAAGCAAAAATCTGGGAAAAAAAAATTCTCTTTTGTTACCAAAGTTAGTATTTTTGCTAACATAGTGGAAATGAGACCACGTCTCTATGCCAAAGTGAAGAATACTAGCAACTAGGTTACGTTGCTTAAAACCAACCATTGGTAAATGCGGGACCATAGTCCTCTGACAGCAATACAAAAGAAGAACAAATTCTTCTAGGAGTTTAATGATTTTATTAAGTTTAAACACTTAATAAAAAGCTGTTTTCTTAAACAACTATGATACCTAGTTTGGGAGAGATTCAGAGCCTACTGACAGTTTATGAATAATATCAGTCAAGACCTCTATCATGATTTTTTTACTTTGGAAAGACTATAGCTTCTGCTTTGTCATTGCTATTATTTTTCTGTTTATTAAATCGCATAGGACTACCCACTTAAGCTCTAAAGAGTTGAGAGCTTTCTGTTTAATTTATTAATGATCCATGTAATTTATAAATAGATGCTTCTTTATTTCATGATAAGCACAAAAGGACTAGGTGAACTCTCTAAGGGAAATAGGGGGCAAACCCNTCTAGTTTTGAACAGCATTAACACGATTTATACAGTAGCAAGAGATTTACATTTTGCAGGCTTCTAGATAAAGAATTGCAACTCAGTGTGCAAGGTTAAAATGGATGATTTGGGAAAAAAAAACTGCACTGGTGTATCCATCTTTTCCAAAGTACAGATTGCAGTATTAGCAAAACTAAGTTTTAGCAAATAAGAGTCACTGCTGCTCTTCCACAATGTAGTAGCAAAACTTTTCCAGTGTTGTATCAACAGAGAAGATTTAGAATATGAAGAAATTCTTAAAAGTATTTTGGGTTATGAATTACTACAACTGTAAGGTAGTAGTACTGTAGGTACTGTTTGAAGTACTGTAGGTACTTGAAAGTCTTTTTTCCTTGTAGAGATTTATGTATGGTTTCCATAAAGTAATTTGTAGTGAAAAAGGTAATAAAGTTTTAAAATACATGTTTCCCAAATCTGCACTTTATGAAATAGCAGATAATAGTGCCTACTAGATCTATTTAGAAACAAGAAAATAAGAAAGACCAACATTAATTGGTTCTTTAGATACTTAACTGGGCAGGTCCTCAGTTACAGATATGCAAGTACCCCAGATTTCTGGTATCATCTAATTTATTTAATCCAATCTTCTCCTTTGGATGTTATAGAATAGCTGGTAAGGTTGTTGCATGACATCTTTTACCTGCTATAGAGTAATCTATATTAAATAATTAGCTCCAAAACCTGCTGCTTAAAGTTCTGAACTTTATTTAGTCCTTTGACTCACAGAGATATCTACTATAAAATTTAGGGACTTAAATGAATGTGTTCCTACAATTTGTGGAAAACTAGGAGTTAGTGTGTTTGTATGCATTCCAACTATTTAGGATGGAGTTACATGTATAAGAAATTAATTTTAGTAAGACCTAGCTTTCATTTGATTTCTTTTTGTGTGCTTTGTCTCAATTCCCTTTTCAGTAATTTTTAGAATTGTCCTTTTTTTTTCCTCACAATTGTAGAAGATTTGTTAATAAAACATGAAAGACAGAAGGAGTATCATTAATTCTAGTTCCCCCTTCTTGGATTCATGTCAAGTCTGAAAGAAGAAACAGCAACAGAAAAGCGTTTAACTTCAAATTAAGTATTGATATGATGTGCTTGCCCCCTCCTTCTCACTGTTCATTATAAATTCATCCTGTTGAAACAAGAATTTTCATTTGATTGAGATATTTTTCATGAAGGACTTCTAAAAGGGAATGCTAAGTTTGGAAACAGAGATGGATCTCTTCCCTTTTTGTATCAAGAGATTCCAGGCTAGTGCCTCTTCTCTGTCAGAAGAAAAATAATAACAGTGAAAGTGGAGGGACTCTCCTTTTCAGGTTTTTTAATTGTTTGGTAAATCTAGAAGGCAGGAAAGTTTCTCCGTTTCTCTTCAGACTGGACATTGGTTTTGATAAAGAATGTAAGTTTGATAGTCTGTGCTTTCAAGGCCATTGTGCTCATCTTTTATAGACATAGAAACAGGCCAAATTAGGATTAAAATGCTAAATAACTAGAATTATTACCGGCTGTGAGTTTAATATGCTTTCATAATGATGCTTTGCATTATATATTGTGTTAAGGAGAATCAAACTCTCCTAAATTATCCAAGAATAGCTTGTGTGATTCTTCTCATCTTCAGAACAACTTTATTCCTTCTGGCAGCTGCTCCTTCATAGTGTGTTCTCGCAGCTTTCAAGTAAATTCAGTAAATTTAAAATATTTTATTTCCTTTGTGTTACTTATCTTCATTTCCTCCTTTCCTCTCAGCTAGGGGTCTGTCAACTTTGGAACACTTTTTGGTTTCTCTTATCCTTCCTGATTTTCAGTTTCAGTTTCAAATTTCAGGTTCTGCTCTTCACAGCACTAGTTTCATCTTCTCCTGGATGTCCTGCCCTTTCTTTCAGAATATTATATCCAAAAGCCTTTTCTCTCTCAACAACTTGGACATTCTAGTTTAGCAATCTCAAATAATTAAAAATAGCTCTTCTTGGTCCCCTTCACTTCTAGAAGATTTTTCTGGACAATGGATTTCAAGAATCTATTGAAATTAAGCTAGCAACATAATTCCAGGGCTGTCCAAACCTGGGATATTAAACTGGCTACTAACATGCTCTCCATAAAAATAGGGTCCTTACACAGCCTTAAATGGTTTCTCTAAGTCAAGTTGCAATTTGACAAGGTATTTAAGTAAATATTTTAATTGTGTTGGCTACCATGCTTAAGCTCTTCTCCTAGAAGCTAATACTTCAGTCCTACTAAAAACCCATACTGAAGTGAAACTTGCTACTTCTTCCCAGTAAAAGAATGAGATAGCAAAGGAATTGAGGTGCCTATAAATGCTTAAAATATGGGAAGTATTGGATAAATAGGAGTTCAAATTACTTACTTCAGGTGTTTACTTTTAGATATCAATTGTGTCCCCATTACTTCACTTATGATTATCATTCCTAAAGTAGTTCATTATTCTGTTTTATAATATAATGCAAGGGTATGTGACTTTCTATGTACTTTAAATGCATATTGAGGAGATATATGCCCCAGGGAGTATTTTCAAATCCTAGAAATGGCTTTTCATATCTGATAAACTGCTTAGGTTTGAATAGTGGAGCAATTTCTTTGCCTTCCCCCCTCCACAAAATGGACCAAATACACTTTATATAGTTTAACTAAAATAATTTCAAGGTTGATTAGAATCATAGGCTTGCTTTAGGTGAAATTCACTTTCTAAAACCTCAAAGAGATTTAAACACTGCACAGATCTTGTAATTCTCTACACACTAGTAAACTTTAATTCTTCTATTCTGAGAATTTTAATTCAATAGAGCGCCCTTTAACAGTCATCCTAGTAAGTAGCTAGTACTGAGTGCTAAGGTACTGTATGTCTCTCACCACAACTAATGTGCGATGTGTAGTGCCGTGTATCTGAATCTTGACAATGGATTCATTTCTAAATCCCAGGAAAAGGAATGAGATTAATTTTAATTCATCAGTCTGTTTAATAGATTACTTAGTTTAAATGGCTGCATATTTGAGGGTGGAGGCTTACTCTCAGCTGTATCATCTATGAATCCTATTTATATTATTACATCAAGAGTAGGCATTTGGAATAATATATACCAGAAAAATCTCCTGCTATATTCACACTTCCCCTCCCCCCTGAAAATCAGTTCTATAAATTCACAGTGAATAAATCATTCAGACACTTGGAAAAAAACCCATTTCCTTTCAGTATCATAAACGTGATCAACAACCACAAAGTTCCCCCTGTACAGAGACTTTGGGTCAAGTATACTGGCAATTTAACTATACAGCTGTACAAAAACTGTTGCAGCTCATTGACATGCGATTAATGTTAATCTTTTATATGGTATATTCTGAGACATGAAAAAACCACAATGATCAAAGACCTATTTCATTCTTAGTTATTACTGAAGTTTAAATCTTATTGAAATAATATCTCAGTTGCAAAGTAAAAATGAAGCTTCTTGCCATTATTAGAATGTCCTCTTTCATATTTACAATTCAAAGTTGCCTATCTATTGGGCATTATCTCACACTAGAGAAACTTCCACTCCCCACTAATTAAACTAAAGCCTTATTATCGATTAGACTTCTATTCAGGCTGGATTCTAAGGTGGTGTAGCCCACTCCTGTTTAAGGCATAAATGAGCAATTTTGCTCATAGTTATTTCAGCATTGTGCTTGTAAGAATGAACTGGGACTTTTAAAAAAAATATTTAATATTGTACCCATTATGATTACCTCTGATTTTAGATGCAAAAACAGGTCTGGTCATGTAATTGGCTCCACTTACGTTCCATCTTTATATTTTTTTCAAAGCTTCACTTTCAAAGCTTCACTGCCACAAGGCAATGGTTTGGCTATTAATATGTTTCTTCTATGCATCTAAATTAGCACTGGATTTATAAAAAGTTAGACACATACTAATTCATTAGATCTATAGAATACATATTCTTACATACTTCTTTTTCTTTAAGAGGGGGGAGAGGGAATTCTATTGGGCTAAAATATCACAAGAATAAGATGTTAGGTAAAATGTATTGGTATTCATTATAGAGTTTCTAAGAATAAGCTTGAAGAAGACATGACATTTGCATAAGCAAAATAGAATGTAAAAGTTGGTGCAAACAGTTTTATTGGTATGCTGTTGAACTGTAAGGAGAAAGGGGGGGGGGGG
>VZTU01020916.1:6329-23186 GCA_013400835.1 Zapornia atra
CAACTAAAAGCACACTTCATTTTGAAATATAATTGTAAGTTATCTAGTGTGCTGTTTTCTAGGGAGGACAAAGCACATTTTGTCACGGGTTCTTTCTACCAACCTAAAACAGAAGCTCTTTCCAGTTACAAGGTACCTAGTGCAAATAAAGCGGATGCTTTATAGTTTTCCTGTATAATCTAAGTCCATCATTATCCTTTTTTTCTGAAGAAACATCTGAAGGTCTGACATGAACACAATACCTACCAGAAGAGTCTCTAAAGCACTTTGAATATTAAAGCAGGGCAAGGAACTGGGATCCCTACAGGGCATCTGCCTAATGGCTCTGCTAAATGAGCATGCAGCACCCATAAACATCATGTAACTTCTTTCATTTTGTTTTCTAGTTTCATTCAATGAGATCATCAAAAGTTTTCCAGGAATGAAAAAAAAAATCTCTGTGCATATGACTGTGCAAAACTGGTGTCAGCCTGTACAGTACAAACAACAGTAGAAAAAGAAAAATTACTTTAACATATGAAAAGGATACAATCTACATATACAGAGCATCAATTCAGCGTGTTCCCAACAAGCAACAATATCTAATAAGGAAAGAGACAATCAAGAGCACAGAACTGGAAGGAAAAAGCAGTGGCAGCAAATCTAACTTCTTGGCAGGGCAGGTAGCTTTTTGATAGACATTAGCTCAAAAGAAGTTTACAGAAAGGCCCTGCCTCTCAGTCCCATATACCATAGGCACCCTGACACCACCAAATACTAGAAGAAGAAATCAAGGGCATGACCAAACTGCTTGAACCTCACAGGTGAAAAAAAAAAATTAGGACTAAGGCATAATTTAGGTTTATTAGTGCTCTAGGAACAAATCACAGTCATTCAGTCTGGATAAGACCTGCTTTACATCTGAAAAGGAAACTGCAAACAGTAACCAGACAAAGAACCATGCTGTTATTATTGTGTGAACATTTAGAAAGTGCAACAGTCTTTTATGCATGAAAACTCTGCAGAAGCAATCAGCCTGGCAGATATTTCCACTATGTGAGCTCACTTTCTTTCCTTCCTATTTTTTTCTGTGAACATACAGACCCAATGCAAAGGGTGAAGCTCCTAACAGCCAGTGGTAGTGTTGAGAATAAAAAGGAATCCTTCTTTCATCTAGATCAAAAGGAGATGTCTGGGCTGATCTGAAACACCCCTTTTACAAGTCGGAGGGTGTAGATATCCTCTAGTTGACATAGCTGCCCAGGGAACACACACGAACACACACTGTGAGCTACTGAAGCCAGTTATTGCAGGATCAAAACTGACAGTTTCCTGCTGCCTTCTTAGAAATTGCATGCTACTCAGGCCCATCCTGATCCTAAGACTTAGAATTGAGGACATCTATTTGAAAATAGGACACAGCAAGAAAAGCCATGGAGAGCTCTCAGCTGACAGGACAGGACCAAAATGAGTTGGGTACCTTGAGATTTGTGCCATCTCCCCCTCTCAGGAACTGCTTTTTCCCTGAACCATGGTCAGGATTAAGTCCTCTGCACAGAAACCAAGTAGAGAAATGGAAGTTAAGCTTTTCCCATGAGTTTCTGAGCTGTAGCCCTCCACTACCACCATGGGGCCATGCAGGGCACATCAGGACTGTCCATGACATGACACAGACCCTACCAAATCGCTCCAGCATGGATGTGCTTGAGCTCTGCTGGAGTCCTGGTTCCCCATCAGCCCTGACTCTTGCTTCTGAGGCTGAAGCAGCAAGTAGCTGTTGCATTCAAGATAACTGACACACAGCACCATGACTGTGCAAGGCCACAAAGTCATATATATAGGAATATATATACTTTAAGCCAAAAACATTTTTTAAAAAAATTGGGGTGGGGGATTTGTTTGTTTGTTTTTTGGGGGGAGGAGGATGGGAAAAGAGTCTCACCAGTCTTCAAGCCTTGTAAAAATTCTGGAATCACAGAACATTAGGAGTTGGAAGTAATCTCAAAAGATGATCTAGTCCAACCCACCTGACAGAACAGGATCACCTAGACTAAATCACACAGGAATGCATCCAGGAGGGTTGTGAATGTCTCCAGAGAAAGAGGCTCCACGTCCTCTCTGGGCAGTCTGTTCCAGGGCTCTGTCACCCCCTCACAGTGAAAAAGTTTCTTCTTATATTCACATGGAACTTCCCATGCTCCAGCTTGTACCTGTTCCCCCTTGTCCTATCATTGGCCATTCCTGACACTCACCCTTTACATATTTATAGACATTGATAAGGTCACCCCTCAGTCTCCTCTTCTCCAAGCTAAAGAGGCCCAGCTCCCTTAGACTGTCCTCATAAGGAAGGTGTTCCACTCCCTTAATCATCTTGGTGGCCCTGCACTGGAGTCTTTCAAGGAGCTCTATGTCCTTCTTGAACTGAGGGGCCCAGAACTGGACACAATACTCCAGGTGTGGTCTCACCAGGGTAGAGTAGAGGGCCAGAGTAGAGGGGCAGAGTAGAAGGGCAGAAGGACCTCTCTTGACCTACTACTGGAACAAATGCAATTTTTTAAGCACCTGGAAGATAACAAGTCACAGCAGCAGCTGCTTCACGTAGCAGCAAGGACAAGTAGCTCATGTGGATTTGTCAAGAATAAATTGTGTGAACTGATCTAATTTCCACTTTTAGCAATTTAACAGGCTTTAAGAATAAAGGAAAAGTAGCTGTCAAAAATCTTACCGTTCCTAAGGCTTTCAAAATGGTTGCATGTGACAGTCTCATAAACAAGCAGCAGCAACATGGTCCTGCTGAGACAATGATCGATTGGGTGCAAAGCTGGTTTGATAACGTATCAGAAAGGTTATCGGTGGTGGTTTGTCAGAATGGAAGGATGTAGAAAGTGGAGTTCAGCCAGGTCTGGTTAGGATCCAATCCTAGCATGTGTTTTCATTAATGAATTAGATGATAGAAAAGAGAGCATGGTTATTAAATTTTCAGATGGCATAGAGCTCGGAGGCATTGTAAGCACAGGAGGACAGGATTTGAATTCAGAACGATTTGGAAGAATTGTATAACCTGTCTCGGGGAAGGGGGGGAGGGGGAAAGCTGAAATTCACTGGGGACAAGTGCAAGGTTACAAACTTCAGCTTATAGAAATACACCAGTACTAAAATTTGTGAACAGCAGCTCTGTGGCAAAGGGTGGTGTCAAAGGAGATGAAAAGCTGAATTGCTCATGAAAAAAGAGAAATTATCACCATACAAGAGCTAAAGAACAGGATTAGAACTTGCAAGACTTGCAGTAGTCCGTTCTTTGGCACCAGAAAGACTTCAGATGCCATATTGTATGCAGTTTTGAGTGTGACTGCTCAGTAAAGATGTGTAGCAGTAGTCCAGAGAAGAAGAGCACTGCCAGAGATGTGGAAAACATGGACAGAGCAGAAAGACTGACAGGCTTGGTACTTTAATTTTATTAAGTCTCATAAGAAGCTCTTCAACAAGCTTCATGCACATAAAAAGCTTGTGGCAAACAGGAAAAAATTAATCTTTTTTCTAAATATCCAGGGAATGGGGAAAAAAATAAAAAGAAAAGCTTGCATTACAGGAAGAAGTTTCAGTTTGAAGTTTTCAACAGTGAGACTTGCAAAGTACTGGGAAGATTTCTCTTTAGACATAACTTTGGTCTAATGGCCTGACCCCAGCTGAACCAATACCTTTGATGTGAGTCTCCATCCTCCTGAATGCAAGTCCTCATGCACCAAATGACTGGATGTGGGATCACGTTGGAGTCTCAGCAGCAGTCAGCTCCAGGTTGGCTCTGTCAGACACTTCAGTCTGACAAAACCCAGTGAGTTTCATTACAAAGACTCAGTGTGGGCTATTCCATCTGGGATTTGCTCATGGCATCAGTCTCTTTCCCTCTTGCTATTTTCTTGCTGTGTGAACTGTTCAAGGAAAGTTTGCATGGCAGGGAGAATGGCAACACATTTTATCATTTTCCTAGGGTGGCAGAAAAATGAAAAGCTTCTTGACAACCACTGATATCTTTAACAGACATCAGAAATCCATGGCTTGAATGTTGTATTTATTTAAGCATCATGTACTACCTGTTTCTTGGTTCATAGACAGAACACCCTGGGGAGTTAAAAATCTTTCTTTGCATGGCTCAGAGTGATCCTCATTAGATATGCTACTTAGGCTTTCATTGCAATTTGATGTGCTGAGAGATATGGCACTTGCTCCTGATGGATTACTTTGTTTCTCCTATCGTAGCATTGCCCAAGTGTAAGGAAAGATCTTCAGTTGAATCTGGTACCTCTGATAGTGACTGATCATATGCAACCAATGACAATTAAATCTATTGGTCCCATGGATTCATGCCAGACCTGAACCTTTTGCACTGACTCAGTGTTGCATCAACAGAAAATCATCATGTCTGAAGTTAGACTGTCAAGTTCTGACATGAGGCTACAGAGCAGAGGGGAGACAGATAGGCAGGTGGTATTGGGTTCTGTCCAGATAGAATGATCAGTTGCCTCTCCCAGTGGTGATAGCCTTTTGGCTATGGATGTTCAGAAGGTATCACTCTCCTTTCAGATATCAAATATTTTTGTACTAGATGCACTGTCTTTTGTTTTCTGGTGGTCTGCAAAGTTGTGAATCTTTTCATGTCTTCTAATATGTAATATATTTGATTCATCAACGACAAGACTTTTCAAAACCTGGAAACTGGTGGATGTTAAATTCCACTCCAAGTGAAATCAGGAAGATCTTCCATTAGTGAGCCTGGAAATCTGCTGCTGAGTCCCCAAAACATGAAAAGAATAACAACTGACATGTCATTTTTCTTTTGTTTTCCCAACTCAGAGACTCTACTACTGAACATGAGAGCTCTCTGATCAGTCTTCCTGGCTTGGTGACCTTCAATCCTTTAAGCATTCAAAGCTTAAGTTTACCCAGAGGCAAACTGAAGCGGCTGTAATAACATGCTGGGATCTAATCATTGAGATTTATGATAGCTATGGATTGTAGCCATAGACTTTCGAAGACAGAAGGATCATTTGTAACTTTTGTTTTGCATGAAACAAGGTGGAGTGTTAGACTTACACCTTCAGGTGATCCAGACTGTGAGTTGTACAGACTTTGGGTGGTGGGGAATCTGCCATATCCTCAGATGAACTCTCCAGCATTAAAAATATGCAACTTATCTGTAGTCAGAACTTGTCTGGCTAGAGCTACCAGCCTGTGAAGTGTTATGCATTTGTATGTTAAATTAAAGAGCCCTCTGCCCTTATATATATTATTCTCCTGAATTCCTATTTAGAGCTTTTTTCGCTCACTGCTTTTACATTTATTACTGTTCTGCTGCAAGAGTTCAAAGTTTTCAGATGAAAGCCCTATGCAATTCCAGGGGACAATGCTCTTTTCCTATGCCAGTCTGTCTGCAATACAGTGTGGGGTGAAGGGAAATGCATGCACAATTCCCATCAATGCCTGATATCAGCTTTAACAACACCCTCTTCTCCTCCCTNGTTTTTTTCGCCAGGGGCCTATATCCTACCAGTTTGCCATTCTCTGATATTAATGCTTGAAGTAAATTTTAATGAGCACAGGCAAAGGAGAGTGCTTAGCAACAATACAGATAGTACAACAAATGCCGGATAAGCAGTTTGAGATTAGATTTTAATGCCATCTTAATGACACCACCAAGATCTAGTTATTGCTCTAACTATGCCACTAACGCAGATGCCAGAATACTGCAGCTCATTTGCACTACTGGGGTTTCCACTTTGGGAAGTGGGATTTTGGAAGCAACCAGGACAAAGAGAAAGGAAGAGGTGACAGACTGCATGATGTCAAGACAGAATTTCTTCCAACTGAATAACACATGCACTGTACGGTCAAAGTGCCCTCACTCGCATTAATTTCTCAGAATTTCTTTACATCCATACAGGCTGGAGAATTACAGTAAAGGTATTGGCACTATTTATTCATTATTAGATTTTCTTGCAGGCTTTAACCCTCTTTTTAACTCCTGTCACTCCCAGGAATGACAGACATATTTTTAATGAGTAGAGTCAGGTTTAAGAAACTATGTTTGTGGGCTTTTTTTGACTATTTAAACTAAGCATTCACTGGCTGGCCTTGAAAAGAGCTTGTGTCCTCAATGAGAAACCTGTGGCACTCTCTCATGTATGAAACCTGGTTCTACAAAACCAAAAGTGAAAGCCATGAGATGCTCCAAACTCCACAAATAAACTAAAGTCACCTTGCCTTTTGGCAAATCACTGGTCAAGAAGCAGAGGGGAAGTTAGTTAAAACTGGAAATGGATCCTCAACCCCAAACCCTCTGTAGTGGAGAAGAGAAGCAGAATGTGCCAGAAGGGTTTGGTGTGTTAGACAAAAACCTCTAAAAAAGATTTCAGTTACTAGAATTTCAGTCCCACACACATCCCAAAACAGGGGAATGACCTCGTCTTTGCTTGTGCCCCACTGCTAGTCCTGCCTTTATACTTATGTCCTATGCTGGACAAGCTTTAGAAAGGCAGAATGACTGCACTGCTGAGTGGGGTGGGAGGAATGGGGAAATAAGACAGCAGATCTGCTTGGGTACTCAGAATGGATCAATGGCAGAAGCAGGAAGAGAGTCACAGAAGACTAGCTTGGAAAAGACCTTTAAGATCATCGAGTCCAACCATTCCTGTTCTGTACTAAACCATATCTCTAAGTAACTCATCTACTCATCTTTTAAACACATCCAAGGATGGTGACTCAACCCCCTCACTGGGCAGCCTGTTCCACATCCCCACAACTCTTTCAGTGAAGAATTTTTTCCTAACATCTAATCTGAACCTGCCCTGCTGCAGCTTGGTGCCATTTCCCCTTGTCCTATCACCTATGGGTGAACAAACCCACAGTCCTGTGCCTTTAATATTCCCACTTTGACACACCTTGTGTCTGACCTAACATGAACTTCAGGAGGTACTTCACACACAGTGAACCTTATGCTGCAAACCTCCTCTGAAGAACAGACATGTGCAGAGGACTTGGAGTTCATTGTCCTTCTTCACCTGTGGTTCTCCATGCTTGCCACAGGTAGAGCCAAGTGAGCCGCACACTGTGGTCCCTTTACTCCTTTCTTTCCTATGACACCCACCTTAGAAATAAACAGCTGCAGGAAAAAGAAACTGCTGTGACATTATTGTATGGCCACTTTTGCCATGTAATGATTTATCACTATGTGATAGACCACTTCTATAGTAAATCTGGTCACTCCACCACCAAAAAATGATGGCTGGGTTGAAAGTTTCACAGAGGCTAGGGGCAGACTCGGTGCCAGACCAGTATAAAAACTAGTCATGTTAATACCTGGAGTTGTGCTGTTTGTCACACAGTAAAATTTCAGCATCAGTTCAACTCTATCATTCTCCTTGTACTGATCTTTGCTACAAGAAAATAATGACTCAACATGAGACTTCATGGTCCATGTATTAATGTCTCAAACCCTTTCTCTCTGTCTTTCTGTGAACCCTGGAAGCATGTGTTCATCTCCCAGCAGACCCAACTCAGCCCTTCTTTCCAGGAAAGACACAAAACTGCAGCTTTCTGTACATTGGCCAAAGGACAAACAGGAAACAAAGGAGACAGAGGACAAAGACAAGCATTGATAAAGGAATGAGAGGCTTTTGGTAAGAAAATAGTGAAACACAGAGATAATTGAGAGGGAGTAGCCACAGAGAAACTCCCACTAAGAGCAAAGCTGAGGAGAGGTGGAAAGAAAATGCTGATGAGAGGCTGGGGGAGGAGACAGCAAAATGAAACAGAAAGGAGTATCAGCAAATTTCCATAATGTAACACTGATTAAGATTTTTATGATTGTAGACAGGGATATGCAGAAATGTTCCCTTGCAGGAGGTTTACATACTCATATTTTAATGTCCCTGAACACTTTCCCAGACTCAATAGAAGTGGAAACCCTTTCTCCTAGTGGTTAATGCCTTAAATCTGGGCTACCCCCTGTGCATCTCCAGGTTCCATGGGGCATTATCCTTGAGGTCTGTTCTGGAGGGACTTGTACATCAACTCCAGGTCTATGCTGCCTTCAGAGAGTGTGACAACCCTGTAACTTTTAGGACAACTAGAGTTAGAAATACCCTGTGTCTTGCCAAAGCAATGGAGCTATCGCTTGCATGGTACCTTGTGGCATCTGGACACAGATTGGTTCTTATCCAGGCCAAGTCAGAAGACTGAGCTGATTCTACCTGTGCACTGGATGTAAAATACCATGAAAAGTAATGATATTCTGGGCTACCCAAAGCAAAATCCATAAGTCAGTATGGCTTTAAACATTTCCAGAAATCTCAGCCTGCACCCACTTCAAGACCAGACTCAAGCACTGACCCAGTGTGCAAACAATCAGTATTATTGCTATTTATGTATCACCAGTTGTTTACCTGATTCTATTCTGACTAGCTATTGTTCATTTTCTCAGACATGCTTGGCTGCAAAATTTCCTGAGATAGATCTATGCAACTATAAATAACAAGAAGATTATAGCTGTCCCTGAATGAATTTTTGAAAGGTATACACCACTGTTCACTACTATTGTAAAAAAAAAGACTACCAGAGAAATCACCTTATAGCAGAGAGGACACTTCTAAGGTCCACAGAGTGATTTCATCAGACTTTTCCATCTGAAACATGTTTTCTTCTGCAGTTGATCTGCACATAATAAATCCGTCTCAGTCACTTCAGGAGGAGTGACACCAGTTATCTAGTCTCTCTGTGCCCTACGTAATGACAAGAAATAATCTCTGATCTCTTTGGGGCCTCTGCTGCAGACTTCAGGGGGAGGTTTTTCCAGTGGGTTCCCCTCAAAGTTACATGAACAGTAACTGTATCCCCAGTCCAGGTTCACCAGCTCCCCAAAGCTTGCTGGAAGGGAGCGCAGATGGTTATTTCCCAGCCAAAGCGTGTGCAGACTCCTTAAAAGACAGATATCCTCTGGCAGACTCTCCAGTGAGTTGAAGAGCAGTAGCAGTGTTTCCAGTTTCTCCAGATGCTGAATGCTGGAGGGGATTGTGCCTATTCTGTTGTCGCTCACATCCAGAAAGGTGAGGCTCCTCAGCTGGCAGAGAGGTGCAGGCAGTTCCGTGAAGCTGTTGTTGGCCAGGTGGAGGCTGTGCAGCCTCTGAAGTGCCCCCATTTCTGGGGGCAGCGAGCTCAGGCTGTTGCTGCTCAGAGTGAGCCTCTCCAAGTGACTCAAAGTGCCAATTTCAGCAGGGATTTTCTTCAAATTGTTAGAGTCTAGGTAGAGGCAGGTTAGGTTCTTGAGGTGGCTGATCTCTTTGGGAAGCAAGTCCATCCGATACCTCAGACAGCTCTCTCGTTCTGGGCTCATCTCCAGGACCTGCAGCTGATCCAAGCTGAAGACCTGTGTGGGAACCGACACCAGCTCTCTGCCTGAGATCTTGAGTTTCTTCTTCCCTTCATGCTTTGAATCATGCTCTGTAAGGTACCTCCAGAGTGGATCAGGACCTGTAGAGGCACATCCAAAAGAGGTGTCTGCATCCATCATCCCACCAGAAACGTGGCTGATTGAACTGAGACAGTCAATGGTGATTTCTTGCACGGGCAACCTCTGAGGTTCTAGGTGGATCGAGGCCCTCCAACAACTTTCATCTCTGCCAGGTACGTTACCAACACACAAGGCAGAGTGTTTGGGTTGCTCAGATACATCCCACTGAGTAAACACTTGGCATTGTCACTTGACCAGGTGTTTCCTTTTCAACTCTGCAATGTACACAAAACCCAGCTCCTGGGCTATGACGTACCTCTCACAGTTGCAACCAATGAGCTGGTGGCAAATACCTGTTGTTTGAAAGCAAAGCATCAACACTGTGCCTGTGGATCAAATCCTTGTTTATATGTTGCACCTTTCTTCAGAGAGCACCTAGGGCGCCACTGTCTGAAGAATTCACATTGAACATTCCCAGGGGATAGCTATTGAAGCAGCAAAGGATGGGTAGATAAAGCAAATAGTAAATGGGACAAGATAAAACACAAAGTAAATAGGACAAGAAGAAGACAGGCTCACAGCTGGCTGCTTGAGAGCTGGGGACCATGAACAGGTCCTGCCCTCAGGTCAGTTTGTGCCTTTACCATGAAGCAAACACAATAAAGAATCAGTTTTGAAATCTGGAAGTCCTTCTCCCTCCTGAGGAGCATATGAACCCCTGCAGCACAGAAATACCGTCTTTCTTGTGCTGCACTTGCTCTGGTATATTTAAAAGCAATTTTTATTCCTTGCTGGCACAGCTTTTGTAGGAGAGATGAAAAATGCCAGTTTTATCCCAAACCACACAGCACAGCATGCCATATAGAGAGCAGAGCATCTTTCCTGGAAGGAGAAAATTGTGGGTTTGAAGCCTCAGACTGAGAAAGCCCACCTCTTTTACTTCATCCTCTAATCCTTATGGCTTTTAGCAACATCGTGCTTGGGACAATTATTTCAAATATTTTTCAGAAGCAAGGTCTCCACAGCATCCCACATGTTGTTAAAGGTAGAAGACAATGTGTTAAGAGGTATTGTCTACCAGGTCAGGTCTTCTGAAGGAGGAGCATGCCAGCTTTCCTTTCCCACCCTGCTCAGGTCTGATGTCCTCATCCCAGGGTGGCCCTGAGTTTGCTGGATCTTGTGTCCCAACACCAGGGGAGTGCATGGCCACACAGATGGGTGGCAAGTGCTGGGAGTTCTCTGTCCAGAGGATGCTGATAAGAGGATTTCAGGATCACTGTTTAACCCCATGAACTTACACTTTAGGGTCTAATGTTTTTAAATTGGGTTTCACCCTGAAATAGAGATTTTCAAGGAAGTTACATACTGGCTGTTACCACTGACGTGACTTCAGAGTGCAAATACAACAACCCTGGTGAAATCAAGCCCTGCATATCCTCCAGATACATTTTCAGCATCTGCTAAGAGAAAACTTTACCTTGCCTAGTATGCAGAAGCATTGTGAGGCTGATTTAGCATTATAAGTATTGCAAGCAGATTGAGGCTGATTTAGCATTGTAATCATTGTAAGCTCCTGGGGTGCTGAAGACTGGAGACAGCCTGCTGTATTTCCCAATAGAGACTGTGCAAGTTATTGAGCTAGGGCTGTCACAGCAGAGAGTTTCCTGTCTGTAAATACATGGATCAGACACTGGTGCTACAGGCAGGGCTTTGGTTTCTTTGGTCATGGCTGGTTTTATAAAACAAGAAGTCTTACTGGAGTATGTGGGAAGGGCTTCTCTTCCTAGAACCCTACTTCCCCTGGATGATAAGTAGCTGGCTTCATCCATGGGGCTTTAAACTAGATTCAAAGAGGATGGAGTTGTTACTGGGTTCCCATCAGTGGGGCAGTGTTCTGGTAAGCCGAGCTTTAAACTAGATTGAAGGGTGGAGGGCAAAGGAACTGGACTTGATGGACAAAAACCTGGGGTTATTATGCCAGGGTTGGAGTGTGCCAGTGAGTTTCCACTCCACACCGTGGAATCACCTGGGAGTGACAGTGCAGGAGACAGAGCTTCTCCTGGAAAGGGGGAGGGAACAACAGACAGTCTGAAGTACATGGGTTTATAAAAGGCAGACCATGCTTGACCAACTTGATGTCCTTCTATGACAAGGTGACTCACTCAGTAGATGAAGGGAAGGCTGTGGATGTTGTCTACCTGGACTTCAATAAAGTCTTTGACACTGTTCCCCACTGCATCCTCCTGGAGAAACTAGCCATTCATGGTTTAGGTAGGTACACTCTTCTCTGGGTTAAAAACTGACTGGACGTCTGGGCCCAAAGAGTTGTGGTGAAAAGAACTAAATCCAGTTGACAGCAGGTCACAAGTGGTGTTCCCCAGGGCTCAGTGCTGGGGCCAGTCCTCTTTAACATCTTCATTAATGATCTGGATGAGGGGATCAAGTGCACCCTCAGAAAGTGGGCAAATGACACCAAATTGTGTGGGAGTGTCAGTCTGCTGAAAGGCAGGAAGGCTCTGTAGAGGGACCTGAACAGGCTGGGCAGAGGCCAGCTTTATGGGGTTCAACAAGGCCAAGTGCTGGGACCTACACTTTGGTCACAATAACTCCAGGAAATGCTACAGGCTTGGGGCAGAGTGGCTGGAGAGCTCCCTGGAGGAAAAGGACCTGGGAGTGTTAGTGGACAGCTGACTGAATATGACCCAGCAGTGTGCCCAGGTGGCCAAGAAGGCCAACAGCATCCTGGTCTGTATCAGGAATAGTCTGACTAGCAGAAGTAGGGAAGTGACTGTGACATTTTACTCAGCTCTGGTGAGGCTGCACCTTGAGTACTGTGTCCAGTTTTGGATCCTCCACTACAAGAAAGGTGTTGAGATGCTGGAGTGTGTCCAGAGAAGGGCAGCAAAGGTGGTGAAAAGTTTGGAGCAGAAGTCCTGAGAGAAGGACTGGGGCTTTTTAGTCTAGAGAAAAGGAGGCTGAAGGGAGACCTTATTGTTCTCTCCAACTACCTGCAAGGAGGGTGTCGAGAGGTGGGGGTGGGTCTCTTCTCTCAGGTAACAAGGAAATGGTTTCCAAGTTCACCAGGGGAGATTTAGGTTAGATATCAGTAAGAATTTCTTTCCTGAAAGGATAGTTGAATATTGGAACATGCTGCCCAGGGAATTGGTGGAGTCACTTGAGGTATTTGAAAGGCATTTAGATATTGTGCTTGGTGACATGGTCTAGAGGTGGACTAGGCAGGCTGAGGCTGTGGTTGGACTCTGTGATTTTAAAGGTCTCTTGCAACCTAAGTGATTCTATGATTCTATGCTTCTACTTTTTGACATCACAAGCCCACACACTCACGATTTCACTCTTTTTTAAAGTCCTTCAAGAATTACTCTGAGAATCAACACACATGTATTCTTTAGAGAAAAATCTATGAACCTTATTAAGTTCACCTATTCTGGAGCTAAGCATTTATCTTTGCTTCCTCCAGCATTTTGTATGATTTAGGAACTAGTTCTAAATTTCACAGGAAATTACCTCTACAGGAGTCCTATAATAAACAGACCAGAACAGAAAGCAAAGGACCTTTTCTGTGGTGTTCACTGGTGAGTGGTGCTGGCTAATTGTGAAGTCATTGAAGAGTATTTTCTACTGGTTGTTCTGGAACCCAGAATTCTTTCAGTAATGGATGAGAACATTTACTCACATTCTTGTCATCTTCATTTTACTCTAGAACTTCAATATACACATTCAGAGATCTGCATATAGCCTCCCAGGTCTATTTCTGCCCTTTTTAAAGATGGAATGGGAATTGCATTTCTGAGAGCTTTAAGCCTGAGCCTTGCCAATCCACTACTATATTACAGTACAATAAGACACACAAGTATACAAGACAGTCCTTACAGTTTTCCATTAACTATCAGAGGAAACTCCCTTACTGGGAACTGCACTATGAGAGGGCTGCAAAGCTGCACATCCAATGTTTCAGGTAATGTTTCAGAACTCAGGTATGATGATGAGCACTGGGGGAAAAGAACAAGTTTTCAGGAAAGAACATCACGTAGGTAGCATCCAGGTCTTTAAGAGGCTGAATTGCATGCATGCAATTAAGTATGTCTATGACATTGGCCACATTGTATGACCAATACTGATATCTCCTACAGAATAACATCTCATTAGTAATGAAGAACACAGGCTTTCTCTTTAATCCTCCTGCTCACTTGTTGTTGAGTGATATTTGCTGACATAATCACAAGTGGTTTGTTGGGTTTTTTTCATGATTACATTGGGTCTTGTCTTTCATTTCTTTCCTACTTGGCTACTAAAGTAGTCCATGGAGCCAAGTGAAACCATGAATAACTTGAGAAGCAGAGTTTTAACCCAGGTTTTGTAGCACTTACTGAAGCATACTAACTTTTGTACATGAATAGCTCCTCCAAAACGGTGTCCAAAATGAAAATGAGATTTCACAAGACCAGGCATGCTTATGTCTTCCTATTGCTGCTTTTTCTCTTTTTTTTTTTTCTTCCTGAGTGGATTTTGTGCATTTTTCAGCACATAATATATTGTTAATGCATAAACTTGCCATAGATAACGGTGCTGGAGATAGCAGCAGGAATCAAGAGCTATGGTATTTTTGTGTGGAGAATTTTTATAAATGAAAATTGCTATGAAAATGCAACACATGAATACATTATGGCCATTTCAGCTTTCAGAGCTGTCTAAGAGCTTAGTAAATGTAATTACTTCAGTCACATGCTTTATCCATGCCATGTTAACAGTACAGAAGAAAGACACAGAGTGTCTGATAAACTCCTTTGGCCCAGACTTCAATCCTTTATTCCTTCATTCCTCTACATGTGGAGAAAACAAAATACCTACTGAAGTACTTTTTTGCTGCCTTTATGGTGAAGTTCTTAAGAACCAATCTGGAATTATCACAGAGTAAGTACTCTAGGCCATTATGTATCTGGTCCAATAGCTGAAGAGATAAGCACACCCCTTTGCTCCAGAAACTAAAATCAGCTTAGTACAAGACTATGGTCAATGAGCATTCACATTCACACTTGTCTGCCTGGGCTAATGCTAAGCAATTTGGGCAAAGAGCAAGTGAAGAAAAGGCATAGTATTACAAAATTGCTATTCAGTCTCTTCTTATTGAGGCCAAGGCTTGAAAAGTCATTAGGTGGTGTGATGAAAAACAAGTCCAGCATAACAAGCATCACAGGTTGCTCATCTTTACTAAGGGAGAGAAGTGACATGCTGAATTAGAGACAGAGGAAGACAAGGCTGATATTACATAGGCTGCTTGATTTAGTGTGTGCTGCTCCCTCACCTATCAAAGACTAGATTCTGCATGCTGGCCCACAGTAGCATCTCATTGTATATAGATTTTTCTGGCTGCTGACTTTTTATCAAGATCTCTTGAACAACAGAAAAAAGAACAAAGTCAATAAGATTGTGTTCAAGTTACTGAAGAACCTTAAATCCTTTGGGTTAGCAGCGGTAGTTTCTATCCATTTTTTATATAGCGACTGTCGAAGTTAACCAGAAGCACCACAAAGTGTTTTCAAACAAAAGATTGCTTTTTATCTGGTTGGCAGTCTTCTATTTATAGTTGGCAAACATTTCTATGGTGCAGGTTTATGAGCACTCTGTAGGCTTAAGCTTAAGCCAGTGATAACTGTGCAGCCGGTTGTATCTGAGGCTTTTGTTCTGGGACAAACAATAGAGGATGCAGCTGTTACATTCACCTCAAGAGCACTGCTGCCAGCCACAAGGTCCAATACTGAAGAAAAAAGTATGCAATGTCTTAAAAAGTCAAGCTTATTAATTTGTTTTGTCAATGAATAAAGAAAAGGCAGAGGTAAGGTACCCCAAAGCTGCTTCAGTATATTCAATGGTAATGATGAGGAAGCAGATCCCAAGCGGAAAAGCAATAGTCTGCAACTCAAAGTGAGGGTATTTTCTGACTATAACCCCTGTTGAAGATGCAGGTATCCTTAAGCTCTGCCCCATGGGATACCTTATTCAGTACCAAAATATTGTTGAACAGATCTGGAGAACCATGACATTACAACATCGTGTGGTTCCTTGGACACTGTGTCCTAGTCAAAAATTTAGGCAATATGGAAGAGATCTTTTGCAAAACCAGGACAAAAACAAGAATGTGAGCTTTCAGTGTCTTTCTCTCAGAAATTGCAGATGTTTTCATGCTATCTTTAATACTGTGGTGAATATCAGCTCTTCTTTTGCCAAAGATGTTGAACTGGCACAGCATCTTCTGTCATTCAGATCAGTCCATCATTCACTACATGTGAACTGTCAGGTTATATCGTGGACATGTTCCCTGCAGACTGATCCTTTTTACCCCAGGGAAGCACACATTGGGAGCGTAAAGGACATACAGGAGGGAATTTGTACAATCGACCACAGAGAGTGTCACTGACATCCCATGGGAGTCTGTACCTCTCTGAGATGGATTAAAGGATCTTTCAGAGTAGAGATGGTAAGGAAAAATAAGGAGAAGCATGGCAGTATTTGAAATGTATGTCTTGTATTTGCCTTGCATTTCACCTAATATGTCCACTTCTTTAGGAGACATGGGGTTATTTATTCACACTGAAATTAAACCAAAATATGGAGGCATATTAATATTTGGAGGAAACATTTTTGCAGCAGATATGCAAAGCTTTTTGGAGTTTGACAAGTGTAAGAAAAAGTGTGTGACAACCTGTAGTGTATCTGGATACTGCGGATTATTTAAGAACCAAGGAAATAGTAGGTTTTACCCTATTTGATTACTTCAGACTCTCTCATTCGCTGCGTCACACAGTGTTTGAATTCATCAGGATTCATCTTCCCTGCTGGCCTGGGACATTTGGGAAGAACCTTGAGTCGGACTGCACTCTGCTGCTGCTCACAGTTACAATTCTTGGGGGTTACTGGGGAGGTCCTTGGTTGTCCCCCTGGACTTGTCTCCATCCATTTTCCCCATTTCCAGGATGTTCCCTGACTTTTTTTTTTTGCCTATGACAGGTTTGTAATTTGAAAAAAAAAACACAAAAGTGTGGATCACTGGATGAGAAATATGATTCAGGATATTCAAGTAGTCTTAAATTCTCCAGAAGACATAGAATCATAGAATCATAGAATGGCATGGGTTGGAAGGGACCCCAAGGATCATAGAGTTCCAACCCCCCTGACACAGGCAGGGCCACCAACCTCAGGCCTGCATCTACACAAGGTTGCCCAGGGCCCCATCCAACCTGGCCTTGAACACTTCCGGGGATGGGGTATCCACTACTTCTCTGGGCAGCCTGTTCCAGCACCTCACCACTCTTTCTGTAAAAAACTTCCCCCTAATATCTCATCTAAACCTTCCCTCC
>VZTU01020916.1:27717-97969 GCA_013400835.1 Zapornia atra
CCTCTCCTCTCCTCTCCTCCTTTTCCTTGTAGCAGTCATTACCTGCCCTAGCTTTTGGAGAATAATATACCGAAGTCAGGTAGTAAATCAATAAAAGATACTAGTTTTCACCTTTTTTGTTGGTCTGGTATGACTCCTCTTTTTCCATCTATTCCATGCCTTATGCACTGTGAAATAACTGATCTCCATTACAGAGTGTTGTTGATGTGTTTTGTTTTAAGATTCACAGAAAGTCAAATCCAACCACATCTACTGAGTATAATGAACAAGGTTGGGGTTTTTTTCCTCTTTAATGTAGATAGGTTCTTAGCTTTCCTGAATAGTTTGGCAAAGGAAGAATTCTAATTAATGTAAACTTGTCTTAAGATGATGATCAGATATCCTTGGAATAATTTTCCTGTGTCCTAAGAGGGAAATGCCTAAAATCATGTGGTGGCTGAATTATTTGATGTATAATCTTTTATGTAATATTTATAGACGGTTTAAATACTAATATTTTAGCAAAATCAAAGTTGGCTGAAGTCTTCTGAAGCTTGAAAGAATACCTGCCTTGTATGGTAACTACCATTGAATGGTTCTGGGGCCCTGTTTCTTTTACAAATAAAAGAACAATAATGACCCCAGGGATGAGCTTTCACTGGATGGATGTACTTTTTTTTGCACTGTATTGTGTGTAACCAGTTTATTTTTAAAAGTTTCAGCATTCCACTGTAGTTTAATTTCCCATCTTCAAGGCATGACCTGTAGATGAATTAGAGTGTATTAGTGCAGTTATCAGTGGTCTAGAGTTTTAATGTCTTAAGGCCTTCAGCAAATAAGTCTAGCCATATTTGTAGGTGCATTTAGCTGGGAAGACCAAGGTGGTTATGCCTTCAGCCCTCCAACACTGCTGAATGGAGCATTTTATCACTGCTGAATCCCTGTGATTTAATATGAGATGTACCAGGTCTTCCAGAAACGATAGTACAAACATTTTCCTAAAAAAACAGAACATGTATGAATATTCCACCTACAGATATGCTATGTCTCTTTGCCATGCAAATAGCAAACTGAGGGCTTGTACCAGAAACTGATCTCTCAGCAGCATTTGACATTTCTGAAATCTTTTTATAATTTTTTCACAGCCAAATTCTTTTATCAAATAATATCCAGTACTTGGATCAAGGATTGTACCAACAACACTACAGCATGACCTCAAGGATATGTCTTCATTCTAGCTCCTCCTTTTTCTAGATAAAAGTAGAATGTCACATATAAAAGGTTGTATGAAGAGGACTGGAGGGCTCAGGATTCATACTGGACACTTTAAATTTTCAGTTTCAATGTATCTGCTCTGAATCTTACTCCAAATAACCACGTCTCTGGAAAAGGTGTCAGAGCAGGTAATGTCCTAGACAAGCCAAAAAAATTAGGCTAAATAAACTTTTCAGTTTATTCTCTTATATATGAATTGTGGCAGCTGAGGGGTCCAATTCATGATCTTGGTAATGTATTAAGCTGATATAAAACTATGACTTGAGTTTTTGAGCCTGATTTGAAGACCACTGTATGAAGCACCTTGGTCTGCCACAACCTCTTGTGGCAAAGAAAAACAAAGAAAAATGAATGAAGGAAACTGAGGGGGTGTTAAAGCTATGGCACCAAGCTAGCTGGTGACCTTCTCACCAGTAGTTTAATGACTTTGACAGCAATTTGCAGCTGACTGTCAAAAATTAAAGGTGAGACTTCAGTGCATCTGAAGGATTTCCTCCAGGTACGGTAATTAGGGCACAATTAGAACAATTTACAGAGGAAACATGTACTGTTCCCTCCCTGGGAACATGAAGATCTCTCCTCCCTGCGCTACATCTCAGCTGTATCCATCGATGCAGCGGCTGGGCATCATATTATTTCTTTCCTGTTTCTGACTAATTGTTTAGGAGAGACTCAAGCCTCTGCTGCACAGAGAGTCATGATTTGGGAGAATAAAAACAAGGCATCTGGGAACAGGAGGCTGGCATCTCTCAGCCACTCCTATTGCCAGGTGCTGAGCCTTTCCCTTTGATCTGTCTCAATGGGCAAGAGGCAACAAGCTTTCTGCCTGTGCCAGCCTCAGGCGTTGTTAAACCATCTGAGCTGGATGTTTCCTGTAAGACAGGAAAAAACCTGTAAAACAGGTAAAAAAAGTTATCAAGAGAAATTCTGATAAACAGTGTTACCAGTTAAAACTGGGGGACCTCTGCTACCTCACCAAGTGGCAACCAGGTGACCAGGCCCAGTCAGCATGTGTTCATGAAAGGCAGGCCCTGCCTGACTAACCTGATCTCCTTCTATGACAAGGTGACCTGCTTAATGGATGAGAGAATGGATGCTGTCTACCTGGACTTTACTAAAGCCTTTGACACCATTTCCCACAGCATTCTCCTGGAGAAACTGGATGCTTGTGTCTTGGATGGGTGTATACTTGTCTTGGCAAAAACTGGATGAATGGCCAGGTCCAAAGAGTGGTAGTAAATGGAGTTAAATCCAGTTGGCTTCTGTGGCGTTACCCAGAGCTCAGTACTGGGACTAGTTCTGTTTAGTATCTCAACGATCTGGACAGAGGGATCGAGTGTATCCTCAGTAAATTTGCAGACATCACCAAGTTGTGAGTAGAATGTTGATTTGCTTCAGAGTAGGAAGGCTCTACAAAGGGATCTGGACAAGCTGGATCATTGGGCTAAGCCTAACTGTATGAAGTCCAATGAGGCCAAATGCCGTGTCCTGCACTTGGGTCACAACAACCCCATGCCATGCTACCAGCTTTGGGGAAGATTGGCTGGAAAGCTGCCCATAGGAAAAGTACCTTGGGGTGTTGGTAGGCAGCAAACTGAATACGAGCCAGCAGTGTGCCCAGGTAGCCAAGAAAACAAACAGCATCCTGGCTTGTGTGGTCAGCAGGATGAGGGAAGTGATTGTCTATCTCTTTGTACTCAGCACTGTTGAGGCTGCACCTTGTGAACACCTATTTTGATCACTTTTGGACCCCTCACACACGAAACACACTGAAGTGCTGGTGAAGAGTCTAGAGAACAAGTCTTATGAGGAGCAGTAGAGGGAACTGGGGTGGTTTAGACTGGAGAAGAGGAGGCTGAGTGGAGAACTTACAGGTCTCTGCAACTCTTCACACAAGTAATAAGCAGTAGGAAATGGCCTCATGGATGCCTGTAACTTAGGTTTCTTTTTATGGTCTTTTTGCTTCTTTCTTTTGCTGCTCATGTGAATAAACATCTCAAATAAGTTCACATTAGCCTACCACAGGAGGAAGGATTAGCCCATGCAGCATATATTAAAAACTGGCATGTATGCCATGCTCAAATTCAGCTCTGTTTTCTGTAGCCATCCAAAATTTAGAAATCTAGCCTAAATTAGTTTCCAGAATCTGTCAGTAGTTTGTGGCAAGAAAGAGATAGCTGAAGGGGATAAAATACCCTGTGGTAAGATAAGAGTCTAAAATAGGTTGGAAGACCAATTCTCTGGGGCACATGTTTCTTCTGGCTGGGTTTTACCATATCCAACATGAATACAGACTTTTGAGCCAACTTTCTGGATTAGATTTTTATTTTTAATACTATCCACAATTTAAGATAGCATGATGGGGCCTAGCCTACATTTACTTGATGCAGTGGCATTTAAATACTTTCCTTTTCCTGATAAAAGAAGCTGGGATAAGGGCCTGGAAAGGACTTTTGAAGTCCATCTCTGCTGTTGGCATCCTTATACCAAAGTTTCTCCTATTGCTTAATAAAAAGGATGATTTAGTATTTCACAACTGTATCAATAAGAAAGTCACTTCTAATTTTCAACTTTTTTTCCCTGTATATAGCTTGTTTTTACTAAATTATGGGATGAAACTGTCCTTTGGTTGAAGGACATTTTTACCAGTTCTGGATCTTCTCTCTGCTTACCCTCCCTTGTAGAGCAGGCTTTCTTACCCTCCTAATCAGAGTCGCTCCACTGCCTTTACTGCTCTTTTGTTTTTTTCTGTAACAGGGAAGATCAGAACTGGAATATGTAGGATTTGGTTGAGGACATTAACTAGCTAAATGAAGAAGGCAGTGTCAAAGAAAGCGAGTGAACCCAAGAAAACAGGTGGCCATTTATTCTCCTCTGAACCCAGCCCTCCTGTCAAAAGCTGCACATAAATGAAGTAGATTAATACAGAAGAAGAAAAAGAAAAAGGAGTATAATAATCCAAGGAAGAAATGATTTTTGCTTTGTCCAGGAAGGCAACTCTGACTAAACTATTTCAGGAATGTCTGCAATGAAAAAAGATGGTATTATTTCAGTTTTAGTCAAAGCTAAGGACTATATTTGTGGTCTTTTGCATTAAATTCTGCCATAATTTCATTTTCTTGATAAGTGATGATGAGCCCTACATGCAATGCCACTCTGCTATAGGGCAGTTACAGCATGTCAGCTATCATGACCGAGGGAATTTAAGCTGAACAGTAGGAGTCCTTCTTGCCACCTATTATTTAAGAAAAAACCAAGAAAAATTATAATTAGGCCTATTTAGGACATCTGAGTGAGCATCGTGTATCTTTTACATGGGGCACTGGGAAGTTTTTATTAGAAACAGATTTAGTTCATGACTAATCTGAACCATATTTAAACCATGACCTCACTCATTCATTACCTTCTATCTCAATAGGATGCACTGGAGTGAGGAAAATGATCTCTGTGCTTTTTCTTCAAATCACTTGTTTATATCTGCTCTTTTTCCATTAAAAATATCAGCCTACAAACAGCAATTACTAGTCCTAGAGAAAACCCTCAGCTGTAAATCTGAGTCTCGTGGAGCCAGAACACATTAGTTCTTATGGAAACATTTCTTTCTCTTTTAAGTGTAATCATGCAGGAAGTCTAACACTAAAAAACAACAAAGAAAATTCTTATTGATTTATACAACATTGTAAAGGCATAACAAAAACCAAGAAGTTATCCCTGAAGTGCATTTTAAAGGATGTGCACTGCATAGCAAATGGATTTTAAAGTAAAAGTATGGAAAAATGAATTCATTCAAAGTTTGCTCATGATACCTGAAACAGAGATGCATAAATGAAAAGAGAGTGGAAAGAAAAGGTTATACAGGCATTTCATTGTAAAAGCTTGCTGCTGTGAAGAAAAGGAAACAATCAGAAATGGTTATATCCACAAAAATAGAATTTTGTTATGGATTTGTGAATTTACAGAAGTTTATATGCTTAAATCTCATTGCCAACTGTAAAAATTAATTACTTTCTTAAAACTCCAGGTTCATACTGCTAGATTTCAGACACTTAGCTGAAACCACTTTGTGTATCTGCTTGCCAGATGTTTATCCTACAGAAAGACAGGGATTTCTTCACAGTAATTAGTCCCATCCTGAGGTTCAAGTCCCAGTCTGGAGGACTCTAGTTCTCCTTGCTGGCTGTATAGGCTCATCAGAGAAAGCATGGATTAATGGTTTGATGGATCAAGTCTGATTCTCAGTGTTAATCTGAGTATTGGCTTTTTAGAGATTTAAGGATATTTGCCATGAACTGATGCATCTGATAAAGGTGAAGTCTGTTCAAGCTGTGGAATACAGGCAGTTCAAATAACATGCACACATATTGTTAGATTCTTAAAATCATGTGTTCCCTAATGCAAATGGAGCCACTGGAGCAACTTACAAAAAAACCCCTAGTTATTTTGGTAAAGAGATTGGCTAACTTTCTTATAATATATTCTGCTTCATCTGTTGGGCTCAATGCACAGTAGTAACAGGTGAGTTAGACAAGTAATGATCACGAACTTCTGTGTTTCTATAACCCTTCAGTTCTCTGTACAGGTCAAGAACCATTAGCATTTGGGACGATTTTGAATAGGATGCTGCAGATGAATGTGAGGATGCCTGGGCTTAACACCAGTGAGGAGCAGCAGAGTCCCAGTGTGTTCCTAGCAGGCACTTTTTGGAACTGGCTCCCTACTCTGGCAGCATCCTGACTTCATATCAGAGCAAGAGATGGATGTCATCACTTGAAGGAAATCTGGTAGCAATCCTGTGTTTCATTTAATCCCTTAGTGTTAAGGCTGGTGGAAGGATAGCAGAAATTGGTTTTGTTTTGAGGTAGTAATGAGTCAACTAAATGATATGGGGGGTAAATTGCAAAACTGTTTAAAGGAACTTGTTTCTGATGTGTAGAGGATATGAAATGATCAAAGGAAGCTCACTGAGCATGATGTGCCCAGCTTAGCTGCAGTCAGGTAAATGAGTAAAAGGAAAGCTGTGGTAGCCAAAGAGAAGAAAGGAGATGGACAGGGGAGAAGGTTTTATCTGTGTGCACAGCCAAAGCACAGGAAATACCATCTGAGACAGTTTTGTTAAAGAACGAACTTACATAGAAGGGAGAAATTTCTATTCTGGCTAAAATTAAAAGGCAACAAACCTAAGTAGCAACCAGCTGAGTGCAGGCCTGCGACAGAGGTAGGATAGAAAGAATCATCTGATAAACATAAGATCATGAGTCTAGCCAGAGTAACCCTAAAAACTGAATGTTAATCAGCCTTGTGGGATAAAACATGCTTCCTAACACCATCTCCAGATTTTCTGGTGCACAGCTGAGAAGCTGTTTTCATTCTCACTTTCACAGGACAGTCACATGAAATAATTAACTAGCCAGCAAGCACCACATCAAATGGACAGTAGCACAAGTTGCTCTTAATAAGAACAATTAGGAACAATAATTTACTTTATTCAGATATATCAACCAGTAGAGAGGTCTGTTAGCAGCATATAGCTGCTTGAAATAAATTATATGGGTGGGAAATATATATGTGTATATATACACACACGGCTTTGGAAAAACATTGATGACTAGAGATAAGGGGACAATGAGACTTTGGTAAGCAAGTCTAAGAAATGCCTCAGTTTTGGAAATCTTGATTTCCTCAAAATTAAGGGTCTCTCATGGTGATCATCTACTTACATCTCTCAGACTGGTAGAAAGACTAGGAGCATCCCTTACAGAGCTGTCTTTGAGAAAGATATTATGGTACCCTTTTGTTCAGCAGTTCAGTAGTTAGAGCACTCATGGAGGTTTGGGAGATTTAACTCCTTCTGCCTAAAGGAAACATAGAAACATGACTCCAAATGTAAGGCAAAAACCTTAAACACTCGGTTTGAGGATGTTCAGAAAAGCACTAGGGAGTAGTTCTCCTCCTCTAATTTATTGAAATGGTTTCACTTTGATTTAAATAGCAACATATTCCTTAGGCTAGGAGACACAGAGAGAGAGAAAGAGTGTGATTGTTTTGCTTAATGGCAAATCTCCCCTTGGGATGAAAAGGGAAAAACTTTTCTTTTTTAGTCTTTGCTTTACCAAGCGCTTAATGGATTAAATATAAATTAATGAAATTTGGAGGTGAGGGGAAGTTCTGTATAGTATCTGGGTTTTTAGACTCTCAGTGCCTAAATAGTCCAACATGAGGTGCACACTAGTTCTAAAACAGCTCTTGATATTTCACAGAACGAAACCCTTTGGGCAAATTGGAGAGAGGAGATATGGATTAAGCTCAACATAAGGATGGTGAAGGAACTGATTTTGAGATTCTACCATGTGATTGTGAATAGTTTATTCATTGAATTTTTGGATGAAAGGCATAGCTGTGGCTGTTCTATCTGTGTTTTCTAATGAATCTGGGTGCTGTTATAGAGTGTTTGTGTTTCCTTTATGCTTTCCCCTTGCAAAACTTTTTGGTAATACTGGAAGAGGAATTGATATCTTATGGGTCCTCCCTGGGCCAGACCCTCAGCTGCTCTGACCCCTCAAAGCAGAAGTGTGTACACTGGATACGCTGTATGGGGCAAGTTAAGTGCCTGGAGCAGCTGCTGTTAATTCTGGCACATCACCGATAGAATAGGAGCTAAAGAAGGATTTTGTAGCTCTTAATTTTGAGGGCTCTCATCCTGAAATGCTGTTGATTCACAGTAGAGCATATGTAAACACTGTGCATATTAACAGGAATTAAATGTATCATATGTCCGACAAAATGCAGGAATGTGTATTTAGTTGGAAGGAAACATCTGGATCATTCAGTGCAATCCAGCACTCTGCGAACACCAGAGATGTTGTGCTGCCTTTGGATGAGGCTACAGAAGGTTTGTTGCACATAATGCAGTTACTCTGATAGAAGTGTGTGTAAATACATATGGCTGCATCCGCAAAGCAAAGGCCCGAAGTTTGTGTGTGCAAAAGAGAATCATCATAGGTATTTTTGTTCTTATCTATCCTGCAGTAGGTTAGGCATACCTTACCCATCATAGAATCATGGAAGGGACCTTTAATGGTCATCTAGTCCAACTCCTGCAGTCCTGCAGTAAGTAGAGACATCTTCACTAGATCAGGTCTCTCAGAGCCCCATCAATCCTGACCTTGAATATCTCCAGGGATGGGACCTGCACTACCTCTCTGGGAAACCTGTTCCAGGGATCCACCACCCTCATATTGAAGAACTTTTTCATAATAACCAAACTAAATCTCCCTTTTCTAGTTTAAAAGCATTAACCCATGTCCTACTGCTACATGCCCTCGTGAACAGTTCTTCCCCAGCTTTCTTATAGGTACCTTTCAGGTACTGGAAGGCTGCTATAAGGTCACCTCAGAGCCTTCTCTTCTCCAGGGTGAACAAGCCCAATTCTCTAAGCCAATCTTCACAGGAGAGGTGCTCCAGCCCTTTGATCATTTTTGTGGCCCTCCTCTGGACACACTCCATCAAAAATCTGATCACAGATTGGCATCTCTGATCTACAGTCATGAGGTCTCTAGCCCACATCCACAACACAGACCATGGATATGAAGGGTCTACTCTTCTCTGACCACAACTGCAGGATACATGGAGGCACACTGGGCTACCTTGGATTTGAAGCTTTTTATTTTTCCTCTGAAAAGACGTCTGAGCCCCACCCTGCCAAGCAGATGTCAAGATGGAACCCATCTAACTTATGGTGAGTGAATCAACTGCAGGGGACACCGCTAAGATGAAAAAAGGTAAGCTAAAGAAAGCCATGTATAGTCTGAAAGACCATTCTATGAAATTAAAGAGGGAGGAGGCTTATGTCATCTCTGGAAGCAGTTTCTCCAGAATAAGACTGGAACACACTGGCAGAGCAGCGTGATCTAGGTAGACTTTATAATGCCTATGCTGTAACTCTTGCAGAGATACAAGGTTGTTCCCTGGGAATTGGGTGTATTACAGCTTCCTCAGCTCTCAGTATATTTTTTCCAGGGATTATTGATCCGAATGTTAAAATCATCAGCCTCAGCACTTAACTGAGGATATGAAGAAACACATTTAAGTTACCATGGTTAGGTCAAAGACGCCATGAGATGGAACCATTTCTCGCGTTCCCATGAACTGATCCAATAAAAGACAAATATTTCTGCTTTAAGACCTTGATTCCCACAGCTCACACTATTTCTACATAGTCATTTCTCCATGCTAACCCACTCTGATTTTTTATTTTTTTTTAACCAAGTCAGTAGCAACCTAATGGAAAACCTGGAAGCTGATAAATTTTAAAATGAAGCTAGAAATTATTATAACAGGACAACAAAAGATAATTTGATATAATTTGTCTTCTACTCTATACTTTTGGGCTGACAGTAGTCATACACAATTGTTCATGGAGATATGTTTTGAACAAACGAATGTGTCCTTCAGCACCTACAGTTCTCTGGTACTCTGGGCAGAAGAACAGTATGGTTTAGGGCTGAGAAATTCCAATTAGTCCAGTAGAAGCAGAGGTCCAACCCCATTCATTTGAAACCATAGCATAGGATTGAAGTGTTAGAATTGACAATTGGAAGTTGTGATAATAATCTACTTTGTGAGCTGGGACTCATCCAGAGCCCTTCATGTTTGGAGATTCTCTTAAGCCCTGAAGCATGAGATTTAACATCCTTTCTTAATATCTTGATAGGGTGGATTATTTTAATTAAAAAATTTAATCATTAATAAAAGTAACTATGGGTACTCCAGTTATCTATGTAGATGCTCTGTTCCATTTAGAATTCTGCTATTTTTTTTTTGCCTCATCCCCATCCTATAGCAATTAATTACAGTTTAATCACATGGTGAGTTAGAAATGACATTCCTTTGATCTGCCTTTCATTCCTCACCTCTTAATTTCCTTCAGTATCTGACTGGACTCATGAGAAAGAAAGAATCTTCTCCAGAGCATTCATTATCTTATATCCTTTTACCACATCCTGTCCTAGCCATCTGCTTTCTAAAATACATAATTGCAGCCTTACTGAGGTTAGAATTTAGAGTAGTTTATGATGTCCTTTGAAAAATTGATAACTTATACTTGGAAAATTTTTCCCATGAACAGCAACTCCTGATACACTACGTTCAACAATAATCTACCACACATATTTGAGCATATTATCTTTGTGGTTCTTTCATCTGGAACATAATTGTGCCAAGTAATTTAACTCACAAACACTTTAATTGAAAAGGATATAAGCATGCTGACTTAGAGTAGCATTGAGATTGTGATTTTCCCCCTGTTTAGATGTTGACTCTTGTTGACCAATTCATCTAGCCTAATCTGTTTCACTACAATTTGTTATATCTTGGATTTCTCAAGTACAGAAATGTGTCCTGGTTGTGTTTATGTGTGTGGTGACCTTCTCCTCTGACACAGAACCCCCATTTCACAGCAGGGCCCTACCAAAAGCAATCACCACCAGCACACAAACACACACACAAAAAAGTCTTAACCAGGCCAAATGATTTAACTATTTCTGTCCTTCCTGATGAATGAGAAGGACCCTCTTAGCTGAAGTCCATAATGCAGGAATTAATTACTTTTAAATCAAGTGTAAGATCCATCACGTCATTCAAACTCTTATATTCTATTATGTAGGTAAAGTTTTGAAACTCTATTCCTATTTAAAAGATGTTTCCCTTTTTTCTTTAGTGGTGAGCTGCTACCAGCTAATTTAGGACTGATAGTGAAATTACTGCAGTCCTGCAGCTATGGGATACAGAACATTAGTGATGTTCTTTCCTTTGAAAACAAATGTCGGTCGGAGCTGTGCCTATCAAAAACATAAGATGGAGACATGCATGGTTGCTCTCCCTAAAACAGGGAGAGCTCTTCCATGCTCTGAGTCTTGTTTAAGAAAAAGAGCCATGCTTCAGCCTTCAATTATGTAGATATGAAGGATAGGATGTGCAGATATGCTAATATAATTGGGACTCTGAGACCTTGCTTAATGAAATTAAGGTAGAGATAACTGCCTATAAATATACTTGGAAGGAAATAAAGGTAGGACCAGAGAGGGAACAGAGGTATTTAAGATAAATAATAAGACTTTAGTAAATAAATGTTGAAGATAAGAAGGATTTATTTTTTTAAGCCAGTGAAATCCACATAAGTAAGCTCCTCTGAAATGACCCAGCAGAGGATAGTAAAGAATAAATTAATTGGTTCAGCTTGGATGTCTGTCCTGCTTTTGGGAAAACAAGCAAACAGAAAAAAACCAACCAAAAAACCCAACCCAAAACCAATCTGTGACTTAAACTTCAAAAGTTAGGATAAGGATAACGGTCAGTGGACAGAAATACCTGGAAACTGCCCTGGGACTAAAAATAGAAAGAAGAGCTACAAGTTTCGTTCTTTTAAAAGAAAAGTTTTCAGTGTGATTATTTGGAAATACAACCTGCTCTCACAGCAGGGAGTAGAAAGGGAAAGCTCAGAAACACAACAAGTGGCAAGTCCTTACATGTGGTGGTTGCATAGTTATATGCATAGAGGGCAAGAGGGTGCATCAAGTAAAGTCACATTGCACAGAAACAGAGCAGCCGATACCATCGATGTTTGCGCATCACCTCATTAATACCAGCAGGTTCGTACCAGGTGCTGTCTTGTTTCAGGGCTGGAGAGAAGGGCCCTGTCAGCAAGGTGCTATTCTTATCCATAATCAGAAGATTTCTTGGTTGGAAAGGACTTATCTTCCTTTTCTGCCCTATTAAACTGACTTTATCTCAACCCACAGGTTGAGATTCTCCCTGCCATCCCACCTGGGAGGTGGAAGAGTAAGCAGATGTCTGTGTGGTTGTTTCAGCTGCCTGCCAGGTTAAATCACAGCAATAGTACAAGTGAAAACACACAGGATGGTGTAAAAGACACAAAAGGCCTGAAACATTGTTTCTGTTGTTGGAATCAATCACTTATAACTTCAACTTCTGTTGTTAAATTCTCAGTTTCTCACACATCAGGCCTGAAATAAAAACTGAAAACTATTTAGTTACGTTCCAGAGAAAAGAAAGAGGGGGGAAAATAGTCGCTTGACCTCTACTTTTACAGCTCTCTCAGGCTGACAATCATCATGGTCAGCTATATGTTGTAACAGAATTTCATTACCATAATCTGCAGTTATCTGCACCACTCAGGTAAAAAATTGTTCAGCTCCCATCTCCATTGTTCTGTGGTTGCAAACATCACTGAATTAAATGTGTAAGTCTCTAAAGAGATTGATGCTCCTTATGCCAACACTCTTGCTTTTAGAAGAAACAAAACAAAACAAAGCTTCAATATTAAACATATAAACTGTATGCTTTGACATGAGCCACTACTTGCAGCAAGAAAAACTCACTTAATGCTGTCAGTGATGGTGTGGGTGTAGATGAATATGTATGCACGTTTGGGATCTTAGTCCTTCCCACCACTTAACATAATCTAGACTGTGGTGGAGCTTCTCCTATAAACACTCTGCCTTCTAAACACCCTGTCTTTTTAAAAGACACCACCCAGAAGAGCAAGCTTGCTGGAACTGGTAAGTTATTTCAACTAAGACGGAATGAAGATAGAGAAAAGCAGATTTAGAAAGAAGAAGTTTTTTGGCATTGGAATAAGATAAAGGGGTAAAGCAAGGGCTGGAAGTAGATGTTGCAGATCAATGTTATTCTCTGTGCAAGGAGACATTTCAAATCTGTCAGTCTTGTCTGTCAGTCTTGATGTTAGTTCATTATTGTGCAAAATTATGGTTATTTTCTTCCTGTAATTGAAATGCATTGAAGACTCCAGTTTGAATGAGATGTCAAGCTCAGCTGTCAAAAACCAACTGTAAAGGAGGTGAAATACTATATAATCTGTAAATTCATTAATGGCATTGTCTTCCCTGTGTGGATAGCATTTGGTTCTCACCATGATATTGCTTTAGTTATCTGGCTGAGGCAAAGGTAGCAGTTTAAGATATTAACTAATAAAATGAGGGAAATCCGTGTTCTATGGAGCTTCCAAAAAAATTATATCTGCTGCACGTGGAAATTGGGATGCTGGTCTCTGAGCTTTCCTTGAGGATCCTGGTATATTAGTATCTAAATGAAGCGTTATGTAATAAAAACCTTGCTGAAACAAATTACTCAAACAAAACAAGAAGAGTAATCTGTTTATTTATTTGCTGATCCCCAGCCTTACTTTCCAGCTCAGTGGCTTGTGTAAAGTTCTCCTGTAAATTATGGACTTGTACACAGTTATATTAGGCTAATCATGGAAATTAAATTAGGCTTTCTAATATGAAACTATTCTGGCTTTTTCTTGGGGTTTTTGGTATTTTTTTTCATTTTTCTGTTTGTTTTCTTTGGGTTTTTTTGCCTTCCTGGGTAAAATATCTATATGACTCCTGCTTCTAGAGCTGCAAAAGCTGGGAAAGGAGGATTGCTATAGTGGTAGGGTGTTGTGATATAGACCTTAAGACGTAATGCAGTCTTTTCCACTTGGGATTGACAGGTTTGGGTCAATTAATAGGTTCAGCTGCTCAGGTGAGTTTCACTATTATAGATTAGAAAATTTAGAAGTGTGATTTTCTTCCAAAAAGGAGAAAAAATAAAAATTGAGAACAATCTGAAAATAAAAGTTCTAAAATAAAATTACGGTTGAGCTCCAATGCCTTAGGAAATGATGGTCAGCAGTGAAGGAGGAGTTTTATCTGGAAAGCTGTAAGCAATAGGGAACTTTGTGCCTTTCAGTGGTTCCTGCAGGGTGAAACTACAATGCATGGTCTGTTTGTGGAATGGCATTCCAGACCAGCTAACATGGAATTAAGGCAGCTTGTTCACCACCTCTTTCTTGAACATTGAGGACTGAAGGAAGGGAAATCCTCCAAGCAGAGGACTTATGAGTTGTCAACAGGTGGAGGAGAAATAATGAAGACCTAAGGGAGAACTAAACACACAGGCATGGGTGCCTGTGGAAGTGTGGGTTGCTTGCTTTCATGATTGGATCATTTTTTGTAGGTTTATTTGAATTTCCTGGAGTGATGCTGGAGAACCATGTCACACATTGTCCTGGAAGAAAGGTAGAATAATTTTCAGAAGGAAAAGTCGTTGTGGACAGCCACTTTGTTGTACAGGCCGGTTGTCCCAGCAGTGCTCACAGAGTAATAGGCTGCAGGCAGAGGGGTGAGTGGCATCCATAAGAGACCATTAAAATAGTGGTTTTATTGTGAAGAGGTGTTCCACAAGAGTAAGAAGACCAGCCCTTCTCCCAGGGAAAGCAGCTGCCTACCTTCCCCTGGAGCAAAATTACTAAATTTTGCATCCTTCTTGACTCACCTGAAGTCTTGGCCTCCATGGAGCTTTTACATGCCATGTATCTGGCTCAACTGGAGTTTAGTACTTCAATCATTCTATGTGACATCCTGTCTGTCATGAACATAGGTAACTTCTTCCATAGACCCTTAAATGTGCATCACTCTGGTTTCCTGGACTTGGCAAGATACTGTACACACCCGTCTAATCAAAGGCAATGACAGGTAGAACTTGCTAGCAGTCATTTAAACTCAGGGAAATGTAGTGTGTGAAAGGAAAGACTTCAAAGGACGTTTGAACTGATGAATGTTTTGAATGTTTACTGATGTTACACTCCACTGGAATAAACTGGAGACAAAGTTGCATGGCAAGAGCTAGTGAGGGAAAGCGTTTCTGGGCATCTTCCTCAGTGTCTGTGTGTTTCCCCTTTGGATCAACAGTTCTGGTCTTGCTTTGCTCTTTTTAACTCCCCTCTGGAGATCAGATCTTCCTCAGTAGGTATTTTTTAGCTCTGCTGTCTCTCCTGCTGGTATTTACTTACAGTAGTATTTTCCATAGTTAGATTAATTAGGGCCTTCTCAGCTCTGATAAAAGATTGTATTAAAGTTTATATAACCCCTGCCTGGCTTATTTGCTTCAGGTTAATTCTCCAGCCATGTTAACTTAGTAAAATGCCTTTTAGCATTCTGCTCCACCTGTCTTTCTGTGATCCGTTGCTGGGAAACTTGGCCAGCCTATAGGCCATGGGGGCTGCTTTGAGGACCCGATTTCTGTACCTGTGAGCTTTGATATGGACCTAGTGCAACCTCATGGTAACACTGAAATCAGCGGAATGGACCCTAAAATTAGAAAGGCTTTTAAAAGTTTTTTGTAGAGATGAGGTCTAAACTAAGCATTTTATTAGGTTTTTTTTTTTTTAATTATACTATCTGGATATGCACTAGTTCAGATCTATGGGATGAAATACTGCTCTCTGAAGATGACTAATAGTGCCAGATACCACTTGCTCTCAGGCCCTTACCTTAGGTGTTAAATCTTCTGGTGTCTGAGTTATTCACACAGAGCTGACAGATGTGACACAAAACTTGCAGAAGCCCTGCTCTCTTCTGGAGTAGCAGCTGGAAGCTAGCAGGGAAGCCTGGAATGGCATGAGACACGGGTGAGAACCTATCTATCTGATGTAAAAGCATGTCCTCTTTTGCCATAGAGGAATCTTGCATTAACGTATGTTCTGTCTACATTTGATAGCTTATATTTTAGATAGCATATGTTGTGGCAATCAATGGTTTCTGGCCACTGCTACAGTGACTATCAACCAACATGGCTCTTCTGGAAAAACACAAAAGGTCTATTAAGCCATGAAGTTTAAGAACTTCGAAAGGAAAAACTGTGTCAGATCTCCATGTTATTCAACATTTCTGTGCATGTCTTTTTAATTGGAAATAATAGTCAGTGATTTAATTGGAAGACTACATAAAATTCCTTTTTTATCTGAAGTTTCAGAAAAGAAAAAAAAATGTGGAAAATAATCTGAATAAGGTGGGAGAAGCAGCTGAAATCCTGTGGGGTGGTTTTTTTTTGTTAGAAGGCTTTCCCAAGGCACTGCACTTTTAGATGCTTTCTTACATAAGTATCTTGTAACATGAGGCTGGGCTGTGTTGTCATGGAGACTTTCAGGGTACCTCATCATTTCCTTAGAAAAGGCAAATTTCAGAGTGGCTGTCATTGTATTAATTCAGTCACAGGACCAGACTTCCCTACTGGTGCTCTCCCTTCAGGCCTCATCCTTGCTTACACTAAATCTTTTTTATGCTGTTGCAGAGAGTAAGGCTGGTTGAGTCTTCTTTTATAAAGTTGTCCCCATGTGAATTCGCAGGGCACAGTGGAATAAATTAGTGTGAAGAGGGATTTATGGCCAGGCTGAGAAAAGTCTGCGAAAGACTTCAGTTTCATGAAGGAAGAATTCTGCCCTGCCATCACCAAAAGCCTGGCTTGCTCTTTGCTCTGTCATGTGGCACTGACCGCCTGGAGAAAAACCATCCAGTCACTGTGTATGTGATGTCTAAGATGAAACCTGAATAGCACCATTATTCCTCTCTGTGCTGATTCCAGATTCAGTACAGTGTACCAAAAGATCCCCAGCTGACGTGGGAAATGCTGAATTTGAATGCATTTAGTTGCAAAAGGGCTTGTGTGTGTTAGGCATTCTCTTCTCTCAAGGACTCAAAATGCAGAGATAAAACTGCCTATAACAGTGCCTAATGTTAGGAAAGCTTCAGACCCCCAAGGTCGGTGGTCTGATATGCACATGGATGCATCTCTCTTTCAAATGGGATTTCCCCTGCAGTTAGGAACCAAAATAGACCTTACTCCTGGTGTCTGCCGGGTTGGCCTCAGGCAGCTGCCCACCTAAAAAGGTTTCAGAGAAAATCAACATACAGCTGTTGTAAGCAGCTTCCAAACATGAATTTTCACTCAGACTCATCTCTCAACCATCTAACTACTTTCAGCTCAAGTTTGGCCTTACACCCCACCTCCTTCAGCCACCTTAATACTCCCTCGCTTCATCCTCTGCTTTCCCTGCCCTAGTCTCATACACCCTCAGATCTTCATAATGTTCCTGCTTCTCTCTCTGCTGTGCCTATCAGTCTCCCTTCTGCATGGCAACAAGGTTACCTGATGCTGCTGGCATCAGACAGTAATGAAGATTTTGCAGGAATGCAAATCTCTGGTCCCTTCCCCAGGAGGTGTGTGTAGGTGGAGCTGACAAATGACATAAAGCCGTCACAAGGCTGTTTCAGACAGGTGATGTAGAAAGCAAATGACCTATAGTAGGTTGAGGGGCTGTGTCCTGTCTGCTGTCCCTCAGATTTATTTCAGCTTTGCACAGCATAAAGATTATGTGAAACCTATTTCAGGCTGATGTCCTGAAAGGACTGTTTGTCCCTATTGTTTCTTGTTTCTTTTTTCCTGCCCTCAGCTAAAGGCAAATCAAAACATCTCTGGCTGGTTGTAAATTGTCAGTATGCATTTTCATAATATCTTTCCAAGTCAATTATCTTGGGAGTCTGAGATAAGACATCCACATACACTCCTGTCTCAGGGATCAAGTGGGTTATATTTTGGGCTTGCTAAACAACATCCTTGCTTTCCCCTTCTGAGTAATGTTTTCTTCCATGTGAAAAGATGGGGGGAAGGGGGAAACCAGTAAAACCCCAAGTGATTGTAGGGAGGCAAAAGGTTCTCTGTTACCCAAAAGGCTCTTCCCTTTGTTCTTCTGCCTTCTAGATTTCTCTTTCAAACACCTCCTCAAATTATTCAGTCCTCCTGTTGATGACCTCAGCACCCCAGGCATGACATCTCTCAACTCAAAGTAGAGATCAAGGCAGGGATGTGCCCCAGTGGCAGAGCAGCAAGGAGGGATGGGTCCTCCTCACCCCAGGGAAAGGATGTGGGGCTCAGCACCATTTCAGGACAAACTAGTCTCTGGTACTTCCATGCAGAAAGTGAAAACTCGGGAATTATGAGATAAAACAGCTCTGCAATATCTGTTGGACATGCTCAGGGTACAGTGGCTATGCATGGTGTACTGGATGTAAGGGGTGCTAGGCACTGAATTGGTTGGAGCAGCTAGTGAGAGCTGTGGTTGAAGTAACACCCAAAGCTTCATCAGCCAGAAATCTGGTGGGAATAAGGGCTAATTTGCCTGCTAAGTAGATGATACATTTTGTGAGTCTCCCTGTGGTTCCATCTTAGTTTCATCAGTGTGCTGGATGCATTAGAAATGCTGAGGAAAATATAATTCTTAACATATGGGTCTAGGAAGACCTTGCCATTCCTGAATGTTTTAGATGTGCAAAAGTGAATTGAGACTCTTCCAAGAATTTGACAAGTTGCTCTTAAGTTTCCTGGGACCTGCTGCTGATATTCCCACACATAGTTTCCCACAAGTCTGAAATGGCCCTGAATTCCTAGAGATGCTCACACCCATGGGAAGGAGAGTCAGGTCTAAACTGCTACACTGATTGCTTTTGTAGAGCATCTTGGCTTCTCTTCTGGTCCCAGCCTAAGTCAGTGAATACCTGTCAATTTACATTTCCTGGCAACAGTTCCCAGAGAATATTGTGTTCTGCTGAACAGCCCCATCCTGCTCGTATTTCTACCAGTGTTCAGCTTCAAGAAATGAAATGACGCAGGAAGGGAACTGCCTGGTGTCTGTCCTCACCTGCAAGTGTATTATAGGCTGCAGCTCTGAGAGCTCCTACAGCGTGGGTCCCTGCATTGCTTCTCAACAGTAACCAAAGGTACTATGGGTTCTCTCAGCAGTAGGATGCATAATCTTTCTAGTAGTGGGAATTTACTCTTTATGCCTTTATCTTACTGTATTTTATTTTATTTATATTTTATGTTGGTGATATGTACAGGGATTTCCAGCCAGTGACATATTTGTTAAAGATGAGGGTTTTTTTTCAAAGCCATTGAAAGAATTAGACTCAAGTATGCAGTGATAGAAGATAATTGATTATGATTGTGGTCTCAGTACAAGATACTGTTTCCCCTCTACTCTGCCCTGGTCAGGCCTCACCTGGAATATTGTATCTAGTTCTGGGCTTCCGCGTACAAAAAAGACAGGGATATGTTGGAAAGAGTCCAGCGGAGGTCACAAAGATGATTAAGGGCCTAGTGCATGTGCCCTATGAGGAAAGGCTGAATGAACTGGGGTTGTTCAACCTTGAGAAAAGAAAACTGAGAGGGGATCTGATCAATGTTTATAAATGTCTGAAGTGTGGGAGACAGAGGGAAACAGTCTGCCCAAGGGGGTTGTGGAGTCTCCTTTTCTGGAGATATTCAAGACCCATCTGGACGCCGACTTGGGCAACCTGTTCTAGGAAACCTGCTCTGGCAGGGAGGTTGGACTTGATGATCTCTGGAGGTCCCTTCCAACCCCTACGATTCTGTGGGATCTGTTGAAAATGGTATCCCAGATTTTAAATGCTTTGAATTTCAATTGTATTTTAGGTGCTTAGTCCCACTAAAAAACCTTTAGGGCTCAGGAAAGCTAGGCTAGGCTGAGTGTTGGTTCGTTGTTTTACGTAATCTTCTGCATTTAACAAGCCACCATAAATCTTTCTTAGAAATGTCAGCATATATATATGTAATGTATGGACATGATAAAGAAGACTGGAGCTTTTAAGAAATCACAGAAAAGTTATTCTTGTGGCTCTTTACCTGGCTTTTGTTAGCCTTCAAATGCAGCATATCATTAGTCAAATTACTTGCACTGCATCCCACTAACACAAGGTGTGCTTATGAAATAAGTTGTGATATTCTATAGCCCCTAACATTCCTCTACTTGTAGAGATAAAACCCCCTTAAAATATATAAAATCCTACAGTAATATCTTCCTTTAAGAGATCTTTAAATCTATTATGTGTAGCAATTGACTAGACTATTCCAGTTGCATTTGCACACAGAGAGCTTGGAAGGGATGGATTAAATTATTTGACTAATAACCCACCCTGCTTGGCTCAGATGGGTGTGTATATACCCGTGATATTTACCTGGCAGACGTTCCTTCCCTCTCTGTCCTTTGGACTTGTTCCCTGTGCTGTTATTCAATCAAGGCTTATGGGGGAAAAAAAGGATGAATAAAATAAACAAGTAAGATGCTTAAACAGCCCGTACCAGTGTAGCAGTGTGGAAGGTGTCAAAGAGCCCTGAACATCTGACCTTTCAGATGATGCTGCATGCCTTGTTAGATTAGGCAAAGATGAGACAGATGAACAAAACCCATGGCATTTAAAGGATTGCTCCACACTTAAAGTGTTTTTTATTATATATTTATCTAAATATAGAATTTAGGTAATATTTAGCTCATCAGTATCTGTGTAAGATGTTATTAATTTGATTTACGTCTTACTTCAGAGCATGCCTGCAAGGCAGAGAACTTCTGTTGCTGCATTTTGGGCACTATAGTATGCGATGGCTTGTATGACTGAAAAAATTCAGCCTAGACTGGGATTCAGAGCTAAGACTCTTGAGCAGTGAGCGGATAACTCTTTGCCATCTACCAGATTGCCAGCTCTGACTTCGTATCATTGGAATATGGCAAATAAAGCTAAAGACGTTTAAGGGACGTTTAGAAACCCACTGTGAGCAGACACAAGTACTGTGGTGTTCTTAAGCCACCTCTGCAACTCAGAAATATTACCAGAGCAGGTTACCAGAAATTTTCCAGAGCAGAAGGAAATGTATAGGTCAGGTAGGATTTTATGACACAAAAATTATAATGAATGTGACTTGTGGATAAATCCCCACATGAGTTTTGGTTTCAGTAGCCACTGGCCTGAGACCTCACTATAGAGCACATGCACAATCTCAGCATAGACTTCCTTGCTTTTATTTCTTCCTTTCTGTTGTCCGAGGATTCACATATCTCTGTAATTTAGTGAGACAGGTATTGTGACCATAGATTACAGATTACAGCAGCCCAGGGGAAGTCTGAGAATTGAATGTAATATTCCAGTTTGCAGCTAAACAAACAGCTCTGCCAGCTTGTGTGGGCAAGGGTTTGACCTTGCTGTTCTGTTTTGGGATGTTGTTCTGGATGCCAGAACAGAACACACTGCACTTGGGTGCTGCAGTTATCCATAGCCTCTTCAGAGACAAAGAATAATCTCATATTTTTAAGTCCATCTGTGAATGAAGCCAAAGGCTAGACACTCTGACTTCTGTCACTTGAAATCCTGGGAATATTGCCATATCACACTCTGATTCGCCTTCTCTCTATCTGTCAGCCTGACACCTTCTCTCTTTACTGCTGCCTGACATAGCACTGTCTACTCAGGGCCCTCCAAAGTCATAGTCCTCAGGTACTCAAGCTGGAGAAGTGGCAATGAAATTTCCATATTGTGGTGACCCTTCTGTCCCTAACTTAATGATCAGTTTGTGTGTGTAAGTAATTTTAAATATCTGATGCCATTATGAAACACCTACCTGCCAATCTCAGTGGAATATCATAAGGCTTAATTAAATGTTTGCAAAGTTTAATGCCATACTGGGATGCCAGGTGCTACAGAAGACAAAAGACCAACAAGGAGGGGTTTGTAGGAAATGCAAAGCTCAGGGGCAGCATTGGTTGCAGTGACAATGAAATGGTAGAGTCTTCCAGTACCAAAAGGGGCCTACAAGGAGATGGACTGTTTACCAGGGAGTGTAGTGACAGGACACGGGGTGATCACCTTAAGCAGAAGGAAAGGAGATTCAGATAAAATATTCGGAATAAATTCTTCCCTGTGAGGGCTGGTGAGGCACTGGAACAGAGAGGCAGTGGATGCTCCTCCCTGGAAGTGTTCAAGGCCAGGTTGGATAGGGCTTTGGGCAACCTGATCTGTTGGTGGGTGTCCCTGCCCATGGCAGAGGAGTTGGAACTAGATGATCTTTAATGTTACAAATAAAAATTCTATTACAATCTGAGAATTTAGGTGTCTACATTTAAAACCAAACCAAACCAAAAAACAGTCCTAGTATAGCTATTTTCTTTTGCACTCTGCAAACACAATATAACTCACAAGGTCTCTAAGAGATTCTTCTGTAAGGTAGGTCCCTTGTTGACACAAGAAACAGGAAGCAAGTAATTTTGAGTGTAAGACAGATACAAAGGCAGAAGGTGTGATTAATTTTGCTTAATTTGTTTGGGGGTTTTTGTGTGTTTTTTGTTTTCTCTTGGTTTTGTATTTGTTTGGGTTTTTTTTATGTTTACCTTGTTGTGGTTAAAATGTGAACTACCCACTTAACCTCTCTCTATAGCCAGGGGAGACAAATGTGTTCTTTTGCCACAATCTCCCTGTCCTGTTTTTGCTCTGTCTTTGCAGCAATATTTTAGAATTACAGAATCAGAGTGTTTGATTTGGAAAGGACCTTTAAAGGTCATCTAGTCCAATCCCCCAGTTGTGCCCTAGATTATTATTATTAGAATGGTTTAGACTTTTTGTTGTATTTATACATCTACACTGTATGCATCTAAATATTCCATGTCTTGAAATGTGGATCCTGCCAGACAACAGGCTGTACAAGGGGTTTGAGAATGAACATAGAGGCCCATTGTCATAAAGAAACCCTGCATGTAGTCATGACGGCTTTATCATTCTGTAAGATATCTCAAGAGCTGTAGTAAGTCAAAAATATAACTGGTGAAGGAGAAATCCAGCTCATGGAGAGACCATGAACCAGGCCTTACTTCTCTGAGTCTGAAAATGACTTTCACAGAACATGTCCCAAAGAACGAGGTGGGTGTCAGTACGCTGTCTGGATAGTGCCGAGGGTTTTTTAATTGCAGATGAAGATCTACAATTTTTGCATATCATATCAGCAGAACGGCTCAGCTTGCTAAGGATGAGAGCCATGGATTCTGCTTGTTCATTCACTTTCCATGTTGTTAACTTGTTTTGCATTTGATATCCTTCCCCAGGGAAAGCAACTAGCACTTAATTGTCACTAAGTGGTAGCCATAAAGGAGATCAGCTATGTTTGTCTCTTCTATCACTAGAGGGGAACAATCCTAAAGGCAGAAGAAGATGGTATGATTCATTTGTAAGAAGAAAATAAAATTCCCATCTCCTTCTGTGCAGTCTCCAGGCATTATTTGTACTCCAGCACAATCACAGCCACTGGGAAAACTTGAGGTATTATTACCACTCTTATTTTTATTAGCACCAATCCAGAATTAGCACTGTATGTAGTGCTGTTTTTCACAGTGCTATCCGAGAACAGATGACAAACATCATGATGGAACACCAAGGCAGATAAACTCATGTTTTCTTGCAGGGACAGTAAAGCTTGTTTTGATCCTTAACAGCTTTAAGGTATAGAAGCCAACAGGTTCATGTTGCTTGGAAGAAATTAAAGGAAACATCAGTGCATAAAAATATTTTCCTGGGAAAATACTGCCCTTTCCCTCTCTAGGAGAAATGATGTGATAGACATATTTGGGAAGTTATTGCAGAGCTAGCAGGTAGCAGTGGACAAGGTGAAAGTGGAGTGGCTGGAAAGTGATAATGGCTAAATGTCAGCATTCTGGTAAAGTGGACTTGGACCAGTTGACAGATGCAGAAAACCATTAAGATCTGACATGTAAGCAATGATCATTGATGTTGAAGATCCTGTTTGTCCAGCGTAACCTGCTTGAAGGAGAACTTAAATGGGAAATTTCCTGATGTTTACTGAAAATTGAGCTTATTAAATTAATTCTGACTATGTTTAATTAGAACTTAAAACAAGCTACTATCATTGGCTGTATCACTCCTGAACACTTTGATAGGACCGTAAAGTCACAAGGGCAATTAATACATGCACTAATGCAGAAGCTGTAAATATTTTCAGTAAGTCAATATCTTAAATAGCACTTAAAGTATTGTTCTTTGCTGTCATTCAAAGAAAAAAATGTTTTGATTCAATTGAATAAGTGTTAAAAGAGAGTCATGGTGGCAATGTGTTCTTCTACCCCAGCCTTAATTATCTTCTTTCTTCATTGATGTGTGTAGTCTAAACCAGTGTACCCAATTATTATGGCAAGCAATCTTGTAAGTAAAACATAGGCTGGGATGGGTCAATACCTCTGCTTTCTCCTTACTTTCTCTTCCTGTACTACCACTCTAGTTACTCATACCCTAGTTGATCAGGTTAATTTGTGGTACTTGTAGCTCAATGCTTTCTGTTCTTCTCTCCTGACCTCCACTGATTTCCAGTGCTACCTACACGTTTTGGAGGTGAGGAGACCAAAGTGTGAAGAGAGTTGGTGTTCTAGGGAGAAGACCTAGAACAGGTCAGGAGGTGAACCTGCTGAGGCAGAGATGATGACTTGGGATGGATGGATGGATGGACCTCAGAATGATGGGAATAATGGAGTATCAGGAAGGTTTGCTCTAAAAGAACCCTGGAACCACTAGACTAAGAGGGTTTTTTTCCAATCTGGGATGTAGAAATATTTCAGTGGTGTAGACCATTTGTGATTATAAAACATAGATGAATCTTTCTGTGAGAAATGCAGAAGTACACTTCTTGTCTGAGTGTTTGTAGAAAGCAATCCTTTTTTGTGACACATCAAGTAAACCAAATATTAAAGTTCTTTAACTCTTCATTTTAATGTAAAAATGTTTTCTATAGTCTGTTGTACGTCCTGAATGTGGGACTGAACTCAAACCTTTTTAAAAACAACTTGAGCATTGTTCCTGAGAGTTCACTGAATCTTGAGAGTTCAGAGATCAACTAGTGAAAGGTAAACACAGACAAATTGGAAGGGGATGCCAATCAGTGAAAACAGAGATACCTATGTCTGTTGGAATTTATTTTAGAAGCAGCTACAGTTAAATGCACTCATTTCAGATTTCTCAATATGAAATGTTAAAAAATCACAGAGCTAAATTTTACTGGGCTCTTTTTCTGTCTTCAATCTCATTTTTTTATTACATTTGAAAGATTTTTCTCAAACAATAAGGATTAAATATATCATGTGAAAACTGAATTTTCTCTTCAGACCTCCATTTCTTCACTGGGATAATTTAAGAAAAAAAAATATATATGGTGTGAAGTCCAGAAAGAAAATGGCTAGTGAATAATAGTAGTACTGCAAAGTTCCTTTGGATTTCAATAGAACAATTGCTAAATACAGCTAAACTGTATGCTTTATTAATACTATTACTGATTTGAAAAGGTGTGGAAGGAAAAAAAAAGACAATAAGGCAGTGACATACAGTTTATTATCAAGTTTAAGGCTGATGCATATTGTGTAAAAATACATCAGATGTCTAGTAATTTCAATTCTAAGGTTTTATAGCTTCTGTACCGTGGTAATTTTAATCTGTGGAATTTGGATGGCAAATCCATCCAATGTCTCAATCGTTACTCTCCTGTGGACTCTGAAACTGCATTACCACAACACTAACACAAGTAAACACAAGATGTACCATGTACCAGAGATATTCTGTAAACAGAGAGTAGAGAATAGCTGTCAAAGCAAGTACATGACTTAGACATCAGCTGGATGGAAGCTCAGGACTAACTCTTAATAATGACAACACACTTGTGGCTGTGGTGAGACAAAGGAAGCTCAACCTCCACTTAAATAGCAGTAAGTTACTATAAATTTATGGTAGAAAAGGAAGTCAAAAGCTTAAACCCTGGTTATACATATGGCTATGTGAAAAAATTAACATGAGGTAGGTAGCCTTCTACATGAAATTTATCATTGTGATAAAGGCACCAATACAGACTTTAATAAAATTTTCTAAAAACCCAACCAAACTTAAACAATAGTAATTTTTAATAGCTTCAGCTTCATACTAGTTTGACATAGCTACCTAATCTGTTCCTGATGTCATTTTACATTTGATGTTGCAATAATGGAAGATGATGTCCACATTCCCACTACTGCAATGAAGATCTAATAAATAATCAATATGATGTACAGAAAAAGAAAACCAATTATTGAGCAATATGTCAATGAAAAAAATAGCTAGAAAGATGGAGATTGCACTTGACCATTTATTTTGTGTGATTAAATTCCAATTGATGATGTGGGGCATCTTTCAGAGTTTCTCTAGAGAAAAATGAATGGAGTGGGGAACAGAATAGCTCATTTCAGTCATTCACAAGTCAAATCCAGTATCATTTATGAGTGAGTAAACAGCTTTGTTGTATAATGTCAATAATGCACCAAAGAAATGGTGTAGTTCATGGTTCAGTTCTATAACACATCAGAAACAGACACGAACATTTCATACCCTTGTTTTTTGTTAAATAGTTCATTGGGAGGAAGTCATTAGTACAGTTACAACATTCCCCTTAAAGATATTACTATGCAAAACTCAAAGACTGAGGAAAATGCTGACTAAATGGCTTTTTAAGAGCTTATCTGCCTCAGGAAGTTGCCTGGAATGAGTTTTCCCCATGCAGTTTCTTCACAGCAGTGGTTTCTGTTAGCTAATATACGTATGTTTGAGACTGAACTTGGAGAAGCCTTGGAAGGTCACTTAGAGCAGGATGAACATCACACGGGAAGGTTGTGAATGATGCACTGGCTGTCTGTGCTGGGGTTCACCTCACCACAGCTTTCCTGTACAGCCCAAGAGCTGCCCAGGGAGAAAGTAGGTTGTCTGGGAGAAATTTGCTTTTGCCATAGCAACCACAAGCAGGACAGTTTTCCATGACTATTCATTGCATTGCATCTGAGAGTAGGAAGAACCTCATTTGTTTCTATCTGCATTGAAATAGAAATGTCTTTTCTGGATTTGTGGGGTCTATTTGATATCACTCAGCTGTAGGGTGTAGTCTTGGTGAACTAACAGGGGGGGTTTGACTTCATCCTCAGACTGACTGCATGCATGCATGCGATATGCCCTAACACCCCAAAGAAGCACCTTGCAGGAGGGTGGAATATTGTAAAAGGATTTGTATCTTCAAGTTGTTCTTGTACAATTCTTCTCTTGTGTTGCTCTGGCAGGGGTCCCTTTTCTTCTGTATCTCAAAGATCTTGAGAAAGTTAGTTCTAACTGCCTCATGTTCAGCGCCTTACTACAGGCAGTACTTCTGTGACAGTCTGAAATTCAGAAATACGTCATGCACCAATCTAAGATGCCTTACAGGAGCTCCCAGTCTGTATGTGGAATAAAAACCATCTCCAACATGGGTTTTTATCCTCACATATTTGTGTGGCAAGAATTCATGCTATTAATATACAGGTGTCTTTGCACAAGGCTGTATGCAAAGTAACCCAGTTCTTGACAACTTTAATTTTAAAAAAAAAAGAAAGAAGAAAAGTCCCTGCTCTTCACAAACTTACAGAACATATTAGTCACCTTGATGTAGAGCCTATTCATCTTTTCTATTGTAATTGTAAAATCAGTTCCCTCCTTGAACCAAAGCAACAATCCTTCTCACAGGTGAAAAAATGTAAGCTTTAACAATATGAGAAAATTCATTTCTTATTGCCATCTGCCTCTGGGATGTGAAAAAGGAAGGGGGGATGCTGTATGTATTCTGCCTTCGTGATTTAGTTAATCCTGCTGTGATAAAAGTCCCACACCTGAAGTAGTGACTGTCAGCAGTTCCTCTGCAGTACTGCACATGAAAAAGAGCGCAAACAAAAGAAATTCAGAGCTAAAAGGAAAAAGAAAATGCAGGAATTCCAGCTTCACAATCAAATTAAATATTATCTGTTCTCATGTCTACTGCTGACTTTTATACCTTGTAGAGTTTCATAGGAAGGATAGTCCATTGCTGTATGGAAAAGCCTATGCACTCAGAAAACAGGTATTTGACTCCATTCTCTGTTAAAGGCTTCTTTCATCACTTCTGGCTTCTCACCAGGGACCCTGACTTAATTACCTTTAACCACTGAACTAGATTTCAACAGCAGATTTGTGACACTGGCTTATTTATTCAGTAAATTGCAAGCGTGGGTATCCACAGTTAACCAGGACACTGTAAGATGCAGCTGCCAGGCAAGGGATGTAGAGCAGGTCCATGACATGTGCATTTAAATATGTCCCTGTACATTATATGATGCATTTTCTTATTGTCTGCTTTTGGCTGTCACACTTTTATTTGAACTATCTAATCTGTATGTTAAACACTTGCTTGAATTCTAGATATTGTTTATGCTATGGGTTTAATCTATATTTCATTATATGCAAGTAGTTTGGGGTACACCTGGTGTGATACATGGGGTAGCTGGTCCTCCTGTTGATTAATCATTTAGACTCGAGGTTGATAGATAAGCACCATGCTGTCACATTGCTCATCTGAGTACCTCTCTTGACCAATCTTGTCAGCTTTTTGCTATATGCATCATATACTCTTCATTCAAGCATTTGAAAACGTATATCCAATGCTCAGTGACATACTGTATCAACCTTACTGTGGTGGGTTGCTCACTGGCCATTAGGTACCCATGAAGACTATCCTCAGCAGGACAGGGGGACAACAGAAGAGGAAAACTCATGGGATCACTTAACAATCACTGTCAGGCAAACCACATTTGACTTAATTATTTTTGCTTATTGTCAATTAATAATATTGTCAATTAATATAATGATATTTTTACTTATTGTCAATAAATAATAACTACTGAGAATAATGAAATATAAAACCAACTCCACTTGCCTCCCCCACCTCCAAGGCTAAACTTCAGTCTTGACTCTTCTAACTCCTCTTCCCCACACAGTGCAAGGGAATGGGGAATGGGGTTCTGGTCAATTCATTGTACTTTGTCTCTTCTCCTCCTTTCTCCTTACACTATTCCCCTGCTCCAGCATTGGGTCCCTCCCAAAGGAGAGAGTCCTTCTACAAACTTAGGTACCCAACATGGGTACTTTCCGTGGACTGCAGTTCTTGAAGAACTAATCCAGCGTGGGTCCTTCAGGAACAAACTTCCAGTGTGGGTTTTTCTCCACAAGGTCACTGTTCCTTCAATGAGCTTGTTCCAGTATGGGCTTTCCATGGGCTGCAGCTTCCTTCAGGACACATCTACCTGTTCTGGTGTGGGGTCCTCCATGGGCTGCAGGTGGATATCTGCTCCACTGTAGACTCCCATGGGCTGCAGGGGGACAGCCTGCCTCAACATGGTCTTCCCCATGGGCTACAGGGAAATCTCTGCTCTAGATCCTGGAGCACATTCTTTCCCTTCTTTCGCTGACCTTGGTGTCTGCAGGGCTTTTTCTCTCACATATTCTCACTCTTCTCTCTCAGCTACTGCATGGTAGTTTTTAACCCTTCTTAAATACGTTATCACAGAGGTGCCACCACCATCACAGATGGGCTCAGCTTTGGTCAGCAGCTAGTCCATCTTGGAGCTAGCTGGAACTGGCTCTGACTGACACAGGGGCAACTTCTAGAATCTTCTAACGCAATCCACCCCCACCCCTTCCTCACCCACCTCCTCATTACCAAAACTACACCACATAAACCCCAATACACTAGTGATCCAACAGCCTGGTATAACGTTTCATACAAACTCTTGAACAGATTATTTTCTCCACACCTTAGGGGACCCTTTCTGATATGGGTAGAAGCTCAACTTAAAAAAAAGAAAAAAAAGAGCTACTTCCACCCTCTATGAATGAACAATCTACAAAGTTCTGGAGGGTTTTTTAAGATGTTTTTTTCTTAAGAAAGAAAAATAAAACAGAAGGACCACAAAAGTATACTTTCCTCTTCCATGAAATCTGGACTGATTTCTCAGAGTATCATCCCTTGTTCCAGTTAGTACCCAGATGCAGTACAGCATGGAAGGAAAGATTTACCACAGGCATCAAGGATTGTTCTAGCTGTTGTGAAAGATACTAGACACTAAGAATCTAAAAATCCGAAGCCTTGTTCTTCTCTAGCAAGGTAGACGATGTTTTAGCCAAAAACGTGGCCTGGTCTTGTGACAACAAAGCTGAACTCTTACACCATTGCTTGAAGATGTTGATCCTTCCTGTGCCTGAAATTTCGCACACAAACTGAAAGAATTGTTTACATTTATTTTTTAAAGCGCTTTGTATGAAACATCAGACACAAAATATGTGTCTCGGTTGGCCCAGATACAATCTTGAATAGGGTCAGTATCATATCTCTTAGAAAATATTTGACCTACTTTAACCACAGTTTAAAGAACTCAAAAGTAGGAACACAGGGAGAAGGGTTTTCCCTGATGCACTAAGGATCTAATGTTATGGAGTAGCTCAGAATAGATTATTGCATCGTTCCCTCTGGTCTTATCTTAGAAACCACAAATGTCTGCAGTGGGAGATCTGTGACCTTCAATCTTTGATGAACTTTGTAAGCTTCTCTTAGCTTTAGAGTCAAAGAATTTCTTGGAAAAGACATTTAAGATCATCAAGTCCAGCCATTAAACTAGCACTGCCAAGTCCAAACACTAAAACATGTCCCTAAGCACCACATCTATCTATTTTAAATACCTCCAGGGATGGTGACTCATCTACTTCCCTGGACAGTCTGTTCCAATAATTGACAACCCTTATGGAGAAGAAATGTTTCCATCCAATCTAAGCCTCCCTTGCACAGTTTGAAGTTATTTCCTCTTGTCCTGTCGCGTGTTACTTGGGAAAAGAGATGGACACCCACCTAGCTACAGCCTCCTTTCAGGTAGTTGTAGGTAAGTTGTCACCTTCTTTTCTCCAGATTAAAAAAAAAATTAAAAAATCACAGAATCATAGAATGAATTGGATTGGAAGGGACCTCAAAGATCGTCTAGTTCCAACCTCCCTGCCATGGGCAGGGACACCCTGCACTAGTCCAGGTTGCCAAAGCACCATCCAACCTGGCCTTGAACATTTCCAGGTTTGGGGCATCTACAAACTCTCCAGGCAATATGTTCCAGTGCCTCAGCACTCTCACAGTAAAGAATTTCTTCCTAATACGTAATTTAAATCTACTTTTTTTTTTAGTTTAAGCCCTTTACCCTTAGTTCTATCACTACACTCCCTGATAAAGAGTCCCTCTCCAGATTTCTTGTAGGCCCTTGGGTACTGAAAGGCTGCAATAAGATCTCCCTGGAGCCTTCTCTTCTCCAGGCTGAACAAGCCCAACTCTGTCAGCCTGCTTTCATAAGACAGCTGCTACAGTTCTCTGATCATGTCCATAGCCCTCCTCTGGATGCACTCCAACAGTTCCATGTCCTTCTGGTACTAGGGATCCCAAAGCTGGATGCAGTACTCCAGGTGGGGGCTCATGAGAGCAGAGTAGGGTAGAATCACATCCCTTGACCTGCTGGACATGCTGTTCCCTCAACTACTCCTCATAAGACTTGTGCTCAAGACTCTTCACTAACTTAATTGCTCTTCTTTTCACTCTATCTTCTCAGTATCTTTCTTGTAGTGAGGGGCTCAAAACTGAACATAGTACTTGTGGCATGGTTGGGACCTCCCTGGTTAGACACAACTCCTGATATGTGATGGAAAATGAGAACTTCTGACAGCTCCCTTAATACACTTGGGTGCATCCTATCTGGCCCCATAGACTTATGTGTGTCCAATTGGTGTAGGAGGTCACTAGGCTTTCCCCTTGTATTATGGGGCTTCAGTCTGGTCCCTGTTTCCATTTTCTATCTCTTTTGGCCAAGTACCTAGAGCACAACTAGTATTACTGCTGAAGATTGAGGCAAAGAAGGCATTAGGTACCTGAGCCTTTCCTCAATCTTTGCTACTACGTTTCTCCCCCACACACAAAGGTCCTTCTTTTGTCATGAGTGTATTTCTAGAAACATTTTTATGGTCTTTATCATCAGTAACCAGGTTAAGTTCTAACATAAATGTTAAAAATGCAGTCAGGGCTAATCCAAGCACAATAAACTTTCCAAGTACATGTGAATGTTTGGATGGCCATTGATTTTGGATGGTCTATCGGGTTTGTGTGCCAAGCACTGAAAGCATTGCCAGCAGGTCTAGGTTGGGGAATGATACCTGCAGCAGGAGCCGCTTCTGCCTAAGCTGGAAAGCATCTGGGTTTCCTGAGAGTGCAGTGCTTTTTCCAGGGAAGACCAGGAGCTGGGAGGTATCCCAAAGTGCTGCTTAGCCCCATGGGTTTTAGGATTCACATCACAAAAACTTCATTGTGTAGGGAAGTATCTCCACTGCCTTATGCTTTATAGTGGTGATGGTGATTGTGGGATCACATCTGAAGTGGCTCCAATTGCAGCCAAGAAAGAGCTGAGCACTCTGTGCCTAAGTAAGGAGGCTTCCAAGATGACTGGCCCTTAAAAATTATATAGCATTTTTCCTGAATAAAATGAAATATGAAATGAAATAAAAATGGAATAGCAATATATATCTTTAAATTGACACTAGAGTTGACTGAGGGCAGAATTCACACTGTGATTTAAACACACCTCTATTTTGTGTTCCCTCTGCTCAAGAGGCTGTTTCTACCTGAACCAGAAGGAAAATATTGAACAGTATTATTTGTTTCTTTTGTTGGAAGTACCTTTCTTAATTTATTTTTAACCAGTTGGTGTCAGATATTATCCCTCTGTAAATACTGTGTGAGGAGATGAATATATGTCATGCAGACAGTCATCTCAGGCAAGGCTGTTGATTTATGTTAAACAACTGCTCTGGTTTCTTTTTCCTTCAAGATTTACTCTGCGGTAGGAGATGACATTGTTGTCTTGCACCATTAATGTTCTTCTCTTCCAGTGACAGCCTGTTTATTATTGAAAGGAGATAAATTAAAAGCCAGGTGGAGATCTATAAGTCTTGATTTAAAAAGATTATTTTTCTTTGTGTTGGACTTCTGCACTTTTGGTACAAAAATAAAAAGAAATAGTGCTAGTGGATTTTGTAATTTTTGCTAGCCAAGTTTCAATACTATCAATGTTACAGCATTGTTTGAACCATTTAACATCTCAGCACCTTTTATTTAGTCATGTGCTTTTTAGATTTTTTTTCTCACTTTGAGATTTTTAGGTGTCCCAGTTTTTATCATAGCAATTGGTTTTCTGAAACTTCCAGAATTGTTTTTTATTTTCTTTTTCCTCCGATTTTTCAGATGTGCAGAAATGAAGATTAAATTTCAGCCCAACAGAAAAAAAAAAATAATTCTTCTGCAAGCCTGGAGAAGAGGAGGCTGAGGGGAGACCTTATCACCACCTACAACTACCTGAAGAGAGGTTGTAGAGAGGTGGGCGATGGTCTCTTCAGCCAGGTGACAGGAGATGGGACAAGGGGAAATGGTACAAAGCTGCACCACAGCAGGGTCAGATTAGATGTTAGGAAAAAAAAATTTACTGAAAGAGTTGTCAGGTCCTGGAACAGGCTTCCCAGGGAGGGGTTGAGTCACCATCCCTGGATATGTTTAAAAAAAGGGTAGATGAGGTACTTAGGGATATGGTTTAGCATAGGACAAGAATGGTTGGACTTGATGATCCTAAAGTTCTTTTCCAGCCTTATGATTCTGTGATTCTGTGCTTGAGGGTGTCTAGTTCTGTCACAACCAAGGTCTATTATTTGCTACTCTGTGATCCTTTGGACTAGGGAAACATCTGCCCCTTTTAAACTATACCTGAGCACTAGTATGAGAGTTGTGATGGGAGAAGGAAATGCAGCAGCCGTGATCCAGAACTCATTGCTGCCTTAACCCATTCCTCCTTTTGGTTTGCTTCAGTTTCCAGTATTTCAGTCAGGCTGCCTTTTAGTCAGAGCATAGGAAGGGGTGATTGCAAGTGGGAGAAAGCACAGAAAGGAGAAAGCTTCTTGGCTTAATATAAAAACATTCTTGCATAGGTAATTTTCTGAGTAACTCTCCCTTTTCAGCATACTTGATTCAGGCAACTTTAGTGTGCACACAATGAATCTCCAAGCAGGATGTAGGCAACTTGTACACAGCAATTCTTTGCTGACTAATACACGCAGTAGATAGCTAGGTTTAATGAGCTAGCAGGTTAAGCATTAATATGCTCACCACAGTGTTTCTGTTGGCAAGGCACTCATCAATCAAATGGGAAAGGGCTTGTCTCCATTGCTCCTTGGAACAGGCTGATCCCTGATGCTGCCGAGCTTCCATCTTCTGATTGCCTTGTTTTTTAATTAGTGTCTTACACCTTTTTCATGTCAATATTTTTTCCCTCTTGAATGCTGGAACTGCTAGCTAATGTATCTCTGCTATTACTTTTCTGCTTTGTTTTCACTTCTCTGGTCTTGTACGGTTTTAACTCTTCGGTGTTCTCACCATGAGGTTGGACATGTTCACCACCACCTTCCAACAACAGTTTTATTAGAAAAACAGAATGAGGGTTACACAATTGTTCTGCACCAAGCTGGGCTTTGGTTCACAACTGTTCAGAAAAGGGCAATCAGAGGCACCAGTAAATAAAGAAAAATTGGGCTCTTATAAATTGTGATATGAAAGCCTCTACTGGATGCATCTCAAGGCTGTAGCAGGTTTTGCATTAAAGTATTTAAGAACAGGTTATGCACAGATTTATAGCCTGTTACTACTGGAGATGGAAAAGACAGTATCTGGCCACTGAAGTCTAATTTATTTTGTCCTTTTGTGTACATAGACTTCGTCTATTCTTATCATGATTAATTTGCTGGTTTGCTAGCAGCCTGATTTAGGAACGTATCTGCAATAGTCTGTGATCCATTTGAGCTTTTTTGGTTCATTTCAGTACTCTCTGAAATCAGACCTTAAAGGGTTCAGGCTTAGTTTCTGGTTGAAAAGGTAATGTTCAACTTGCTCCTTTCTTCTATGCTCTCTTTTTTTCTTTGATGGTGAGCCAAAATACTCTTTACGTTACACTTGGAGTAAACACTAAGGATTTGATCACTGTGTGCATAAATCATTGCCACTTTGCTGACTGGGATTTATGCTCAGTTACTGTATTGACTGTTTAAGAAGACATCTGATTTATCCCCTGATATTAAGCTGTACAAAACCCAAACAGAACTTGTCTCCACCTCAGTGATCATCTCTGAATGTTGCCTTCCTCCTCCTCCTCCACCCAGTGTTTTCAGTTTAACATGCATTAGGTAGGAAGGGGCTCACACTACAACCTGTTAAGCAGCTATGCAGACACACTGCCTGGTAATATAGAAGTCCAGTTGCATTCCAGACTTTCTTCTTAATTTTCTTTCTTTTTTCATCCTAATTTTACCCTTCCTTTGACTTAATCTCTAATCCCCAGGCCCTAATGTGAACAGCCACTTACTACCTAATTTTTGACTGTTTCTACGGCTATTTTTGTCCAGAAAACTACGCTCAGTGTTATGTCAGTTAGAGAGAACAGGGTCGCTACAGTGGTACAACAGTGGGACCCTTGGCTTCCAGAAAGCAGCTTGTATCAACTCCAAAGCAGCTAACGGTACACCACCTGTAAAGTAGGAAACAGATATTTCATTACCTGTAATTCTATTTTTGCATGTCAGACTTGAACAGGAAATTTTGTGGCTTTGTACCAGTTTGGTTAGTTGGCCAGAGGCTTAGCACTGCCAGGTTGGGCTAAAATTCAACTCTTTTTCATCGCTGCCCTGAGACAACAAGGGTTTAACAGGAGTGGAGGTTCCAGAACTGTGTAATGGGAAGTAGAGTTTCTCCATAGCAGAATGGAGAGCTGATGAGTTGATATACAAAGAGGTTGCGTTATTTTTTCAAGGGAGTCAGGAAGAAGCTCTTTCTCAATTAAACTTTTCCTCACTTTTCTTCTTCTGCTCTTGTGTAATCCCACATGCATTTGAGGATATGTAAGGAGCTCCCTTCAGGGAAGCAGGAGTCTTTCCACAGCTAGAAAACTTCTGTGAACCTAATTAAGGTGAGATAATTCACCCTTTGCTTAATTCTGGGCCTGCCTCACAGTTTCTTCTAGGGTGCACAGTGGTGGCTGGACTACTTTTAGGTGTGTCAAGGTAATTTGACATTCCATTAATGAGCCAGGTCTTGGTGGTACTGCCCTAAGGCTGATGAGCAGAGTTTATATTCTCTGTGCTGGACCTTGGGAAAATGAGAATCTTTGGTTTCTATTAACAAGATGTTTGTGGATGGGACAAATGCAGTTTAAACCAGACTTTTCTAACATGGCAGATACATTTGGAAAGAGGTGAAGGAGGCTATTAATATGTTGTGTGCACCCTGCAAAACCATCCACAGATGGGATATTTTGATGAAGCAGCTGTCCCATCCAAATGTAGCTGCAGCAGTTGGTTGGTTCCCACTGAGACCAGAGAGACACTTGGCAGGGTTCTAGCAAAATGTTAATGTATTGTGAATGTATCTGCCAGCCACCCTTTTGAACTGTCACTGTTCTCTGCTACGCACTGCAGCACGGCAAGGGCAGGGCCATGGGCACTGAATTTCAAGGCATTTGTCAGAGCTGTTCTCTTGGTACTGCCTCAAAAAAGATTGCATGCCAGCAGCCAAGTTTTGTTGAAAGGGAATGTCCAACTGCATTACTGTCAGCCTCTTTGCAGCATTATGGGCTAGCTGTGCGTGTCCCTGGGTGATTCCTAAGCCATTGTCTGAGGAGCAGGCTTACCTACTGGAGACCAAGGACACCTGATGATTTTTCTTTCTTTATCTATTTATTTATTGTTCAGTTTTAAGCAACCTTTAAATCAGCTTGATGTACTTACTGAGCAGAACTTATTCAGAGGAGAGAAGCGGCACAGTGTCAGATAGTCTTCACTGAGTTGTGCTGTATAGCTATTAAAAGACTGGATCACAGCAGGATCTTGGGCATGGTTGAATGGAGGGGTGGAGTGGTGGAGGGGAATGTGCATCCCTAAAATAGGCACAGCATTTGATGCAGCTCTTCGTGACACCCAAATTAGAATAGTTGTGGGAGTGTGCCTGACAGGTTGTCCCTGCTGAAGATGTTACTGCACCACTGTCATCCACAAAGACTGAAAATGGGTAGAAAACCTGGAGAATAACTGTATTTAAGAGATTACAAGAATGTCTTCAAGGCTAGGAGAAGACCATTCTGGTCAGATGGTCTATTGTGCAGCAGGCATGCAGATTTACTGGCACTTTGGAAGGGTGATTCCACTAGTGCAGTTTTGCACAGGCTCATACAGATGTGTCTCCAGTTGCAGTCCATTACATGCCCTAGTCCACGATGTATCCTCTCCAGTGTTCTACAGGTTAATTTAACATTTAGTTTTGGTACAAACAGCTCCTACACTTCCCAAAAATGAAAATAAACTTGATGCATTAACTTGTGTTCTTTTTAGCTGAACTCTCTAAAGCAGCACTGCTGCATGGGACTACAGCCTATGCAGTGTGATCATAGTAATGATACTGACTATTGCTTAAACAGGTAAAGGGGCCATGTTTTGTTGCTATTATTTTGGATACTGCTTCAAAGGTAGGATTTCTAAGATGAAGGAAATGTGGGGAGAAGATCAGAGGCTTTGCAATGACTGAACAGATGATTTTTGACAGAACAATTGCTTACCTTTCTGAAAATTAGACTTATACACAGTATTAGAAGTATCCCATGTGTTATTACATGCCCCTTCATTGCAGATATAGTCAGGAAACTGAAATGACTGCAATGCCAAGACTAACATACCTTTAGCAGTTACTAGTGCAATATAACTAACCTTTTCTTTAGTTAATGTTTGAATATAATTAAGCAACAGCAGAATGCAAACTTAACAGTGAATTTATCACAGAAGAACCTTTCATTTCGACAAAGAACAAGTGCAGTGCTAGGAAGAATGCAAATTGTATGAGTCTTCTGAGATTATGTGAGTCTGGCTGCATATTGCTCACTAAGCCTGTGTTTCTGAAACAACAGCACCAGAAGGTTTCTGTCACTTAATACATTGAGCATCATTAAATACTTTGATGTAATTAATAAAGTAGTTTTATCTTAATCAGTCCATATCTTTACAAATAATCCTTATAGTGGCACATAAATTGTCTGTATAATATGAAATTAAAACAGATACATAACACGAAACATTAGGGTATATAGCTTATGAGGTATAAGTAGGAATATAGAAAAAAAAAACATAAGCCTGTGTTTTCAGAAAATGCTTCTATGTGAGTTTGTTGCTGATGCAGATGAGAATCTCTGGGCACAGGAGATGTTTCTCTCCTAAATGATTATTCCAGATATAATGAGAAGAGAGTGAAGACCTCAGAGAGAAACAAAGGCTGCAGTAGCTGCAGTTATGTTGAAAACTGGGCCAACTGCCTGAGGTAGACAGTCCATACTGCTAGATGCTGCAAAAGAAGAAATCAAAGAATTGAGATACTCAGCTACTTAGAAAGCAAGAGAGATGTCCACTGTGGCTGTGGAAGACAAAGGATAACCAATTAATAGACACTTTTAAGGATGGAAAAGGCCATTGAGGTACCAATGTTAATTTGTTGTATAGAGATGATCCAAATCAACATTGATTTGATCCAAATCAATCCATGATCTAAATCAGCAACTGTTGTATCCACTTCCTGTCTGAGCTGCAGAATGTATCTTGGAGATGTCACCTGATCACAGAAGAAGGATGGAGAAAACAGTTGAGAGGCTTCACTTTTTTTCTTTTTTAAATTTTTACACAATCAACTTTGGAAATCCTGCTGAAAATCACATTAAAGTTTTCTGGTCTTGCCACACAAGGTTGGAAAATAATCTGCCAGACATGAAAGACAAGTGAACCTCTTGTTGGAGTTTGCTCCTGCATGGATGGCCTGCATGGAGATGTGAAATCAAAATTGGGTAGAGGCCAGTTGAGCTTTTGGGAATTGTCAGGTTTAGGAGACAGAAATAAATGTTGAGTGAATTTCTGTCATCAAAGGAAAGCCCACACAGGCCAAAGGGATGAACTGAGTTCAGGTCCTGGAGAGACAGTGACCAGTAGTGAAGCTGAAGGTACAAGAGCTACAACACAGAACAACTTAATGAGGTCTTAGCAGGTGAAAAGGGGATAGTTTGGCACAACAGATGAATAAGACCATATCCAACAGCAAACGGAGCCATTGTAAAGACATCAAGTTGTTTTTCAATAGGAACAGAAGAAACTAGAATGCAAGAAACATCTGCATTGCTGAATAAAACAGGCTAGGCATGGGTCTCCAACCCAGACATCAAATGACAAGACATTGCTTGCATTCACAAAACTCAACTCCCTCTCCTCATCTTCTCTCTGCCCACATTGCCTTCAGGGAATGGTCCCTGGCAAGTGCTATTCCTAAACCTGTCTGAAAGACTGCTAATTGACTTTCTAATTACACCAGAGCTATCATGAGCTAACAATTAAAAGCCATGAATGATTGCAGTTAACGTTTGAGTCCATGCCATGGCCCTGGTTTTATGTACTAACACATCTCTTACCCAAAGGTCAGGCCATTAAAACTGCAAACAGACTGTGCTATCAAAGTTTGAATGCATGGAGAGGGACTCATGGGTTCAAAGAATGGGGGTGAAAAGTATATTCCATCTGTACTTGGGAGGCAGGCATAAATATGACAGATACTGAATAAGGAGGAGAGAATTAGGCCAGTCAGAAACCCTGGAGTGATGGGGTCAAGAGGGCAAGCCAAAGAGATAGAGATCAAGAGCAGGAGAGACAGCTCTGAGTCACCAGCACTGGAAGAAAATCAAGTGAATTTCTCTCTAATGGGCTAGGGTCCTTTTATATCATTTCTCTGCAGTGCTGGCAGCAGCAATATTTACTGTAGCAGATGTGGATTTAATTAATGTGCAGCTTATTTCTTTCTCTGGGTCACTCTGAAACCTCAAATGGAGGGTGAGAGTGTGTATGGCGAATGGCTTGCAAATTCAAGCAGGGTAAGAGGTGGCAGTAGGTTCACTCCTGGAGGTCATGGTGTGAAGGAAGGAGAGACTGCTGTCTCTCACCCTTGTCTGTCTGCTGAAGTTGAGTTCAAGGGTATGAATGAGATAAGGTTGGTTTTTCTGAAATTGGAGCTCTGGACACTGTGGTCAGTACAGTCTTCAGGGGACTTCTACAGCAGCTCATTAAGCTCCAGACTGTTGCGTTTGGCATGGCTATGTAGGTCACTACAAAATTTGTTTTCCACTCAACTGAGCTTTCCTGAACTCACTGTAGTTCACTTTCTCAGGAGATTTTTCCCTAGAGTGTTCCGTGATAGCAAAGAGATCTCACAGGAATGCATTGAAGTGATGGTGTTGGCAGCAAAGATCCACTTTTTTTTGCCCATCTCTCTCTTGCCTTACACAGACATTCTGACAAAGCTGCCACAACTGGCTTCTATAAATCTGATTTTTAAAGAAATACTAAAAAGTAAAGACCCTGGGAGAAAATACTGAGATTTAGCTTTTACAATGCTTTATTTTTGGGAGTGAGAGGTAGGTTTTTAGGAAGTTGTGAAGATTCTAATTTTGATGGATAGAGGCTTGTATATTGAATGGGACTGTAAAGGATTTTAATGGAAAGATTCACTCCATAGCAAGAGTTGCAATCTACAGTGAGACTGGAAAAGGCACTTTTATTGGAATGCTATTCACCTGGTCAAAGTCTGATATCCATGTAAGGAAGTTCTGTGAACAATTCCACACCAGAAAGGCTGAAACAGAGCTAGCTGGGCTTTCTCAAAAGAGGGTGAACCTTCTGAATGTGTTTTTGGCTGATGAAAGACTGGTGGAGGGTGATTTCAGTTGGCATGTGCCACTGAATGGAAAATTATAGCAGCACTGCAGAGTGGCTCTGTAGGTGGCTGATAATAAATTGGTTAGGTAATACCAATAGCTGGAAACATAGGTAAAGGGTAGATTATTCAAGATGAAGGTATATCTCAACAAAAATCCCTTTGATTCCTCTGCCGGTTACTGTCTACACTCCTAACATCGTTTAGCAGCTCACATTCCCTGTTGAATCTACTCCTACGTTCTAACCCTTCCATGATGACACCAGACTTTGTCCAGGACCTGTCTTCTAGCCCAGATCTATAGGTTCATAATCTGACGTGGTTGAAAGGAAGCTTTGCAAAGTCCATCTCCAAGCTCTGATGTGAGGCTCTAAAGAGTGACTGAATACCTCCTATGGCCAGTAATTTCATAAGGCACACTCTGCTGTAGGCTGTAGGCATAATAATTAGTTAGCCTGCATTTGGCTTGGCTGATTTATAGAAGGAAAGAAAAATAGTCTTTTGGTTCCAGCTATGGGGTCATTAGTTTTTTAATCGCCAAGGCAATGCAGGGCTGTCTCTGATAACAGATTTCTTGTTCCCTCTTTCTATTTAGAAATATCTCATTTGTTAAGTGGCTGCTGCACTCTTCTTGAAGCTCAGCCAGGTAACAAAACAGAAAGAGATTATATTAAAGTGTTCATGTTAAAAGGAAGTACTCAGAGCTAAAACCAATGCCAAGGGTTGGTTCAAACTCAACTTTAGGGGTTTGACTTCTAATAGCAGATGTGTTTGTTCCCCATCCAGAAACCAAACATAAAGCAATATAAATGAAACCCCAAATTTCTAGTGTCAGAACATGGAACGACAGCCCTCCTATTTCAGAGATAGGAATGAGCAGTGTTAATTTGTGAAGAGGGATCTTTAAGTTGAGGTTATTCACTTGTATTATGGTTCTGCTAAGGAAATTCCTCTCAAGGGTTGAAAAATATTTTATATTAAGAGAGATAGATATGAATTAGTATTACTGTCTTAATCTGAGGGCCTAAGGACATATATAAAACAAGGTCTGTAAGGAGACGTAGGGTCTCTTAATAGGCTAAGACAGACAACCTTCCAGGCACAGAAATCCTTTTAAAATTGACTAAACATATACTTGTGCCAAAGAACTTCCTGACTAGCTACGAGGTTACAAGTGGACAGACAGAGTTGAATGGGACAATGGACTCAACATAAAGTTGAGGCTATTTATGGCTAAGTTAGGACTGTCAGGAATGTCTTCAGTGCATTGGGGTTGGACCCGATGATCTCTCGAGGTCCCTTCCAAGCCCTACGATTCTGTGATTCTGTGATTACCCACTCCTGCATCCATGCTCTCCTATCAACTGTAGTAAGATCTGTAACACTTGTCTCATTTTGTATTTAAATTTCAGCTCCTGGTGTGGTGAGGAAGGTGGAGAGCTGTAGTGTCCTTCTGCTTCCTACACTTGCTCTTCATACTCTCAGTATTCCCATTTGATCTCATAGCTGTCTTGGTTTCAGCCTCCTCTGAAGGATCTTGCAGACAAAGCACCAATGAAGTGTTTGAGATGAAAAGGAGGGATGCAGGAAATTTGGAGATTCTGGGCAACTCAGCTGCTTCTCTCATACAAGTGTTGTCTTAAGGCTCTGCTAGTAACACTGAAGGACCTCACAGTCTCCCATCATCTCTACTCACGTTCAGACTGGACTTGCCTGTTTAGGACCAGACTGTCTGGACAGGATCTTGTAGTGTCCTACCTTTCTCATGATCTCACTCTATATTTCATGACAAAGAAACCCTCCTTCCCAACATTTTACATCTCTTCTGTATCAGGATCTGTCCTGTCTCTTGAAAGTCATTTACCTTTCACTGAGTCCTGTTCTTTGTTCAGAGCAGCATGTCCTTTCCGCAAGGTCTGAATGTGAGAGGCCTGATGTTAATAACCATGAATAAAGACTTGGGCTTTCTTTCTGAATTTTGTCTTGGTCAATCTGACAGCCATTTTCCTTCTGGGATACTTGTTCAAATAATGAACTTCTTTTTTCTCTGCCCATGTTTAGCTTACCACTGCCTATGATCTTGAAGCTTACTTGTGTTTTTCCACCTACTCCAGAGACTTTCCTGCTCTGGTTTTCTTTTGCTTTCAAACATCCAAGAGTTAGTTCCTGGGACTGACAACGCCACAGAATTAAACAGTTTGTAAATTAATGATCTCCCTGGACTCTCTTTATCTTTTGCTTTACAAGGTAAGCTTTATCATCTCATCCAAGCACTCACTGAAGCTGAGGTTTCACTCCTTTAATTGTAATCCATTAGTTAGATGTTAACTTAGATTTACATTGTTTTTCCTGCTCAGTAGGAGGCAGCCAAACTCAAACACAAATTACTTTCATGGCTTGCTCTTTCTTTTTCATCAACTTGCTCCAACTTTATGGCCCTAGTGAAGAGCTTCAGGCCCTTGTCCCCCTACATGTTTCCATGAGCTGCTTGTTAAAATTTTCCATTTACTTTACTAGGAAAGTTCATCCTGGTAAAAAGTCACCGTCTTACTAAGAATGAGTTAATGCAACATCTCCCCAACCCTAGCCACCATCTTATCTCTCATGCATTATTGCTGTTAGACAGATTGAGCTGTGATCTCCGGTCCTTACTGTCCTCAGTAATAGAACAGAATAGTTCCAGTTGCAAGTCACCTACAAAGATCATGTACTCCAACTGCATGACTGCTTCCAGGCATGGATTAGACTAACTCTATTCAGCTGGGAAAAGGTAATTCGCATCAGCTTTGTATCATAGAATCATACAATGCTTTGTGTTGGAAGGGATCATCTAGTTCCAACCTCTTTTCCATGGCAGAGACACCCTCACTAGACCAGCTTGCCCAAAGTTGCATGTAACCTGGCCTTAAACGCCTGCAGGGATGAGGCTTCCACAACCTCTCCGGGCCCATCACACTCTTTGCTGCTGTGAGCCTGTTACTCAGAGGTGGTCCTTCCTGTGCCAATGGATCCACCTATGATAAGTTCTCTTATTTATGGTGTTATTGGCTGTGGATCTCTGCTAAGAGATGTTAAAATTTCTGAGACCTTGGAAGAAATTTAAAAAAAAAAAAATAATTGTAACCTTTTCACAGGCTTGCGTGTGAAAATCAAGGGGTGCTGCCTACTTTGTGCAAGTTAAAAGTCCAAGACTTTCTTGTATCCTGCACTTGGCTTTGTTGAACTTCATGAGGTTCACATGGTCTCACTTCCCCAGCCTGTCCAAGTCCCTCTGGATGGCATCCCATCCCTCTGGCATGTTAAACTCACCACCCAGCTTGGTGTCAGCAAATTTGTTGAGGGTGCACTCAATCCCACTGTCAGAATCATTAATAAAGAGATTAAACAGCTCTGGTCCCAATATGGACCCTTGAGGAACTCTGCTTGTCACCATCTTCCGTCTGGACACTGAGTCATTAACCATCACCCTATGAATGGGACCACCCCACCGATTCCTTTTTCACTGATCAATCCACCCATCAAATTCGTATCTCTCCAACTTAGAGAGAAGGATGTCATGAGGTACGGTGTCAAAGGCCTTGCAGAAATCCAGATAGATGACACCTGTAGCACTTCTCTTGTCCACTGATGCAGTCACTCCATTGTAGAAAGCCACTAGATTGGTTGGGCAGAACTTGCCCCTAGTGAAGCCATGCTGGCGGTCTCGAATTACCTCCCTGTCCTCCATGTGACTCAGCGGAGCTTCTAGGAGGATCTGTTCCATGATCTTTCCAGGCAGAGGTGATCCTGACAGGGTAGTGGTTCCCAGGGTCCTCCTTCCTATCCTTTTTAAAAATGGTTGTAATGTTGCCTCTCTCCCAGTCACTATGGACTTTACCTGACCACAATGACTTTTCAAACGTCACGGAGAGTGGCTTGGCAACTACATCTGCCAATTCCTTCAGGACTCAGGGGTGCATCTTATCAGGTCCCATGGACCTATATACATTCAGGTTCTTCAGATGGTCATGAACATTATCTTCCCTTACAGTGAGGAGGGATCATCATCATTATCACCACCCTTTTTTTGTCTGTCCTATTAAATTGCTTTGATCTCAACTTATGAGTTTTCTCACTTTCACTCTTCTCCACCATCCCACCAGTGGGGGCTGCATGGTGCTACATTGTTGCCCAGGTCTAAACCTTGACAAACCACCATGTTCTTGTCTGACCATCAGTACAAAGTAAGCCAACAGGCTTCCAAGCAATGGCCAAAAATTTCTGCTACTTTAAGGAAATATATAAAGTAATTGATATAATTTATGCATTTGATTATGGATACAATATACCCAAGTTGATGGTTTGAATACTTAATTACTTTTTTCTAATACAGAAAACATAGTGTATGTCTAGCCTGAATTTCTTTAATTTAAAATCCTAACTAGCCAGATCCTGGCTTTAATTCTGATCCTGTCAGAAGCTCATCCTATAAGACAGTATTGCTTGATCGTTTGTGAAAGGAATAAAAATGTTAACAGCAGTTGATGGAATATGCTAGGACTTGTGTTTTCCTGGGCACAGGAAGTTTTGTTTTGGAGCTATTACAACGACTATTTCACAGGGGGCAACTTTGGCTTGCCAGAGTGTTTGCTCTGGCGTTGACCCAGCAATGCACTGTACAATCTGCTTGCCTTTGACAATTCAGGGATGGTTTACCACCTCACTTGCAAAAGTACCATTAAGTCCTAGAAGATCAGATCAGGGAAGACTGCCACAGAGGAAAAAGGGTCTCCCTTTATTCCAAAAGGGGTTCCTACACTATCAGTTCACTCAAGAGAAAGTTCAAAAGGATTATAGATATACCGTTAGTGTTCAACTCTCTTTTGCAAATGGTTCATTCAGTACCACTTTTTTTTCACCAAGTGCCAGATGGCATTCAACAACACTGGTTTTTCATTCCATGGTTTGAAGGGATATCCAAGGGGGGTGAAAAGGGGTGAGTATCCTCATGATGTTTGCCCTGAGGTATCACCATCAGAGATGTCCTGAGCTATACCTCCTCAGTGGATTACTTTTCACTGAACTCGTCTCATCTCACTTGGATACCACACAGACGTGTGTGCCCAGTTATTCATTCTACCTCTGTGGTGCCTATATGCCCCTGTTCAGACCCGATTTAACACCCTGCCATCAAAAAAATCCAAAGAGCAAACCCCCAATCACTAAATCAACTTCTCCCCAAGAAAACCAACAGACCAAAACCCCAGTCCCCAGACCCACAGTTCTTTGCACAGGCAAAGCAATACAGCATGGTGCCTAACTGAAGTTTAGAAAAGCATGGATTTTGGAAGGTTGTTTCATGGAAAGAGAAATATTTAGAGCTGTAGATGTTTTAAATCAATGTCTTAGCACCTTTCAGGAGGTCTATTGTGAAGGAGTAGGAAGTTATATATTACAAAATTTAAAATGTCTTCTAGGCCTGTGTCCGTCCCCCCCCTCACTTGTTTCCTGGAACCAAAGGGCAGATATTGGCTAGGCTGATGAGGATAAAGAATAAAGTAGTTTATTTAGCTCTCCCCATTGGATGGCTTTTCAAAATAGCATGTTGCCATTTCAAAGACTGCACAGAAGAGGATCTAGTACCACTCAGCTGCATGCCAGGTGAGCAAAGGTTAGTGAAGCTTTGACCTTTCCCTTCCTATTTAGTGTCGTATATGGCCAAAGATACCAAAGAATCAGGACAAAAATTCTTCATTGATAAGGGACTGTGACAGTAGTAGGTTACTTTTTCTAGGGTCATAGAAGGAATTGTACCTTTCTGTCAAACTTTACTAATTTTAAAGTTCCTGAGGAAAGTTGTAGGTCTGCACTAACCTCTCACATACATTTAGCTGGGAATGTACTAACTATACTGATACATACAGAGCATAAAAAAGCCCAACCCAACCAAATATTATGAATGAGATGGAGGTATTTCCAAGATCTGATCAACTTCATGGCTTTTTTTTTTTTTAAGAGATTATTATCTTGGTGAGGCCTCAAGGAAAAGATCAAGTAATCAAATGTACTGAAAGAAATAAGCATCTCCAATGTCCTTGTCCAATTTATTTCAAAGGCTTGGGAATATTGTAACAGTTCTCAGGAATTTTTAAATAGTTTCATTCAGATTTAAATAGCTACTTTGCTTTCACTCTCTTGAGAGGTCTGCTATTACCACTTGAGAGCTTTCTAAGGTCAAGTCCCTGGCACTTGGGATTCTGTGGTAGTGTTCCAAAATAAAAGCAGCACTCCATCTTGCCTATAGATGTCTTTCACCAGCTTTGCACCTTTTCCAGCCTTACAATTTCTTTCATACTGTGTTGTTAGCTTTTGTTTCTCTGACATTTGGGTTGTGGGTTAAAAAAACATTTGAGTACTTCCCGAGTGAGCTTTTGTCCTTTAGGGTGACTGTGAAAGGAAACATGCTCAAAAGACCAGCAATGGCAAAATGAAACCATAGCATACCTTTTTTTTTTTCCCTGTTATTTATCTGTTGCATTTAGGATTCATTGAAGACCTGCAAAGTACTGTGCTTATTCAAGGAATGATAAACACACCTGGAAACAGCAGCAGAGCTCATATAATCTTATAGGGAAGTAGGTGTTGCCTTTCCTACTCCTGAACTTCCTTGTATCTCTCTCCTCAGTTACATATGAAGGAAGAAAGAACATTGGTAGTTAAGGGGTTAAGACTGAAGATGCTTCCTTTCTACAGGAAGCTAGTGAACTTTTAGCTTGTTCTTTTCCAACCTTGGTGGTGTCTACTATATTGAATGAATCAGTACATCAACTGTGCCGACCCACCTAGGTGTCCAATCACATGATAAATTTCAATTACTCTCCTTCCTAACTACTTTACTTCATTAAGTATAGAATTGGTAGTGACAACATACCTGTTTTTAAGAAGTATTTGGTGGAGGTGTTACTCGACTATTGTTTTCAAATGAGTGGCAGCAAGCTCTGAAATAATTTGTCAGTCTTGACAGTGAGCAAAAGGCACTGAGGATGAATTCAATGAGATCTGATGAGAACAGCAGAGGTACAAAGGTTATGTATGTTACAGCTATGGATCTGGGTTTGTTGGAGATCTGGTTCTTGAACATTTTAAGAACAACATACTTTCAGTAAAACAAATAGTTTGGAATTTGCCTTAGCTCTATGAAAGCACAACAAAGACTTTCTGTGCAAAAAAACCTGTAGTCTTTCAAAATGATGAATATGGCTTCTTGCCTTCCCTGGCGAAGACATCAAAAGCAAGCTTCTATTTCTAGCATATGCATTTACTAAAGACTAGTATGAAACTGTAATACCTGAACTGGGAGCTTTCTGTATTTTTCTTTTCTTTGGTTTTCTAGAAGATAGCTAATACCCTCTTTCTTTGCCAAGCCTATCCTGCAGGGCTTAGCTCAGGAATGCATTTGCCTATCAGTCACTCAGCCAGCTCTATATTTGTATTTTCAATGGAGACTTGATTACATAGACTCAGTGTGGGGTGGATGGTGTCTGGCTCTCAGTGATATACTTGGAAGGATTCTGTATATGAAAGTATATTTAGTGGGTGAAGAAGTGAAAATGCATGATTTAATTCCATCCTTGTTTGATTCAATGTTTGAGTAAAATGGTAGGAAGTGTTGACTGCAGATCAACACAAGCTCTGCTATGCTGGAAAATGTCATGGGGAGAATATCCATTTCATTTGTCCTACTCTGCTCCCTTGGACATAAAAGACTGTATTACAACAGTGACTTTGTTTTTATATTAAAAAAAAAGCCAAACACACTGCTTATTTTTGCTCTTCAGTTATCAATGGTTAAAATTAGTTTAGAGGAGAAAACGTGGCATTAGGAGTCTGTATGCAGGGTTTAGTGCCTGGTGAGAGTTGGTTAGCTTTTCCCATTGAGACTGACACCTGACCTCCTGACCAATACCTACAAAAGTTTAGACTGATACAATGTGCCTGGAAATGTGGGGTTTTGTCATACTCGGTACTAAAACAAAGTGGTATGTTATACAATCTCACATTCATTTGCTTTGAACAAAATTCATGATATTTGTGGATTCAATTGGTCTCTTTAATTTCCCTCTTTTGTTTTCAAAATACCTACCTAAAAGGGAATTCTGTAGAGCCAATTTCCTTTACTCCACATGACTCCTATTTACCAAGAAATTCACATGTTTTGATGTGTCCTGCAAAATTGAAATTTTCCTTGGAGGGAAAGTCTTCACATGTAATGGGCAAAACATGAAGTTTCTCTATAGCACGTGTAGGAGATCAATAAGGGCAAAGACTGTCATGAGGACAAAGTGGATTGTTCTTGTGTTTTCTGTGGCTTAGGAAGAAAAATAATTGGGGAGATGTACAGGTTCTCATTTATGAACACTAAGGCTGAAAACACTCATCATAGTTATTTAACCCCAACCCTCCGAAAGGGCAGATGATAGAAAGATTTTGTATCATATTTGTGTTAGAGAATATCTTTCTTTAACTTAGGATCTGAGTACCAGTAAGTCCGATGCTTTTTCTTACAAGCTATGAAATATTCATCAAGTCCATCATGACAAAGGAAGTGTTTGAATGAGAATTATAAGGTAGCCCACTGCATGTTTCTAGAAGGTTGTTTGAAAGCACAAACACCAGGGCAAGATGAGAAAACAACATTTGGAAACTTCAGTGAGCAGTGATTCTCACTAGTGTTGAATGAGAGATGACGAGAGGAAAGTACAAAGAGTGAGGTGAAAAGTTAGTGTTCAAACTGCTTCTGCCAGAGAAGGACAGGCAAAGGGTTACTGAAACAAAAAATAACCCCACGGCAGGCTAGGAAAATGGCCTTTGAAACATCATGCCAAGCAGACAACAAGCACAGCAAGGCTGCATTCATCAAGGGCATGGAAAAATCTGTTGCTAGTCAGAGAGTGAGATAAGGAGAGCCAGGGGATGAGTTTTAGGTATGTGCAGAGATAGCAAAGCTTCTATGGAATGAAACTGCCAACATGCAGCCTAAGTATCTGGGTGTTTTCATTTAAGTTGAACATCTTGCTAGATTAAACTCTGTGTTGCAGGCAGAGTAACGATTAAAACAATAGTGATCAAGAAAGTAAGCGACTGGAGGTCAAGTTTTTAGGGAGAGCTCAGCCTTAATTCAGCTGAAGCCCTGGAGTTCTTCATGATGTGTGTTGTCACTGCTATTGATTTAATACACACTAATGCATACAGAAGATGTGTTTTTTAATATATTTTATTATTTTCATTTTTTTTCTTGGAAAAAAACCCATCTTTGGAAAGGAAGCTGAAAACAAAAACTTTCATTAAATGCTTTTTACAAGTTTCATTAAAACTTTTACAGTAGCTGTTTTGCTGATCAATTCAAATAAAATTAGTAGATTAGTGGGGAGCATGTTAGCTTTCACAAAACACTGCCTAGATGTTATGGAGAACACTAGGTGCAGGGATCTTCTAATCTGTCAGTGATGGATCTTCTAATCCATCTGTTGAAGTGCTCCATACCTCAGGGAAATAAAAATATATTGATACCTCTATTTCTTTTAGAGCAACTGGAACCGGGTCTCATATTATAAAAGAAAAAATCTTAAAACAAAAAAGTGATGGTGGTGGAGCTGTAAAGAATTCCATGTAATGACCTGTCTACAGACAAAGAGCCAAGGTGATCTTCCCCAGTAACATTCCTCTGCTAGCTGACATACCTATGTGAAATACCCATAATGATTCTTTGAATGTATTTTCAGGCAAGGCATTATTGCTGCATTAAGTCCCTTAAGACAGAGCCGAGGGCTGAGACTGCAACTCAAGAAGAGTTTAATAGCTTTTTTATTACAGCCCATGTGCACTGGCTGGCACAAGCTCTCTCAGATTGTATTCAAAGCTGCCACTGGCATAGCCGTGCAAGGACAAGGGGAATTTTGCAATTTAGCTATGGCTTGATCTGTGCTGAACAGTTTCCTTCGCAGTTGGCAGTGTTAAATGCTCTGTCGTTACTCTGAAAAAGCAGCTATTGTCTCCTAGATGGTCAGGACAATCACGTTTTTGTAGTGGGAGTATGTTTACAATCACTACTTGTGGTGGTACATTGGCAGCAGTTTTAGGAAAACCTCTTCTGACCTGTGAAAAATCACAGAATCACTGAATTGTCCCTTCCAACCCCTACAATTCTGTGAATCTGTGAACACACCCAGGTCCTTTTCCGCCAGGCAGCTTTCCAGCCACTCCTCCCCAAGCCTGTAGTGTTCCAGGGGGTTGGTGTGACCCAAGTGCACGGAGACTTGATGAATCATGAATATATTGGGACTTCCAGAGATCAAGTCCAACCCCCCTGCCAAAGCAAGTTCCCTAGGACAGGTCACACAGACAGGTCTGGAATATCTCCAGGAGATGGAGACTTCACACCCCCTTTGGGCAGCCTGTCCCAGGGCTCTGTCACCCTCACTGTGAGAAAGTTCTTCCAGATATTGGTGTGGAACTTCCTGTGCTCCAACTTGAAGCCATTGCCCCTTGTCTTGTCCCCACAGACGACACAGAAGAGGCTGGCCATTTCCCCCTGTGTCCCACACTTAAGATATTTATAAACATTGATCAGAACCCCCCTCAGTCTTCTTTTCTCAAGGCTGAACAGCCCCAGTTCTTTCAGCCTTTCCTTATAGGGGAGATGTTCCAGGCCTTTAATGCAGAAAGATTTTATGGGACAAAGGCAAGCAGTTGCCTATGTAGAGGAAGTTTGCACAGCAGAGCTAAGCCCAGACAACTAGACTAGTCGTGGCTCTTCAGGAAGCACACACCATACTTAGTATTTGAAAAAAATCAGTTCTCTGGGTTGGAAACATTTTCAGGAAAGTATTACAGGCTTCCATTTGTATGTGGCTGAATGCTCATGAGCCAGCTGCTGAAGCTGGTGGAGTTTAACAGTTCCATCCCTTTCTCCATTTCCCTTTGCTATTCTGTCAAGATTTGTGCTGGGAAGACTTAACAAGTCTCCCTCTTATCAAACTGTATATGCATAGATAGCGGTGCATTCAGGAGGCTGGGTGTACCAAGGGTACTCTGCTGCAGATGGGGTTGGACTCTTAAGGTCCCTTCCAGCCCCTACAATTCTGTGGTTCTGTGAGCTTTTCTTACATAGCTCTCACTGACCTTTTGGTAGGCTTGGTTTTATGCTCTCAGGACAAGGCCCCAGAGAATGCAAGTGCCTCTTATCTACTGTAAGAAAGGTTAAAATTCTTGTGCCTCTTCACATTGAACTCTTCACAGATTTTCAGTAGCTTTTTGGAAAGACTGAGGGATGCAAAATGAGTGATGAACATTTTTGCTGTCTGATGCTGTGAAAAGCCAAAATCAAAACTCAATAGTCTTGGTGATTATTAAGCAGGTATTCTTTATCACAGCGCTGGGCAGCACAGGGGATCGCTCCTCCTAATGTGTGCACCAATCGGATCAGATACACAGCTTTTATACAAGACATATTCATAATATATGCATATTCATAGGGCTTCCAAGGAATGGTTAATTTTTCAATTAGAAGAGCTCAGAGCTCATTATCACCGACCCACCTACCCCACCCCGATGATCTCTTGGTGGGCTTCAAAGACATTTGATGGTCGTTTACTTCTCTCTCCATTACATATCCTTTTGGTGAACTTTAGCTTTTGTCTTGCTAACAAAGCCACGGAGCTGGTTCTGTAGACTTGAGGCGCCCTCCTGTTCTTTCTCCCTCTTTACCACTCCCTTCTCAGAGATAAGTTGTTCCTCCTGAGGTATCACAATGCACACAATGTGCTAACACTGTAGTCCTTTAGACGGAGCTTTGCACATCCTTTACATAGTTCGTAGCTGACCAAACAATATCCTGTTCTAAGGAGCCTGCTTTGGCAGGGCGGTTGGACTCGGTGATCTCTTGAGGTCCCTTCCAACCCCTACGATCCTGTGATGTGATTTTATCATGTTCCCTGCTTCAAGTCAGAAATGGAAAATAACAACAGCATAGGGAAAACTTTGTTGTAGAGCTGTAAGAATGCAAAATTCTTAATGATGATATGGTAAAAAGCACTTTTTTTAAACGGGAATTTAAAAATTCAGATCATATAGAAATGCTTTCTAACATCTATTTAGAAATGTTGAAACATCTATTTAAAATATCTTAAAATTTTTGTCTTTGTTTCTTCCTTGGTCTCCTCCTTCTCTGCTATCTACCTCTGAAAACTCAATGCTGTGAATTTGTATTGTCTCAAACTTGAGTACTTATGCGCATTTTATCTCTAGAAAAGATTAGTAAAACATGCATAAGGATTGAATGTACTTACTGAAGTAGAAGTGCAAATGAACCACCCAAGTATACCAAGACGTTAAGAACATTAATTGAGCCCTGTCCCTAAAGAGGGAAAGAGATCTTGATCATTACTTTACTGATGGTCGAACTGAAAGAGTGAACAATGATATTCGTCCCTTCAAACTCTACTGCGATGTAAGCAGAGAAGCAACCATACGAGATGTTGGTGAACAGGGACAAAGGTAGTGTTCTGTCCTGTTTATTTATCTTTCCATGGCTAGAAGGATGCTCAAGCTTGTTTCTTGCTTTCTTCGGAGCATTCTGGCCACTCTTCTGCAACTTCTAAATGCTTTGCTTGTACCTGCCTGTATATGTAAGATTATTTACTGCTTTAATTTCTGTGGTATGTGGTTGCTGGGTTATTTCAGACAATATCTTGTGGCTTTTGCTAGCTTCCGCTCTGCATACCTCCTAGTGTTCATTGTGGCATCTTTATGTTCACATCTGCTAGAGAAATATGATTTCTTGAAGGTTCCTCAGGGAGTCTTCTGTGCCCTCCCCCTCATCTCACTTTTTACTGATGTTTTATATTCCCAATGAGATTTGATACTCAAGGACTTTACTTGTCTGTGTTAATTTATTGTCTCTCAACCCCGAGAGTCCTTATAGTGCCACACACCATATTAGCAACTTTTGGAGACCTTGGCTTTAGACTTGAATTCTGTGAATTTCCCTGCGTGTTTAATTATATTCTTACCTAAGAAGGCAGTGGAAAAGTGGTCTTTTTAGCAAGACCATATTGATCAGTGTTATTCTTCTGCAGTGCCTGAAGGCTTAGGTTAGTAGTGGTACTGTGTAGCTTTCTGAGGACAATCTGGCTTGCAGGCCATATTTGCCACAGGGATGTATTTGCAATTTAGTTGGGCTGATGACAAAAAAACAGGAGAAGAGATTGAATTTTCATTATCTTTTGTATGAAAATGAAATTATCTTGGTTCTTTTTGGTGATCAGAAGTTTATGTTTGTGTACAGTTATATAGCAGGACTTCCATAATTACCATTTAGCTCTGCTGGCTTACATAAAAATCTATCCATCTCTCTGCTTCTCTTTAATATTGCTTTCTAATGGGCTTACATCCCTGTTGGAGGGTTTACCTTCTCCCATGTGGATAAATTCTGCTGAGCATGGGGTAAAACCTATTGCTAGTGTCCCACTGCAGAGATTTTTGGTATGTCCTAAAGGTCCAGCTCTTCTGCGAGTCTTCCATCAGGCTGCAGTTGTCACTCAGTTGCTGTGGAGTGCTTGCTATCTCTCAAAGATTTTTTGGTATAGATTTAACCAGTTGAATCACCTATCCTAAATTATTTAGATTAGCTTTAAGATACAGATAAAACTCCATATTCCAATACCAGTACCACCTAGCAGGAGATACCACTGATCACCACAGCATTGCAATAAAGATGTTCTGAATACTCTAAATATATTACATTTTGATCTTAGCTTTGAGTAGTTCCTCACTATTTCATTACACTTCCACAAATGAACCCACTTGCATCTCTAACAGGTTCTCTATTGTATTCAGAGTAGCTACTGCTATTTCAGGAACTTCATACTTGAAAACCAACAAAAAACAATTTAGAAATATGCAGATTAGGAATAAAACCAGAAATCAAGCCTAATTTTGTGCTCTGCCCCTGGCAGCCAGTCTATGCTTCCCATCTCTTTCTGTTTCCGTAAGTGTCTCTAAAGGTTGTTCCTCTTGCTGGCTCTGCCAAGCTTGCTAAACCTGGCTATCTCTCAAAGTTTGAAACAGTTATTTCTTTCCTCAGAAGCAATGCCACTAAGCAGCTAGCAAAAATGAAGCTCTTCACTTTGTACAGTGTTTGAGGGACAGTCATTAAGGCCCAGATTTTGAAGGGCCACACACCCACACAGTCCAACTGAAACTTCTGGAAGAGGCGTAGCTGCTCCGCACACCTGAGAAATGCAGTCCTCTTCCAGTTCCAAAGATTTCTGTCAAAGTAAACTGAACAGTAAAGGCACTGTCCAAAGCACAACCCTAGGAGAAAGAGATTATAAAAGAGTGAGGGGAGAAATCACTCCTTTTCTTCTACTGGTTTCCATTATTCACTTGCAGCAATACACTGATGAGTGGCAGATTCACTGATCCTTTCACCTAGTTTATACAGAAGGGGATAGATATTTCAAAAGCTGGATAATGTGATTGTGAAAGCATAAAGAGTATTAGAGAGAATGTTTAAAACCAGAAGTAAACTCAGTGTGGTAAGTTTGGGGTTTTTATAAAGTCTGAATTTTAAACAAAAAGTTTCCTTTTATCTCCACTGCACTGGAATCATGGTTGCTGATGGAATACTGGAGAAACTTTTATGTGCATATAAATGTATAAGCAACCTATATTACTTTCCTGAAAGACATCTGTCGCAGATGGGATAGATAAGAGGGATGCACTTCACTCTTAAGAGAGAGGCAATAATATGTTTATTGATATAAAACAAAAGGGTGTAACAGTGTTTGGTAATAAACATGACAGTGATTAAAATTCGATGGTAAGGTAGTCTTGATTAGTTAATGCATAGAGAACAGGGTCAGATGAATCTATCAGGGAGACCCTCCCGTTCAGTCACGAGGTTCAGAAAGAATCCCCTTGCTTTCTAAACTCCTCAGAGAGGAGCCTAGGTGCAGCTGGATCCAGTCTTAGTCCCAGACATGGTCAACAGTTTATGTCTAAAGGATTATATATACAATCAGCCCTTTGTATTTCTTAGCTAAGATCACAAATGTTAGTGCACTTATTCCTAACTCACTTAACTGAGGATCTGTTGCAGAGCTCTTGAGGCAAGGATTCTCTCAACCTCGAGGAGTAACCTTGAGAGGCGTCCCTTTCACGGGGAGATCCTGACGTGCAGCCTGCTGTCATATCAGGAGAGCTCAAAGGGCTCTTGAGCTGCTCACTGTTTATGGAGTAAGATGATTGGCTCATAGTCATATTTACATACCACCCGTATATGCCAGTGGACACTGACCAGTGTCCAGGTGGGTACATTAGCGTAGATAACCCTTGGCTATTGTGTTGTTCTGGGCTCCCTGATATAAAAAAGACAGGGACCTCCTGGAGAGAGTCCAGAGAAGGGCTACGAAGATGATTAGGGACCTGGAACATCTCCCATGTGAGGACAGGCTGAGTGAGCTGGGACTGTTTAGTCTGGAGAAAAGAAGACTTAGGGGGGACCTAATTAATGTTTATAAATATCTTAGACATGGGATGCAGGGTGAATTGGCCAGCCCCTTTTCAGTGGTCTGTGGGGATAGGACTAGGGGCAAAGGCTGCAAGTTAGAGCATAGGAAATTCTGCACCAACATGCGGAAGAACTTTTTCCCAGTGAGGGTGACAGAGCCCTGGGACAGGCTGCCCAGGGGGGTGGTGGAGTCTCCTTCTCTGGAGATATTCAAGACCCTGGACGCCTATCTATGTAATATGAGATAGGGAGCCTGCTTAGGCAGGGGGGTTGGACCTGATCATCTCTGGAGGTCCCTTTCAACCCCTACGATTCTGTGATTCTGTGATTCTTTTATCTGTCTTCCTGAACTCACTGTGAGACAGATGCAGAAATCACAATCAACACAAATGGTTATCAATCAATCCATATTTACAGGAAAAAGTCAGGAAAACATGGGGGCAACGGGGAAAGCATACCATCACAATATCTCAAAGAATCATCTGGTCCAAAGTGGGATGATCATTATTATTTGAAGAGAAATTTGTGACTAATTTTAATAGCTTTAACTTCTTCAGAATAGACTTAATGAATCCAAAAACCCAAGCAGTTCTTGTTTTGTCATCTGTGATTTTAAACAGCAAAGCAGAAAAAAACACTGTGATATATAAGGACTCTACTGGTCACTACTGAGAAAAAAGTGCATTGTTACTTGAGATACTATGTGCAGAACTCATGCCTTATCTCAAAAAGGATATTTCAAACCTCAAATAAATGCAAAGAAGAATGATGACACTAATAGGTTTCTGGGAGAGGTCTCCTCTGAAGCAAAGCTATGAAGTTTAATACAATAAAACAAAAGAAAAAGATTTAATACTTTAGGACAAGTAGATCAAGAGCTTCTGTGTTTTTCTTAGATTTGAACATTTGGACCAAAGCCTAGTCAATGAAACTAAATAGTGTGAAGTTCAAATTCAACAAAAAAAAATGTTCTTCTCCACACAATTCGTGGTTAAGATGTGCATACTTCTGAGAACAGCAGTGAAAGTGTATTAGAACAGGATTAAATGCTTGCACATGGGTAACAGGACCCTCAGTGATGTTGGTGGTAAACGCTTTGAAATGGATTGCAAATCTTGTGCTTTGGTATCCAGAAGACTGATAAAGATCCAGTGAGATGGATCAAATTTCCCTCTTGTGTGTTTTAAGTGTGTCATCCCTTGAAGCCTCTAATACCAAGGAGATTCAACATACTGTAATAAATGGATGACTTCTCTGATCCAGCATGGTAATCTGGGCTATCAGACAAAACTGCCTTAGGCTTTCAGCTAAGAGTTTGAACGTGATTCAGCAAACCATGGAAATTAAGTATGTACTTGAAATTAAACACTTGTCTAAATGTGTTGCTGCACAGGAATATGTTTACTGTCAAGAAAATCTTCCTCTTCATAAAAAGTTACAGGAAGAAGCTGTACAAATGAATGAAGTCAGCAGGAACTTGAAGTTTTACACTGAATGTTTTAAAGCTTTTTTTTTTTTTCTTATCCAGTGTATATTCAGCCTTAATACTTTTAGAGAATATTGCATGTAGGTCTCGAGTTTCTTTGACTTAGCGAAATATTTTCACTGCTGCAATGGCTTCTCCATCACAGCTGGCTGACCATATGGTTAAGGTTTTTGTTATGATGTTTCACAAATTCAGGAGCTGGATTTTAAGAAGATCTGCCTGAAAGAAAGCTGGGGAGGGACCTTTCAGAAGGGCATGTAGTGATAGGAAAAGGGGGAATGGTTTTAAATTGGAAGGGGGTAAATTTAGATTGGATATTAAGAAAAAATTCTTTGCTGTGAGTATGGTGAAGAACTGGAAGAGGTTGCCCAGGGAGGTGTTCAAGGCCAGGTTGGATGGGGCTTTGCACAGCCTGGTTTAGTAAGAGGTGTCCCTGCCCATGGCAGGGAGTTGGAACTTGATGGTTTTTAAAGTCCCTTCCAGTCCCAGCCATTCTATGATTCTAGGTCTGTACCAAACCAAAAATTTCAAGTGACTTGTGAATAGCATTGCTCCTTCCGTTGGAACTCAAAACTTCTTATCCTGGCAACATAATCTAAGGGATTTTATTCGTGTCTAATTTACTGTCATTAGTTCTGGTGACCCACCTCTATTTCTATGTGCATTGTCTTTATGAACATACCAATGAGAAAGCTCAGGTTTTCAATTAACCTAGCAGGCATCTTGTGTTTGGCATTATGTGGATTCCATGGAACAGTAATGAATAGTTTAAACTCTGCACTTGGTTGATAGGTGTATTTTGAGAGGCATAGGGTTTCTTCTCCTGTTCATACAGCATTTAATACAATACAATTACAGGCTGAACAATGTGTAAGTACACCTATATCCTTTTTCCAGGAGACTATAAAGAGGAGGGGCAAGACATAAGAGGTGTTGTGCTGTTAAAGTATATTTCTGGATGAATAATGCATTTCTTTGAGGCTTTACTGTTTAATTTCAACTTAAAGTAAATATTATGGACAAGAAAAATTCTTGATGTGTTTTTGCTCAAGAGCAAGGTGCATGCTTGCTTTTTAATGGATTCATAAAAAGAATGGTAGCAGCATTGCTTCAACTTTTACCAGCATCTAAACCTTGCTAAATAATTCAATAAAATAATAGCTACAGTAAATAGTAGTTAGGTTTATGAAAGAAAGAAGAGTTACTTCAGGGTAAAGAATAAGGACCCCTATTTCTTATATTGCCCAGGCAAACATCTGTCATTGTTCATCATCACTGTTCAAAGTAACTGCAGGTCACGCTTGTTTGATACAAGGCAAGCAGTGGAATTCTACTCTGAGAGAGTTAAAGCCAGACTATATGATTGCACTTTTCAGTGCAGGTGCAGTTAGCCTGTGCTTAGCCCTACAAGTAGCTGAAATTTCAACTGCAGTTACACTGGGACATGAGGTTTACCATGGCTGACTCTTAGATGTACCTCTGCCCTATCTCCAGGTATTAGACAGCCTTTTCCAGGTTAGATAACCAGGATGTTCAGCACAGCTAATGGAATTTGTCCAACTAGACCACACACTGGGTGTTCTATGTACCCTGTTAAGCATGTAAGTATTGCTCAAAGATGTTTCAATGAGCAGACTTTATAAGAAGTTTCCAAACTTCTCACTGACAGTCATAGATACTCAGTTCAGTAAGACTTCCCTGGATTATAGTACCTCTCACACTGCCCAATTTGAGTGTTTTGAGTACTTCACAAGTTTCAAAGTGTACTGTGTTCTTAAACAGTTTCTACTGCTGTGGCTGCTTGCTTCACCTCCTCTGACCAGAGGAGGTGAACATAGTTAAGTGTCTAGTTCTGGGCTCCTCACCATAAGAAGGACATTGAGGTCCTCAGGTGAGTCCACGAGAAGGGCAACCAGGCTGGTGAAGGGGCTGGAGGGAAAATCCTATGAGGAACAGCTCAGGCAGCTGGGGATGTTTAGCCTGGAGAAGAGGAGGCTGAGGGGAGACCTTATCACCACCTACAACTACCTGAAGGGAGGTTGTGGAGAGGTGGGTGATGGTCTCTTCAGCCGGATGCCAGGAGATAGGACAAGAGGAAATGGCAAGAAGCTGTGCCAGGGCAGGTTCAGATTAGACATTAGAAAAAACTTTTTACTGAAAGAGTTGTCCGGGCCTGGAACAGGCTGCCCAGGGAGGTGATTGAGTCATCTTCCCCGGATGTATTCAAAAAAAGGGTAGATGAGGTACTTCGGGATATGGTTTAGCTTAGGATGGGATTGGCTGGACTTGATGATCTTCAAAGGTCTTTTCCAACCCTGTGATTCTGTGATTCTGTGAAGTAAATTTTTGGTACCAATATAATTGGCTCAATTCTATTTAGTCTGTCTCATCAGAATCCTTTCAACTGCATTTCAAGGGATAACAGTCCATAAAAACACCCTTTTTTCCCATTGAAAAGGTTAAACAAATAATGAAAGCAAGGAGAAATACTGCACTACACGCTAACATGCAATCAGTGTGGCTGATGTGATTTATCAGCCTTTGACAACTCCTTTTTCTTCCGAAGGAACTTTTCCATGAAAAATATTCCATAGAGTGGGAGAGACGATTTATTTAGGTATGTCTTATTTTTATGACACATATCAATGTAGATATTTGTAGAAAAAGGCCTGCCAGTCACAGAAATTTTCCCGTTGATTTCTTCCACCCTGATCTGCCACCAGAGTTTCTCACACAGGGACTATGCCCTCCTGCTTCCCTGTGAACCACTAAGCCAGCGGCCCAGAGTTGTATGCCCGCAAGGAACACAACTGTTTTCCTTGCTGTATGGTTAATATTTAATATGTAACATTCAGCTCTGTGTTCTAAGTTAAATCGTTCAATAGACTATGTATTATTCAATAGGGGAAATTTAGAATGTTAAATAAGCAGGAATTTAAGATCCATTTATATGAGTGGACGTGATTACACAACATTTCCTTGCTTTATTGTAGGTTCATTATTACTTTTAATTCTTTCATTATTTGATTAAGTTGAAAGTGAAGCAGTTTGCCATCCAGGACACTTCCAGCATTAACCTCCTTTCTTGTAGATAAGCCCAAATGTCCAGTTAGTACCTAGCCTGAGTAGGTAATGCATGCAAAACTAATAGATGGGCAAAATCTGCTTGAGTGTTACAGAGCCAGGCCAAATGAATGTGCTGGGATTTTTTTTTTCCTCTCCATATTGTTTCTTACAGAGGTTTAAAGCATTTTTGCAGTGTATTCTTTTATTAAAGAGGGTGGAGAATTCATCCTTGCTGGCACGTGTAAATTACTTATGCATTCCCAGCTTTTATTGTTATTTATCTCACAATAACTATGGGAGTCATCACCTGACAGATTTACTGTGCAAATGCAAGCTAAGACTAAGGTATCTTCAGTGAACCACAGAGTTCACAACTGAGTCTAGAGAACAGGCAAAGAACAGCAGCACAGATTTTCTCTATTTTACTTTTTGACCAGGGATTTAAGTATGAAAAAAATTGGGGGTCAGTATTACCAAGGTGTCTGGTTGCCTCACTTCTATTTAACTGAATGTGAATTAAGTGCCAAATTGCCAGTTAAAAAAAGGCTGATGGTGACATCTAAAAAATGATACGAAGCCTTGGCTAGAGGCACAAATTGCCCTTGAGTTTGCTGACACCCATTCCAAAATAAGTTGTTGTGATTTTTTTTTTTAGCATAACCATGGGAATAATTTGGTGCTTGATAAATAATACTAACCTCCTCACTCACACTCTGAAACCTAGAGCTCCTATGATATGATTCCACAAGAAGTAGGAGACATGGCTGTTGGCACTTATCCTATCTTCCTGCAGCAGCAATTAAATCGAACAAATCCCCTCCGAGAACAGGAAGAAGACAATGTCTAGTGACATCAGGAGAAGCAGGGTTTTTTTGCTGTCTCTCTTCAATCCATGACAAACCTTGTCAATCTTGTCAGGGCAAAACTACCATCCTTTGATTGTTAGAAAGCATCTTGTAATTTTCCAACCCATGTCTATTTCTGAACACTGCATATCCAACTGATCTTGTGCCTGTGTCAAACTTAGCTAACTCTTCCACTATCTTGACATCCATGAGTCACCATATTCTCCCTCAACCTTTGTGTCCCTACACCACGCTGAGCTTTTTGTGTATCTTTGTCCCTACATGATCTCTGCTGACCTTTTTTTGTTCCTCTTTTCATTTATTTCCTTCTCTCTAACAAGGCCACACCAGGGTATTTTACAACTGTATCAGTAATTCCTTACCTGTACTAAAAGAAATTGAGAATACTTTGCCATTCGTACCTGTACTGTGGTTGGCTTTGCACTTGCACGGAGGAACTGCTTGCGGGCCTCAGACCTCACATGCAGAGAAAGGAAGCTCCCTGCAGATGATCAAGGAGAGGCGTTGCCTGTTGGGAAGTGTGGTAGTAAGGGCCATAGTAGATCACCAAGGAAAGAAATAAAACTTAAAAGGCACAAATTGGTGTTTGTATCCTCTCCAGGAAAAGCAGTTTCATCCTTATGAGCATATGGTTTAGTATCCCTTCACATTTAGGTCATTTGATGGCATTCTGTTTTTCCAGAGAGACATAGCACAAGGATATCCCTGCTGAATTCATAGCAACTACCTATGTCAGGGATGCAAAACCGCCCTGCCCAGTGCCAGCCCCAGCCGGCTCCAACGGCCCCACCGCAGGACACAGCTGAGCCACTCAACCGAGCTGGGGGTGCCGGGAGGGGAGGGGGGAAAACAGGTTTCAGCAAGGGCCAAAGGCTGCACAGGCAGAGCAGGAGGAATCCCACCAAGGAGGGAGCAGCAGCACAGGGACCCCGAGGGCGCAGCAGGAGGAGGGGGGCAGGAGGTGCTACAGGCCCGGAGCAGGGATCCCCTGCAGAACCCCCGCTGGAGCAGAGACCCACCCTGCAGCCCGGGGAGGGCCCCGTGCTGGAGCAGGGGGTATTTGCTGCAGGAGCTGTGGCCATGGAGAGCCCGGGCGGGAGCTGGGTGTCCTTGAAGGGCTGCAGCCCGCGGAAGGGATGGCGCTGGAGCAGGGAGGTGGAGGGGCTGTCATGGACCCACTGCAACCCCCATCCCCAGCCATGTGCCCTTCGGGGGGAGAAGAGTTAGGAGGTGAAGGTGGGAATGGCGGTGAGAGGATAGAAGAATGGCGTTTTTTTAATGTTTGTCTTTCAGTGTTTGCCTTCTGCATTTTTAAGCTTTTCAAAAATGTTTCTTGCTGTCTGAATCTATTTTAATTTGCAATAAATGAAATTAATGTCCACAAAGTCAAATCTGGTTTGTCCTTGACAATAGCTGGTAAGTGATCTCCCTGACTTTGTCTGGACGTACATGTTTTTTCAGACTATTTTCTGTCCCTGTCTTGAGGGGTGAGAGAGAACAGCTGGTTGGGAGTTTGGCTCTTAGCCAGGGCTAACCCACCACAGAAAATGCAGGAACCACCGTATTCTCTGGTTCTTCTAAGTCTCAGAGTGATTTTTAAAAGATCTCTGTGTCCCTTGTATTCTACACAAGAAATGGCACCTGTTGTAGGAGCAATTGATGTGCCCATTGCACCCTTCCTGAGGGTTTATCATGCTCATGTTGCATTTCTTAATTTTTTTGGACTGTTGAGAGTCTCTTGTCTCTTCTTGCTGGCCCAAAAAAGACTGGCAGCATGAAGGTTGCTGTGTGCATTTTTGCATGTTTGTGAGAGCCCACTCTGAGCCACAAGTCAGGTAACATGGGTCTATACCTGAGTTAGTAAGTCCTTCTGAGAGCTTGAGATAGATTAGTTCAGGCTTTGAGCCATACTAATGCAGCTGCATGTCTCTGCTCAGCCAGCAGAGACTGGCTATTTTTGTTTCCTCTGCCTGCATAAATACACAAGATATATTCTGAGTGACCCTGTACTGTGGTTTGCCAGGAAAACCAGCAGATTTTAAAATTTATTATAGCATCTAGCAGCAAGCGGGTTCCCAAAACATCTAGGCATGATCTGCATAGCATTAAAGGTTTTGTGAGATACTGCAGAGATACTGCATTTCTGCTGAGAGCAGGATGCAGCACAAGGAGGTGTGTTTGTAAATAGTACTGAGACATCCCTCTGAATTACAACAGTCTGCTAGGTTCCTGGTGGTGAGAAGAGACATGCTAAGGATGTGCAAAAGAGTTAAGCATGATTGCTTCACCCCAGGTGTGATTCAGAGATCTCTGTGAGGCTGTGACTGACTGTTAAAAAAGAAGTATTTGCTCAAGCTGTCCTGAGATAGGAGGTGAATTGTCTCAAACGATTCTGGGCTGGCTTCTTGGGGCAGCAGGAGGGAAATCAAACCTTTAAGGTGCGTTTTAACGTGCATGTAACTTCCAATGTGTATGTGACGGCCTCTCCACCAGAGTCCACCAATGGCTGGGAGAGAGGGAAGTCTCATTTTTGTCACCCAAATGCAGGACACAGTGTAAGAGATCATAGGAGGAAGGACATATAATTGCACATCAGTATTTACAGGGGTGTTAAGGAGCAAAGGACCAGACTCGATCGTGGAACCATGTGGTGAAATGAGTGCCAGGCAAATGAATTTCATTTTTAAAATGTAAACATTTGGTCCTGGGTGTTGGTTGGTCACTGTCAGTCAGCTATCCTTGCAGTAGCGGTATGCACACAGAGGATCTTTCTGTTTTCATCTGCACTGGAGCTCACTCCCTGTATAGTCTTATATTGGGAGTTGGACCTGATGATCTCTCGAGGTCCCTTCCAACCCCTACGATCCTGTGATTATTGCTGTGAGTTATTTCCCATCAGCTTCAGGAAGCATGTAAGCAACAGTCCTTCAGCCTGGAAGTCAAATGGCATTTTTCTTCTCAGGAAATTTACTGCTTTGTTCACAAGGAATACTTAAGAGACAATAAAATGTTATGCAGTTGTGATCATTGGGTAGATATTTAAAGTTAAAATAATCCTAATTGGTTATGGAGTGAAAAAAGAAACAATAAGAACTGCAAGAAGAAATATTTTAATTTTTTGGTTGAATGATGTGCAGTAAACTTGATGGTTTGTTTCGAATCTGCCCTCTGGTGTTCAGGACGTCTTATCTCTGGTGCATGCCCATGTCCAAGGATTTATTTGAGCACAGGAAGTGAACTAGGGAAATGCAGGAAAAAAGGAAATGGAATAATGATTGATATAGAAATAAAACTTCCTAATGACCTTCACAGTATGAGTTCAAAGGATTCAGTTTATTTCATTGATTTGTCAGAGAAAAATTATATTGCAAAACTGATCAAGTCCAATCTCATCTCAGATTTCTTAGTCTTTTATAAGATTAAGCTGACAAAGCCTTTGCATGTATGTGAAGTTATGAAAGACTGATATGTTTAGAGATTATTTTCCGTACGATTGGAATAGATTTGTTGAACTTTTTCAGAAGTACCTTTTGGGTAATTTAAAATGTAAAAATATAGTCATTTCGAACATGAGAAATATGAAGATATTTTAGAAAACAGCTGTTTTGAAACTGACCTTCATCCTTTAGAACCAGCATTGTCTTAGTCATGTTCTCAAAATATTTTTAAAATTTCAAATTCAATAGAAGAGATTTTGCATTAAAAAGTATTAGCTCATTCTAGAAGCACAGACTGAACCTGTATTTATGCTAAATGTGCTCAAAACGATGCGTAATGAGCTTAGTTCTGTAAGACCCAAATTTGTGTATGTCTGTATACACATACACATGTGTATATTTGTTAATACATGATTGTGAACAAAACTTTATTGTGTATATACTTCTATATGTAATATGTGTGTGCCTTTGTATAAATGCATATATACATTTGCATAATGTAAATATATGCATGTGCATATATGTATGAATATATTTATATACATACATTTATGTGATTCTAGATCATTACAACATAAGGAACTGGCAAACTAAGAGTCTTGAATCGTTTGTGTAGATTCTGGAGCAAGGTGCTCAGCCTCATACCTCAGACCACTGGCTGATTTTCCTGCTGTAATACTTAAGTAGTATTTAAGACATTTGACTCTTAGTCCCCCCTGGAAGGAGGGATGTTCCAGAGTCTTGCTGATGTCTCAGAGGAGACCCTGAGTGGCCTGCAGTCTCATCCCTCTTGCCTACAGGTTGGCCCACCTTCACTGAACAGTCAGAGAAGTCTAGCTTTGGTAAACACTGGTTTTAGTCTCCAGGCAGATCTCTTGGAAATTGAGAACTAACTCAAGCCTCCAGTTGGAATTCAGTCTTCTGGGTCCCTAAGATGATGTAGCTCAAAATGACTGATAGCTTGACTCTGATATTTTCCCTAACTCCTGCTGAGGGTGGGATGGAGATAAGCTCAAATGAGTGTCCTTTGAATGGCTTTCAGTGGAGGTCCAGGTCTCTGAAGAAGAGAGACCTCTCCTACCTAAGCAGATGGAATTACCCCACTGGAATTTTCCTTCCCCAGGGCTGCAGTGAGGTGCTCACAGCTGGGCTAGCACATAGCCCTTTTGTGCTCTGGATTAGGTTTGACAAATCTCCCATTTCAGTCTTTTTACACCCTGTGCAGTATCACTTCCAGTTCCTTGTTGGGTGACATCATTATTCTGCACCTTCTCCGACCCTTTTTGTTCCTTATGTCACAGCTGTAGCTCAGCACATTTATTAAAGTTCACCAGCTAGTGAGGAATGACACTGGTTGGTGACAGAACTGAGCAGAAAAAATGGTCCCCCTTTTTCTCAGTTTTGAATAAGAAAATAGGTGTGAGACACCTGGCCATGTTAACAAGTCTGCTTTGCCTGGAAGAGAAAGGTATAGCTACCTTCAGAGGACTTGGATGCCAGAGGAGCCTGTGGAGTTCAAAGCAAGATAGTGAAGGTTGGAATAAGTTCTCCCATGGTTTTTGCCAGCTTATCTTCAGTGTTATGCCACATGCAGTATGTTGTGATTTCTGTTAGGAGGTCGTGCTTGTCATGGGATTGTGCTGTGTCCACTCAAACATAAGGACCCTGTTTTGCCCTGTTAAAATCTAAACACTATGTGCTGGTTTGGGCTGTTAAAGCAGATTGTAGAGGACCATAGAATCAGAATGGTTTGGGTTGGAAGGGAACTCAAATATCACCTAGTTCCAACCCAGTGCCATGGGCAGGGACAGCCTCTGCTAGACCAGGTTGCTTAAAGCCCCATCCAACCTGGCCCTGAAAGCTTCCAGGTAGGAGGCATCCACAGCTTCTCTGGGCAGTCTGTTCCACTGTTTCACAGTAAAGAATTTCTTCCTAATATCTAATCTAAATCTGCTCTCTTTTACTTTAAAAACCATTGCCCCTTGTACTATTACTTCACTGCCTGATAAACAGTCCCTGTCCCAATTTCTCGTAGGCCCCTTCAGGTACTGGAAGGTTGCTGTAATGTCTCCCTGGAGCCTTCTCTTCACCAGGCTGAACAAGCCCAATTGTCTCAGCCTGTCTTTATAGGAGAGGTGCCTCAGGCCTCTGATCATCTTTGTAAGCCTCCTCTGGAGTCAATCCAACAGGTCCATGTCTTTCTTGTACTGAGAGCCCTGGAGCTGAACATGGTACTGCAGGTGGGATCTCATGAGAACAAAGTAGAGGGGCAGAATCACCTCCTTTGGTGAGGTAGCTTTCTGGGATGTAAGCCTGCATTGATGGGTCCTGTTGTTTTTTATCAACTAACACACCCTAGCCCTTCTCCTCAGCACTACTCTCAATCTATTTTCCAGGCAGCCTGTAGATGTATTTGGGATTGTCTCAACCCATGTGCAGGACCTTGTTGCACTTGTGCACTTGGCCTTGTTGAATTTCGTGTGGTTCACACAGGTCTACCTCTCAAGACTGTCAAGGTCCCTCTGGGTGGAACCCCTTCCCTCCAGTGTGTTGACTGCAACATGCAGCTTGGTGTCATTGGTAACTTTGCTGAGGGTGCACTTGATCCCACTGTCCATATCTTCCACAAAGATGTTAAACACTTCTCATTCTAACTCTTGATGCTAACACCTAATTTAAGCATAGGGAGGCTGTTACCATTCCTTGTCCCATGAAGCAGGGCAAACAACAAGGTTGTTCTGTGATGGGAACTCAACAAAACAGTACATAAGGGTTCAACACTTCTCAACAGGCAGGCTGTGAGAAAAGCCTCTGCTGCTTTTCACCTTTATATCCCTCCTTTCATATCTCTTTCATATCTGGGTGTTGGCAGGGAACTGGGTCATGCAGGCTTTCAAGGCAGAGGGAAATGTTTACTTTTCCCTTTCTGTTGAAGAGATTGAGTCTCTCTCTTGCCCCATTTAGTTTCAGAGTTGGGTAATGAAGCCAGTGCTATTGCTGTGTTTGTGACTAGAGAAGGAAAAAAAAAAAGACTGTGAGGTAATGCTCTGATAAATTCAGTGATTATCTTTAGCATTCTTTAGTTTTCCTTTTTATTGGTTTGACATATACCTGCTGTGCCAATCTGTTAGCCAGAATGTCATCACTGAGAAGTATGCATGCATATAATCTCTGTTTTTCCTTTCACAGGCTGAGTGCAAGGCAGGCTACTAAAGGAATATTTGGAAAATCAGGGAAGTGACTTCTGTAGTGATTCAAGTCATAGGTATCATAGCATAATTGAGGGCATCTTTAGCTCAGGTCCCTGATCAAAGCAGAATCAGCTGTGGGGTCTGTTAAGATTGCTCAGGGCTTTGTCCAGTTCAGTCCTAAAAAATCCCAAGAATGGAGAGCACACAACCTCTCTGTTGTCAAGTGTTCCACTACTTGACAGTCTTCATGGTGAAAAGGTTTGAATCTTTCTTATTTAAGCTTGTGACTATTTTCTCTTGTACTCTGGCCATGCACTGATGTGAAGAACCTTCTTCCATCTTCTTGATGACCTCTCCCTATAGGTAGTGGAAGGGCTGCTGTCCCCTCAACAGTCCCTCCAAAGCAGTCTCCTACCCAGCCTGAAGAACTGCTGTTCTCTCATTCTCTGCTTACTGGGCAAGTGCTTCAGATTCTGCCATACCAGTGGCCCTTCTCTGAACTTGCTCCAGTTTATCCATGTTCTTTTACTGGGAGGAACCACAACTGGACACAGTATTTTGGTGATCCGAAAAGTGCTGAGGAGAGATATTCACTTCCCTTTATCTACAAGCTGTGGCCCTGTTGTTACAGCCTGGGATGCTGTTGGTCTTTGCTGCCAAGCCTCTCATTGAGCTCAGTGTCCAACAGGATCCCCTTAGCCATGTCTGCAGTGCATCAGCCACAGCTTCTGTTGCTTCCAGTGCTGCTTCCTTCCCAACCCCCTACGCGAAATCAGCGATTCCAAACACATAGCAGTGTTTGGAAGAGCCATGTTTTGCCGTTCTCCTCATTGGTTGCTGGATCTATATATAACAACATTCTTGATGTTATGCCATGATGTTGCTGTGGGCAGAGTAGTGCCAGGTGCCTCATGCTCCCACCTACACCATCTGCTGTGGTGTGTGCACATAGAGTTTCCTACTTGCACTTATGTGGCAGGGAAAACCGTAAAATCCACTCTGATGATGGAGCTGTGCCCACAGCTTTGGCTCTGATTAAGGCTCTGTTGCTGTTAGTGCAGGTGGGGATTTTTCCTGCTGGGGTGGAATGGGACAGGGGGAACAAAAACATGTTTTTTCCTTGCTGAGATCTGGGAAGCAGAGAAGGAAAAGGGAAGTGCCTTCTATCACATGTATGTCCATACTTGGCAATCATCCCCTGGACTCTGACCATGCTAAATTGTTTATGAAGCACTACAGCTGTTCCTTAGGAATAACCAGGCAGTCTGCATGGAAAATCCTCTGCAATTTTCTTTTTTCTTCCTTTGGAGCTGGATGATATATTTTCTTACTCAGTGTTGTCTGTAATAGCATGAAGGTTATTGTGCTTTGAATCTGAATGTGGGTTCAGCCGGCGAGTTCAGTTTACTGGGAAATTAAATCCCTCCCCATTCATGTCAATTCTCCAGCTGACATGAAAGTCCAGGTCCTTCTTTAGCTGTCAGCATCCACACTCTGTGGTCTCAGGGTTAAATCTACACCTGTGTGGATGGGACATGCAGTGAGAAAGTGCTATGTTGTCATCATCACAGATTAACTGTTATCACCACATCTGTCTAGTCTTTGTCCTCCCCATTGAGATAAACCATTTGGTAGCGTGTATTATCACTGACTGTTGTTATGTGCTCAGTAGAAACATACTGACAAATGACGAGAAGGAAATGTGTTTGAATTGCTTACATGTAGACTTCAAGATAAATCCTATGCTATGGCAAATCCCTGAAGCCCTCCAGTTGCTCTCTGCTTTACCTCTTCCTTTAGACTTGTAGCAGGGCTCATTCTTTCATCAATTATTATTGTTGCTATTATTATTATAAATAAATAAGCTATAAGAAGAACAGCAGCTTTCTACACAAGTATTAAGACACTGTTCCATGATCTATCCTGGGATGAATATAAGGATG
>VZTU01020918.1:286-11167 GCA_013400835.1 Zapornia atra
GCTTTGAAGAAGGAGGCGAATTTAGGGAGAAGGGGTGTAATCGTGCCACAGGCGCAGTTCACAGGTGGGAATGGGGCGGTTTTGAGGGGCTCAAAGTGCACCTTCCCCCCACCCCCACCCCAGGCGTGTGGCAGAGCACACGCAGGCCTGAGCAACGTAAGTGTAGACGTGAGCTACAGTGAAAGGGAGAAGGATGGCTTGGAGCTTTTATTTTCATTAAAAGAATAAAGCTGTATCTTTTGAGAAAGGCATTAGGAAGGAAACAGTAACAATTAATATAGTGCCATCAGTTTATTTATTTTGCTCAGGTATCATTTATGTTGGAGAAGTACTAGAAACAGGCCCACATGCATAAAGGAGGCTTCAGCAGTGACAGGCTGATCTTGAAGGCCCTTGTGTCCCCTCCACCCCACCCTCCACTACCCCGTGCTGGCTCAGCATCTGGCTGCCTTGTACAGTGGAGGTGGAATAAGGGCCACACAAGCCAGTGTTGCAAGAGTTTCACAATCAGTTGGTAAGCCGTGATGCAAAGCCCCCCTCTGAAATGAACCCAGAACAGAATTGTAACTCTCCCCAGTTCCCTGCTGCGGTTCGATGGGCACAAACGCTGGTGTCACCACATGGGAGTTGTTGGGTTACAGTGGCCAGGGACAGTGCAGCTCCTGGTACATGTCGGGGGTCAGGTCGGTGCTGCCTTTTCCTTGTTCTTGCACCAGGAGCTGTGTGACTGAGTGCTGCTTGGCTTCAGGGAGGTGGTATGCTTCAAAGACTGACCTGCAAACAGCAAGTGATGGGTCCTCAGGCAGGCTATCACTCCAGGCTGGCTCTCTGCCCTCTCCACGAATGACAGACCAAGTGGGGGAAGGGGTGTGTGCACTTGTAAAAAAATGTAGTTGGGTCAAGATGGACTGTGAGATGTGACCTCATTAGTTTTCAGTTGGCTTAAAGGAATTGTAATCTTACATATCAATAACTGCTAGAAGCCTCACTGAGGTTTTACAGTAAGGGCGCACAGAAACATCTTTCTCATTCCTACACCAGAACCATCTCTTGCCTTTTCCTCATTTAAAAAGTCATGGAAACAGAACTTTACATTCTTTCAACAATGTTAAGTAATACCACAGCCTTTCCATTAATACACGCAAAGGACATTGAGTTTCAGTTTTTATCACTGGTTAGGAGATTCAAATCCACATCTCCTAGGAGATCCTGTGCTGCCAAACTAGCGGTTGTTCCTCAGGTCTTTCATTCTTACCTCCTTTTACTGAAGCTATGGCAAAGCACAATTAGTAATTAGCAGCTCACTGGATTAGAAATTGCAGCTGAAGACCTGATGCTGACTCTGTAGTTTTGTGGTTGGAGCACCTTGTGCAGAGAGGATGAGTTGTGTTCTAGCTACAGCATGCTTACTGCGTTTGTGTAATAGAATATTCCCGTAGCATAGTAAAATCTGAGATTACTGCAAACTGCTTTGTATTGGCCAAGTAGCTGTGACAGCTGAACATCTAAAATACCACATAAATAAACCAGAGAAAGTACTTCACTGCTCCCTCATTATATGTACGAGTAAGCATAGACAATAATAAATCACCAGTTTTATTATATATCCTGGATTTATACCTCCCTGAACATTCTGTACACCAGATAATGTTTTTTGCTTTGGCACATTTTGTGGTGTAGTTTCATGGGGATTAATGTCAAACACAGCTCACTGCCAACAAGACTTGATTTAGGCAAAAGCAGCCAAAGTAATTTTCACACAGAAAGCTTGTGGGGGTGCAGGTGGGGCTGGGCAGACAGGAAACAGGTAAGAACGTAGGTAGGTGCTTGTTCAGGGTCCTGGCTTGAGGATAGCAGGGGAGCTTTGGAGGGGTGAAGGACATCAGTACACAGGTAGGAGGGGGCTGAAAGTTTGACAAATTGATTATCAGAAGTTGCAAAACAAGATCATTTTTGTTTTAGTTTTCTTTTTAATAATTAGGTCTTTGCCCCTCAGTTAGGTTTCAAGTTTCCACACTGTCTACATCTTTAGCTGCAAAAGCACAAGGGGGGTGTTCTGTGTCTATAGGATAAATATTTTGAATTTTCTTAATTGCTCCAATGCAAATAAATAGCATAATAAATGTTCAGTGATCTCTTGGCTTCTCTCTTATTAAAAAAAAAACCAACAACAAAACAACCCACAAAAAACTAACAAACAAAAAACAAGTAGTCTGTCTTTTTTTTAAATAACTAGAATACTCAATTTCATTGCAGGATTTGGGGGGACATTATACTTACTCTGTCCTGCTAGTCTATGGCAATATTTCAATCACCAACAGAAATCAGCTTCAGAATGTTTGAGTTTGATATCTTATGAAGCACGAATCTTACATTTAGCTAAGCAGCACTATAGGAATTGATTACATTCTTTATATATGTATTAGGAAGCATCTACCTTTCAAACCATGTATAATTTAATTTTTAATTTAATTTTAAAATTTCCACTGTGTTATCAGCCTTTCAGATTCCTTTCAATCCCCTCAAAAATTCTGAAAAAGCACGTCTGGCTTGAATGCACTCAGGAAATATACATCTCAATCCTGACCATTCGTTCTGATGTAATACCCAGTAACACCAACACCAGCTAATGAAAGTACTCTGTTCTTGGCATGCATGGTTGCCACTTCAGTCCATTCCAAACAGTATATTGAAAGTTGTCTTCTTTCTGATTGTGATGAGCTGGGATCAGGTGCAGGAGAGGAAACGATGGGTGTGCTCTCTGTTTATGTTAGTGTACAATGCAGTGTTTTATCAAAAGAATGCCAAATAGGATTCCAGCAGTTCAGTTCCTAAATAGTTCTTCGTCTGGAAGGGGTTCCTTCACTTTAAAGTGTCACAGCTAGTGTACATTACGCTAAGATGGGCAGTAATTTCTGCAAGGCTAGCTGTGTATGCCTAGTGTAAGCACTGGGTTAAGTCTATGCTTGTATGGCACAAAGGTACAGGTAAAAGCTGCCCCAGCTAGAGTCAAGCCTGTCAGGCTCAGGTTCCTTGCTTTAGGAGGCAATAGTTTCCTATAGTCAGCAAAAGCTATGCTAATATATACATTTGTGGACCAACATAATGTGGTCCACATACAGTTCATGCTAGAAAAAAGGTTTTCTTTGTCTAGTAGAGTTTCTATTGGAGGGAAATAGAGTTCCTTTTCTGTTGCTGGTCATTTTGCCTATATAGTAATGCAGAATGCACTCTTAATTGGTATTGCCCTACCTGCTGAGTTTTTAGAGGCCTGATACTCTGAGCTCTTCGAAAGTCCATAGTGTTCAGTTTAAGTGAGTATGAATGTGTTTCTCTTGAGTGAAGAGAAATATATTAAATTACAAATAAAGTTTTTATTTTTAAAAACTGCAGGAGATTGAGATTAAATCAAAACATTATTCATATTCTTACCTGCAGCTTAAATCTATGTTTTAATGTATTTTCTTTGCTTTTTATTTAACAAATATATAGAATCACAGGAAAATGCAGCTTGAAATAGACCTCAGGGACTCCCTGTTCCAACTTCCAGCTCAATGAAGTTCATTGAAGTCTCAAACCTACTTGTTCAGGGCTTTATCTAGTTGGGTTTCAAAAAATTCCAGGGATGGAGACTGCACATCTTGGAGCAACCTGCTCCACTGCTGCATTGTCCCAATAGGGAATAAATTTTAGTTTTCTCCAGTGTGGTGGGTTGACCCTGGCTGGAGGCCAGATGGTCACTAAAACTGCTCTATCATCCCCCTTTTTCAGCTAGGCAGGGGAGGAAATATATAATGAGGGGTTTACAGGTTGAGATAAGGACAGGGAGAGATCATTCAGATATTAGTGTCACGGACAAAACAGACAACACAGAATAAAAAGTACCTAATTTATTACCCCACCCCCCACACCCATGCCCCTCTGAGAAGGTACCAAGTGAAAGCAGAGTAGGATAATGAGAAATAAAACAGAATCTTAAAACACATTACCGCATCACTTCCTTCTTCCTGCAGTCAACATTATTAATGATTTATCTCCCTTCCTTCTCCCCAGAGTGGCACAGGGAGACAGGGAACAGTTGGGGGTGGGGGACGGGTTTCAGTCAGTTCCTCACATGTCCCTGCTGCTCCTTCCTTCCATAGGGGGAAGGACTCCTCACACTCTTCCCCTGCTCCAGCGTGGGGTACCTCTCGCAGTCCTCCAAGAACTTCTCCAATGTGGGTCCTTTCCCACGGTGCTTCAGCTCTTCACAAAGTGCCCCAGTGTGGCTTCCACAGGGTGCATTACCTCAGGCCCAGACTGCTCCAGCACAGTCCCTCACAGGGTCACAAGTGTTGCCAGCAAACCTGCTCCAGTGTGGGCTCCTCTCTCCACAGGCCGCAGGTCCTGCCTGGAGCTTGCTCCAGTGTGGGCTTCAAACAGGGTCATAGCATACTTCAAGTGTCTCCACCTGCTCCATGGTGGGGTCCTCCATGGGCTGTAGGTGGGAACACTGATCTCCATCATTTTCCATGGGCTGCAGGGGGACAACCTGCTTCATCATGGTCTTCTCCACAGGCAGAAGGGGAATCTCTTATCCAGCACCTGTGGCTCCACGCACCCTCCTGCCTCCCCCCCCAACCCCCAACCTACCTTCTTTACTGATCTTGGTATCTGAAAAGTTTCTTACATCTTCTCATTCCTTTCCATGGTGGCAAAAAGCTGCTGCTTGTGGGTTTTTTCCTTCTTAAATATGCTATTTCAGAGGCACTACTGCCTGGTTGGCCAGTGCTGATCTATCCTTATGCTGGTATTGGGTCTGTCTGACCAAGGGGAAACTTATAGCAGCTTCTTGCAGAAGCCATCACCAGCTCCCACCCACTCCCAAAACCTTGCCATGGAAACCCACAACACCAGTCTGAACTTCTTGTTTCAGCTTAAGCTCATTGTCTCTCCTCCTGCCACCACACACTGCTGGCTGTGCCCTCCCAATGATCTTACTTGTAGAAAGGAGAAAGCTTTTCTGGGGTGGTCCCAAACCCTTTCCTTCTTCAGGAAGAAGCAGCCCCATTCCTCAGCCTCTCACTGCAGGATGGATGCTCCAGACCATGAGCATCCTGATGGCCCTCAAATGAGCTTGCTCTAGTTTAGAAACATCTCTCTTGTAGGGAGGTGAAAAACGAAGCAGTATGTGAGATGTTGCCTCATGACTGTCAAGTGAAAGTGAATAATCACTTCTCTTGCTGTGCTCCTGTTCACACAGCCCATGATGCTGTTGGCTTGCACTACTGCTGAGGCACACAGCAGTGTGCTGGCTACCAAATCCACAATGTCCTTTTCAGCGGGACGGCTCCCCACGCAGTCAGTCCTGAGCTTGTATCACAGTATGGGCTTCTTTCCTCTCAGGGCAGGATTTCACATTTGTTCTGGCAGGCTTTCACATGATTCACATCAGCCAATTTCTCCAGCTTGTCTAGGTCCTGCTGGAAGACAGCCCTGCCCTTGAGCCTATTGACTGGTCCCTCCAGTTTAGTGTTATCTGCAAACTTGATGAGAGTACACGTTACCTCCTCCAGGTCATTGATACAGATGTTAAATAGGACAGGTACAAGTATTGATCCTGTGGTACTCCACTTGTTACTAACCTCCAGGCACAGGGACTATGAATTCGTGTTTTTTTTAAAGTTATACATCTCTTTCTAATTAATCGCCACTTATCTGATTTCGGTTGTAATGAAACAAATGGGGTATGTAAAATGAATACATCGGTCCTTTAGAAATGAGATAGAGAATGATTCAGGCAAATGTGTTTCCCTCTTTGTGTCAGGACTCTAGAAAACTTCAGGAAAATAAAAGCCTACTGGTGCTGTAGGAAACTTAAGTGACAGTCTTTATAGGGAGTAAATCAGTCTTTTAAGCACATATTGTGTTTTTCATCAAAATTTCTCTTTATAGGATAGGAGCAAGTCGTAATTCTGTGCAGTGGATAGGTTAATGCCTCCTCTTCCCTCACTTCGCCTTTTTAATATTCTCTATTTGTCTAAGAAAGAAGAATAGCTGAAAGAAGAGAAACACTCTTTTAATCTAAATTTCCATCATAAATTGAATTGCAGAAAAAAGTACCATTTAGGTTATTTTGTTACGACATGCAATTGCTTGCCACAAAAAGAAACCACACTAATAAAATGCATATTCCAACCATGATCAGACTTGTACCAAGAGCTGGGAATGCACAGTGCTTGCTGTATGCAAAAATAAAAACAATATTTAATAGCAGCTCTGCTCTCAGCCTCTGAATATGTGGAAAATTTTAGGTTGTGGGTTGTCTGGGTTACTTCCTTTAAAGCTACAGAGCAAAGCTCCCCTGAATACTTTATATGAAAGCAGAATAATTACACAACCAGAAAATATCTGTGGAAACAGAGAATTTTCTTCAAGGAACTAATCTCCAAGGAATCAATATGAACATGCATGCAGGATAAGCAGGCGCAGGCAAAGTGCGAGAGGAAAATGACAGAACACCCTGCCACAGCCTTCTCTCTCTTGCTCTCTCTTGCTGTTGTTTCTGAGGCATCCATCATGTTGTTATCTACAGCTAATATAAAACGAAGACCTATATGACTGTGCCACAAATATATTGACTTTCTGTTTCTCTCAGAAAAGTGACAATTGAGGTATTTTACTCGCTTTCTTTCTGAAGGAGGGATATAGAGGAGAGCAGAAGTGAAGCTCTCAGCTGCTTCAGCTGCTATGTTCAGTGCTCTTTTATTTTTAAGGTAAGAATTTCAAAGCTGGTGTCCTGGCCTGCTTCCAGCACTACACAGGCTATCCTGCATCCTAAATGTCACATTAGTTGGAAGAACTAATGCAAATGAAGAAGAAAAAACAATAAATTTTAAGAGAGATAATGTGTGAGGATTCCCCCGTGGGCCTTAACTGAAAGCCATCCTTAGTCTTTTCAGTGGCTATTGAAGGTTGTGACTAGGTACATACTGCAAAACTCAGATCCAGAACCTAAGAGCACTTCCTGTACCTGTGTGTCCATATTGTTCTCCAGTTCCTTCTGCCAACAGCACCAGTTTAGGTGTCCTGTGAGGCTTCAGCCTCAAATGTCAATGTCTAAAGTGTCTCAAAGGCTTAAGAACACTAAACAAGGCTTCCTAGGATTGCTTTCCTGTGCTTAGATACCTAAACTCCAATATGTTAGAGACCCAACTGGTTTACTTTTTGAAGTATTTTATTTTTTATTGCTCAAAGCGTGCACTTGTCTACCAACATTTTATGACCATTTTTATGCAACTTTTGCTACATATTTCCCCCTATCCACCCCATGTTCTTTTGTGTGTCAGATTTGGTGGAAAGGAGAACACAGAAGCTAGAGCACAGACTGTGTTTGATTATTTGGGTACTAAGACGCACTTTATGCTTAAACAGTAGTGTTACCATGCAAAAGACAACAGACAAGAATTTGACCAAGGTCACAGTGTGTAAATCATGAGATTTAAATTTCTTGGGCTAACTAAAGAATGTAAACAAAAACACAGAGTAACTCTGTTGTTTTCGTATGTCTGCTAGTTCCAGGAACAACAACATCCTTTAATTTATGATTCAGCTGGAAGTCTATAATTGACAGGTCTTAAGCGTATGTGACTGCAAGGGATTCAGGACAGTCAGGCCGACAAAATGTGTGTTACTGCCTTCTGTACACAGCTGATACACTTTCTAATGAGGATGACATTAACCTTTCCCTGAAGAGCTTGTTCTTTTACAGCAACTCACCATTTTGAGGAAACCATAAGTAGAGGAAAATCACGTCTTTATACTATTCAGATGCACTACAGAGAAGTGTCTTTCAAAGCAGAATGGTTTCATATACACAGAAATCCATAAGCTGACAGGAGATAGCACTTTAGCTCTTCAAAAACTCCATGGTCATTCCCAAACTTTTTCTGTATCAACCATCTGATGAGGTGCAAAAATCAGACCCACTGGTCTGTAATTCCCTCGTTTCCCTATTAGAGAGCACTTTTTGCTGATGACATTACACTGATACTTCTCCCTTCAGAAATACTGAGCCATAACTACCTTGTAGCCAAAACGCAGATACCTGGACCCTTCTGTTCTTCTGTGACAAGTCCTTCTCTCATGGACTTTCCATCTGTTCTTAGGAAATGGCTTGGCTGTTCACACATCTTTTGGCTCTCCACTGCCTTGGTGAAATTGCTGCACACAATATTCAAAACTCTCTTCACCCTGCATGCTTGTACTTTGATGATTCTCAGCGCTCATAATGGTACTGAAAAGCCATGAGGGCAAAAGTCAGCTGACAGAGAAATGAACTCAGGAGTCACCCAGTTCGTCAAGTGTCCAGCCTTTCTGATTAATGGAGCTGCATGTTTGACCTTATGTGGAAGCCACGCGATTCATACCATATGCTTTGGAGAAACCAAAGAACAGGAGTCTTATGAACAACAATGTTCTTGCAGGACTGCAGAGCTCCATCAGGGGATGGGGGGCCATCTAAATATAAAGCTGGGGTCTATGAACATAGATGACTTCACTCTAACCAGGACCTGATAACTACTTTTCATGTGTGGAGCCTCAGGTTGAGCAGCAGCTGCCATACCAGAACAGATCACCTGGTCATCATGTGCTTGACATGCTTGACATACCATCATTTTGACATGTCAAGTGTAACCACAGTTGAATTACTGACGAGCCAAGTGCAGCTGATATCTGCAAGTTACCTGCTCCTGATGCAATTCATTCATACGTCCCCAAGCAGGATTAACTGCCTTTACCTAACCCTTACTATTTTCTTGACTAGCTTTTAAACAAGTCTCTGTAGTAAAGAGTCCTCTACCTACCAAAGCAACCTGTATCAGAAATTAACAATTTTATTATTAAAATGTTTTGCTTAGTGCCTAACCCTTAATGTCCTTGCTAGAATTTAAATTCCTGAAATATTCTATCCATGGTGAAAAAGATGCTCATATTATTCTCTTCTGTATTTGAAAAGAATCGCAATGTCATTTTCAGTCTTTTCTTTGTTTTAGGCCAAACCATCTCTATTTTTAACATCTTTCATCATAGATCACATTCACTCTGCCTCTAATCACTTGCACTGCTTTGGGCTTTCTCCAGTTGGCCCATGTCTTTTCTGAAGTGTAGTGCGCCAAAGAGACCAAGTCCTCTACCTGACGTTCTGGTAGTGCCAAGAAGAGGAAGGCTTGAGTGCTATACTGCTGTTTATAGATCATGGCATGTTCCTCGTGTCTTACATTTGCATTTGTGACTTATTATTTCCTGGTACTTCTCAGTCCCTGGAGTGTTTTTTGGTTTTTGGGTTGGTTTTTTTTTTTTAATTTGATAATTCCCACCTAAATGCAGTGCATTTTGTCCATTTTTCATCCCACCTTTGCAATTTCTAAAAATAATTCTGAATTTTAATTATGTCTTCCAAAACATTTATGTTTGTACTTCTTTCCAACTTTGTCTTGTCTGCAAGTTTGATGAGACTGCTATCTAGCTTGTTAATAAAAAGTTGAATAGTCATAAGAAAGGTTTATGTCCCTGTAAGCACCTAATTTAGTGATATGAAAAGTAAATGGGTTTAAAAACATATGCATTAACAAATGAGGTTTTATGCTATTACTCTCACTGCTACCTTTATAGTGTTTGAAAACTGATTGATTCTAGATTTCTTTTTTCTGTGAGTTGAATTTAAATTAATTTTTTTATTATTTCCAGGCTCTTCTTCCTCTGCTTTCTCCGCTCTTTTTCTAAAAGGCAGCTGTTATTTCTGTCGATTCCCAGTCATATTTCTTAGACATCTTTCCCAAATGCTCAAGGAATAACCAATCTGACTAATCCATATCATTCTTCAAATATCCCAGACATAGTCTATCTGGTTTGACTGACTACAGAACATAGCACTCTCCTGTCCTATTTCTTCCTTGTTTTAGATTGAGTTCTTAACCCTTTGCCATGAATGTTAATTATGCTAGTCATGTGCCTGCAGCTGACCTGCAAAAAAGGTTTTAAATACTCTGACCTTCTTGGAATCATCAGTTATGTCATCGCTTTCCCTCTGCTCCTCCAAATAGGAAAATATATCAACATTTTCCTTGCTCTTCCTTATTCTTAATGCATACTACCTTTTGCAGTGTTTTCTAGCTGCATGTCAGTTTTGTGCCTTACTTTTCTGATAGGGTTTATGTGCTGTTATTGATACACTTTAGAATTTGATCTGATTTCCATTTTCCAGGTAGAAGTTTGTGAACCTGAGATCAATTAAGAGGTTCTGCTAAAATCATCTCTTGATATTTTTCCCTTTTGACAGGAATAGCTCATGTTTTCTGCTGCAACAACTTTACTGCATTTTCCTTTGTTGTTGATTTGAGTTGGTGGAAGTTTGCTTGCTACAAGTCAATGATTTTCTCTTTTTTCCCTATTTTCTTTCTTAAAATTGCAAACTCTCTAATTTCATAGTCACTGTCTCCAAGTTGCCTTTCATTGTCCTGTTCTCAAACAACTACGTTCCACTGGTTAGAACCACATCCAGAAAGGCCTCTTTTCTGACTGTTTTTCTACTACACTTGAAAAGGTGACCAATGCTTTTTGATTTAGAGCTTGCCAATCAATCTCTGTCCTGATGTTTTCCTTTCCAACCCATTCTTTGGACAGTTAAACTTTCTCACGACTCCTGGTCCTGTGTGCTGAATGAGTTGTCATGCTATTCATAAAAGAGGTTTCCACAGCAGATATTTTCTCTTTGAGTGGTTTGATCTAACAACAGAAGCAGTCATGTCCTTCTCTTCTTATTACTGTCACCCTGAGGCTCTCAACAAGTCCAACTTCCTCCCTTGTCTGGAGTTCAGGACCATTACAGAGCTATATCCT